>JAJSOF020000041.1:4873709-5159555 GCA_025594305.2 Periplaneta americana
CCGCTCATGGAATTCGCTGCCACTGGAAATCAGGGGTAGTCTTAGTCCTCAGTTGTTTAAGATTAGGTTGTTTAGAAATGTTTTTAAATGCAAAGAATTAGTTTTTAGGTATAATTTTTATTTATTATTATTATTATTATTATTATTATTATTATTATTATTATTATTATTATTATACACAGTCGTTACTTTATTTTTTCCATTAACACCAATATCTAGGTAACTGTCATTGTCTCAATGTAACACGTGCTGTGCTGATCATACTAATTCTACTATTCCTTTAGTTGTGAGATTATATTCATATGTATTAATTATTTTTAAGTTAATACTGTATACTAGAATGTATTTTCCTGTTTGTGATTATGTATTCAGTCTCTTCTTTTTATTATATATATTTTTATTATTGTTATTTTAAAGTTAATACTGATTGTGTATATGTATTCAATCTCTCTTTTTACTTAATTATGTTTATTATTATTATTTTAAGTTAATATTTGTATACCGGTATGTATTTTTCAGTATGTGATTTGATCCTGGTTGAGTGGAAGAGAAGGCCTGATGGCCTTAACTCTCCCAAGGAAAATAAAACTATTATTATTATGCGACATCACAGAAACGTAACCATGTCATTCAAGTACTATCATCTGGTGGTAGATGAAAGAAACTCACTGTCCGATATTACCCTATGTCCGATACTACCCAACTCTCCCTACTGTATTATTTATTAAGACATTATCTTACAATATGGCATCTATTGAGTATTGCATGCCGGTTTGCCGATTTGAATTCTTTTCATATTTAAAAAGGTTAGCCATCTCATGAAGGTGTGTGGGTCTAATCCCGATGTTTGTGTTCGGATTACTAGTCGTGCTCATGGTGACGAAGTCCGCTTCAAACACGTCTTTTATCTTCTGCTAGTTCAGTGTGGTTGGTGACTTTTGTTTGTATAGGTGGGTTGTAAATTAATGTTTTATGACACTATCAAGTCTGTTGTACAAACCTGTTTAGTTTCTTTGTGGTACAGCAGAGAGTCTGGTTCATAAGCTTGCATTTTCGTCACGGTCTATCTCTCTGGGTCAGTACAGTCCTATATTGTAATTTTCAGTGGGTAGTAGTTACCGTACTTGTGTTTGAATATGGAAAGTAAAGGAATATCTGGAGAGGGTCACCAGGCGCAGCACTGCGACCTTTCAACATGTACTGCGCCAACCCTCAAGCTAGGCGCATTCCCAAAACCACACCGGCTGACTACACTAAGGTTCGCTGCGTACCTAGGTTTCGAGCAGGCAACCCCACTTGTCCCTAGGTCAGCTCCCTCCATGGGTCGCCAAGGGAACTTACGGAATGATGACGAAATGGAGAAATGTTGACCAAATGATGTAGATTTCTACTGGAGAACTCCGATAGGAAGCCCAAGTGCTACCTTGTCTGACATTGGTGTCACTATTGATTTTTCTACAGTAATCTCACTACAGGTTTTGATTTATCTAAATAAAATAAAATCTCTAGTGGGATTTAAATAACTATTACACGATTAGATTTTTTTATTTTAGTAGGTTATTTTACGAAACTTTATCAACAGCTTAGGTTATTTAGCGTCTGAAAGAGATGAAGGTGATAATGCCGGTGAAATGAGTCCAGGGTCCAGCACCGAAAGTTAACCAGCATTTGCTCATATTCAGTTGAGGGAAAACCCCGGAAAAAACCTCCACCAGGTAACTTGCCCCGACCGGGAATCGAACCCGGGCCACCTGGTTTCGCGGCCCGACGCGCTAACTGTTACTTCACAGGTGTGGTCACACGATTAGAAGAAAGTATATACAGATTAGAATAAATAAAGTGCTCTAATACAATAAAATATTAATTGACTTATTAAAACACTGTCTCGAAAATGTATTATTGTACCATCTCATGATTACAAATATTTCACTAGATGGCAGTAGTGTCTTACGATGAGCTGTAGCTGTTCTCTTGTTACCGTCGGCCTCGGTAGCGTAATTGGTATAGCGCTGGCCTTCTATGCTCGAGGATGCGGTTTCGATCCCGACCCAGGTCGATGGCATTTAAGTGTGTTTAAATGCGACAGGCTCATGTCAGTAGATTTACTGGCATGTAAAAAGAACTCCTGCGGGACAAAATTTCGGCACACCGGCGACGCTGATACAACCTCTGCAGTTGCGAGCGTCGTTAAATAAACCATGATTTAAAAAAATTCTCTTGTTACCAGTTGTGCCAACTATGCAATATTCATTGAACTCTATGGATGCTTACTAGTCAAGAAAGCTTTGTTGATTCGGTTTCATTTTTATTAAAACACTTGCATTCCACTTCAATTATATATTAAACAATCTCTTATACCTATATCCATAATCTCATACAGCAGAAGCTATAACATAACCTAAATAATATGAACAAGATAAATGACAGAAAAGTTTTAATTAAGGATGATGAACTAAATATGAATAATTTAGAAGGTACGATTATTGAAAGTACGATGTTGGCAAACAAAGAAACAAATGCTAGGGAGGTGATGAAAAACAAATGCTAGGAGGTGACAAAAATTGTAGGATTAGCAGCCATGATTAGTTGAAACACTTCGTTTCGTACCATTTTATTGGTCAAAAGTAGTATAACGTGGTAAATATGTAATAGACAATGAAAAATTTCATACCATTAGTCACTGTCGAGGAATGAGACCCAGTTATGGGAGACGGATTTTCAGAACAACCAAAAAAACCTTATGGTGCTGTGTATCAACTTCGGTTAAATAATCAGTAAGCTTGGGTTACGAAACCACGGTTAAAAGGTAATCATGGTTAAAATGTAATTTTTGTACACCATTTGTAATCAGTGGTTACTTATACATGCTTAGACGTCAGCTCATTAAACCAGGGTTAACTCTGATTGTGCACTGTTTCTACAAAGTGATATTTCCCAGGGGTTAAAGGCGGTCTGAGCACGGAGTTTACCTCCATTCCCCCATACGCCCTCATAATATTCAAAGGATATCTTTACCTTTTACTTTTTAAAGACTGGTTGGGTTAAACAGCAATTTACCATAAAGTAAAGAATTTTGTGAATGTTCGGTACGAGTGAAAATTTTGTGCTCGAGTCTGAAATAAAAGTTACAAAAATTTAAACATCTGACATCACTCGCTCAAACTCTTGCATTAATATGGTGTTTGCTATATTTCTTTGTATGCTCACAAAGACAAGGTGCAGTGTAGCAAAGGATACGATTTCATGTAGGGCGTACATAGATCTAAAAGTAGATCTATTCTGATAACTTTGAGTATACTGAAAAGTAATAATAGAATTACTTTATCATTTAAAATCTTAAATTAAAAATGATAAAAAAAACTGAAAGAAATTGATACATTAAAATATGATAAAAACAGTAAAGAGCCAAAATAATTTACCTACAACAGTGATCCTTATAAATATGAAGAGGTCCTTTTTGCTTTACGGCTATATTTTTCAAGTTATCGACCTGTATCTAGCTCCAAGTGAATCATTTTGAGGTGATATTTTTCAGCTAACACGGAATTGTAGGTTGCCTCAGGATAATGAAGTTTGGGTAAAGTCACACTGATTTAGCTTGATATAACTATATCCGAAGTCTAACGATTAGGAGAAATACTATACCTGACGTGTTACACCAGGTCCTTTGCACACGTCAGCATCTGAGTACCGCAACACCTGCGCAACATACATACCTGAATACTCGTTCACTTTACAATTAATGTTTATCAGGTGTTATTTGAAATTGTTAAGCTACCAATTCTTTGACTGAGGTCGGAAAGACAATCACCAATTTACAATTCATGGAATCCATAAGAAGAGCAACCTTAGTAATTTGTCTTGTGCAATTATTTTATTTTCTTACTGAGTTTGTACTTAATTATGAAATAAACTTATTGGAACAGCATAAGATGCAGCATTTTCAATTATGTATCCTATCACAATGTTCTAAAACGTAGATATACATCTATAATGTTTCTCTACATTTAAAAGTTCAGCCATCAATAACTTCCTAACCGTTACATTTCGGACATCGGTATATCAGGTTAAATCGATGTAGATTAACCCAAACTACATTATCATGAAGTACTTTACATTTGTCCTGAGACACTTAGTATTATCTACATTTTCTTGTTGACCACTTCTTTGCTCAAATCTAACATTAGGATCAAAGATGTGCCCTTCAGAAGAACTCTTTTAATATACCAGAATATCAATTCGGCAATGGCTTCCATTTGTCTCCATTGGGGCTCTTCGGACACTGTGAAACCTTCCAGTCTCTCAGAGGCTGTAGTTAAAAGATCTTCCCTGCAGAGCCGGCACTGTAGGGACGTGCTCAATTATCTTAGATGCTTCTCTCCAGCTACCAGGGACAGATTCTTTTATTTGTCATAAACGTACGACACGGAACCTTCCTCCAGAAGGAAACCGTGATGATTACGCTCTCACCCTCCGCCAGTTTTGAACCCCAGATTTAACTGCTAGCGTTTGGAACAAGAGATCATTGTGATCGACTGTTTCATGTGACCCGACATCACATTTCCGTTTAGCTCTTAGTATTTAATGGTTATTTTTGTGAAAAACTACGGCAACATTATCATACCATAATTTATAATCAATTATATTTTCAATACAGCAGTTTCCCGATTATCCGGCCTTCCGTGTTATCCGGCTTTCCGTGTTTTTACGCTAAGCAAAAGTCTTAAATTTCATAGCGATAGTTTCATTCATTTCGACATAGAAAAGTGGAGACTTCTGGCGGGCAAACGCGTAACCAAATCGAGTTTACGGCACCGGTACAGGTTCTCAGTAGAAAAATGATGTACAACACAGCCAAAAATCGTGAAAATTAGTCAAGTTTTTAGTGGTCAATTACTTATGAAAGATCCTATATATTCATTATTATTATTATTATTATTATTATTATTATTATTATTATTGTTTGTTTTATTGTTTATATTGCCACCGGATGCTTGCCCACTTGCAGTGTAAATATACATTATTTATTATCTTCATTCATTCATCGTTCTGCCCAAGGGCAAACCCAGTTTCCTCCAATCTTTTTCTATTTTTTTGCCTTCCTTTTTGTCTCTTCAATTATTTTATCATTACTTACTTACGGCTTTTAAGAAACCCCAAGGTTCATTGCCGCCCTCACATAAGCTCGCCATCGGCCCTATCCTGAGCAAGATTAATCCAGTCTCTATCATCATAGCCCACCTCCCTCAAATACATTTTAATATTATCCTCCCATCTACGTCTCGACTTCCCCAAAGGTATTTCTCCCTTCGGCCTCCCAACTAACACTCTATATGTATTCCTGGGTGCTACATGCCCTGCCCATCTCAAACGTCTGGATTTAATGTTCCTAATTATGTCAGGTGAAGAATACAATGCGTGCAGTTCTGTGTTGTGTAACTTTCTCCATTCTCCTGTAACTTCATACCTCTTAGCCCCAAATATTTCCCTAGGAACCTTATTCTCAAACACCCTTAATCTCTGTTCCTCTCTCAAAGTGAGAGTCCAAGTTTCACAACCATACAGAACAACCGGTAATATAACTGTTTTATAAATTCTACTTTCAGATATTTTGAGAGCAGAGTAGATGACAAAAGTATTATTATTATTATTATTATTATTATTATTATTATTATTATTATTATTATTATTATTAGCTTAATAAGTACTCTATAGCAGTGTTTAATAAATATTTTGAAAATAGGAGAACAGTATGTAACGTTACATTCATACTTGCTTAACTTACTTATTTACCTACTGGCTTTTAAGGAACCCGCAGGTTCATTGCCGCCCTCATATATGCCCGTCATCGGTCCCTATCCTGTGCAAGATTAATCCAGTCTCTATCATCATAACCCACCTCCCTCAAATCCATTTTAATATTATCCTCTCATCTACGTCTCGGCATCCCCAAAGGTATTTTCTCTCCAGTCTCCCAGCTAACACACTATATGCATTTGTGGATTCGCCCATACGTTCTACATGCCCTGCCCATCTCAAAAGTCTGGATTTAATGTTCCTAATTATGTCAGGTGAAGAATACAATGCTGCAGTTCTGCGTTCTGTAACTTTCTCCATTCTCCTGTAACTTCATCCCTCTTACCTCCAAATATTTCCCTAGGAAACTTATTCTCAAACACCCTTAATCTCTGTTCCTCTCTCAAAGTGAGAGTCCAAGTTTCACAACCATAAAGAACAACCGGTAATATAACTGTTTTATAAATTCTAACTTTTGGATTTTTGGACAGCAGACTGGATGATAAGAGCTTCTCAACCGAATAATAACAGGCATTTCCCATATTTATTCTGCGTTTAATTTCCTCCCGAGTGTCATTTATATTTGTTACTGTTGCTCCAAGATATTTGAATTTTTCCATCTCTTCAAAGAATACATTTCCTATTTTCGTATTTCCATTTCTTACAATATTCTGGTCACGAGACATAAACATATTATTATTATTATTATTATTATTATTATTATTATTATTATTATTATTATTATTATTATTATTATGTACTTTGCAAACCGTAAGCTTTGTACGTCTATCTAAT
Source organism: Periplaneta americana (assembly GCA_025594305.2). NCBI lineage: Eukaryota > Metazoa > Arthropoda > Insecta > Blattodea > Blattidae > Periplaneta > Periplaneta americana. The sequence continues at coordinate 4,880,301 of JAJSOF020000041.1, forward strand.
TTTATAATTTTCGGTGTGGAACAACAATGCACGCGTTACGACGGACGCTACTCTCGCTATATAGTATCACCCTCGCTACTATTGTTGCAAAATATATTGGGTAATTCGCACATTGTCCGCTTGGCGCCTCTGTGTCGCGCAGGCGCCGAGGCGAGCCATATAAGAGCTGACCTCTGTGTCGATTCCCGGATAACGGAGCTGCGTCACGATTCTTGGCCAAGGCTTTCTGGGGTATCCGATCCGCTGTCAGCCGGGGGCAGCGAAGCCTTTCCACAGGCTGAGGAAAATCGCGAAACCTTTTATTGCCGAATCCAATCTCACACTTGCATAATATGACTTTCGCACTACCTTGCGAAGGAACTGACATACTTCTGGAATTTTATAACGCGGTGGGTGTAATAACACTACGGTATGACTAGAAACAGGATTTACACAAATACGATTTCATCGAAAAAAATAATCTAGTAATATAGCACTGATCCCATTTCAAATGAAGATTTCACATTGTTATTGACACTCCCTGAACACTTGGTAGAACAGACGAAATATACTTCAACTGCTGAAATTTACAATTCAATTCGTGCAGCAATGAAAGAGAAAGTTCCTAATATTATGGGGTTTAATATATATATATATATATATATATATATATATATATATATATATATAAATTTCTTTTCGGAAGATTAACTCCGTACGTAGATGAAATTATTGGGGATCATCAGTGCGGTTTTCGGCGTAATAGATCGACTATTGATCAGATTTTTGTATTCGACAGATAATGGAGAAAAAATGGAAGTATAAGGGTACAGTACATCAGTTATTCATAGATTTCAAAAAGGCATATGACTCGGTTAAGAGGGAAGTATTATATGATATTCTTATTGAATTTGGTATTCCCAAGAAACTAGTTCGATTAATTAAAATGTGTCTCAGTGAAACATACAGCAGAGTCCGTATAGGTCAGTTTCTATCTGATGCGTTTCCAATTCGCTGCGGGATAAAGCAGGGAGATGCACTATCACCTTTACTTTTTAACTTCGCTCTAGAATATGCCATTAGGAAAGTTCAGGATAACAGGCAGGGTTTGGAATTGAACGGGTTACATCAGCTTCCTGTCTATGCAGATGACGTGAATATGTTAGGAGAAAATACACAAACGATTAGGAAAACACGGAAATTTTACTTGAAGCAAGTAAAGCGATCGGTTTGGAAGTAAATCCCGAAAAGACAAAGTATATGATTATGTCTCGTGACCAGAATATTGTACGAAATGTAAATATACAAATTGGAGATTTATCCTTCGAAGGGGTGGAAAATTCAAATATCTTGGAGCAACAGTAGCCTAACAAATATAAATGACACTCGGGAGGAAATTAAATGCAGAATAAATATGGCAAATGCGTGTTATTATTCGGTTGAGAAGCTCTTATCATCCAGTCTGCTGTCCAAAAATTTGAAAGTTAGAATTTATAAAACAGTTCTATTATCGGTTCTTCTGTATGGTTGTGAAACTTGGACTCTCACTCTGAAAGAGGAACATAGGTTAAGGGTGTTTGAGAATAAGGTGCTTAGGAAAATATTTGGGGCTAAGCGGGATGAAGTTACCGGAGAATACAGAAAGTTACACAACACAGAACTTCAAGCATTGTATTCTTCACCTAACATAATTAGGAACTTAAAATCCAGACGTTTGAGATGGGCAGGGCATGTAGCACGTATGGGCGAATCCAGAAATGCATATAGAGTGTCAGTTGGGAGACCGGAGGGAAAAAGACCTTTAGGGAGGCCGAGATGTAGATGGGAGGATAATATTAAAATACATTTGAGGAAGGTGGGGTGTGATGATAGAGACTGGATTAATCTTGCACAGGATAGGGACCGTTGGCGGCCTTATGTGAGGGCGGCAATGACCTTCGGGTTCCTTAAAAGCCATTTGTAAGTAAGTAAGTATGGGGTTGCTTTGGATCAAAGTTCTTATAACAGTTCTATTGTAGGAGTGAAGGAATTCCTGGTAAGAGACTGGTTTTGTTCAGCACTTGGGCAGGGAGTAGGAATGTGATGAAACTAAGGATGTACTTTAAAGAAACCACAAGGGTAAATGTTGGTACAATTACATTATTATCATTTCTTTAATCTGTTTTGAATGTCTGTGACAATTAAATTGAGCTCAGAAAATTTGTTCTGCGTCCATGCTATTGACAGGTAACTAGCTGGATTGAATAGCTGAACAGGTAAAGAGTGGTAGTTTTATTTTTCAGAATTCAACCTTTGAATTGTCTCTAATACTGGTTATTAAATGTATACGAAAATAATCAGAACCACAAAAAAAAAAAAAAACTGTCTTAATCTACAGGAATAAAATATAAAATTCTTGTCTCAGTAGGAAGAGATTCTTTTTAGTGTTTATGGTACTGATCTTATGGATCATTGTTGGTTTGTAAATCTCGTTTACACATTAAAAAAACTAGTTTGACTTTTTTTTTTACAAAATACGGAAGAAATCTTGTAAAATGTATTGTCGCTCTTATTTCAAAGATACATATCGCATTTCGTACTCAATTTTACATTTTATAGCAGATTTAAAAATTACAATAACATAGTTAAGGAGTACACCTGTCCACCGCTGTGGAGTATCGGTTAGCACGTCTGACTGTGAAACAAGCGGATTCGGGTTAAAAACCCTGGTTGGAACAAGTTACCTGGTTGGGTTTTTTCCCGACGTTTTTTCTCAACCAAGTGTAGCAGAATTGCTGGGTAATTTTCTTCTTCATCATCATCATCATCATCATCATCATCATCATCATCGTCATCATCATCATCATCATCGTCATCATCATCATCATCATCCATACCATAGCCCGGATTCAGTTCGCGGTGCGGCGTGTTGTACTTGTACAGGGACATCATTTTATTTTTACTTCAATTTTTATTGTACCTGAGTTTTTGAATGCACTTCACTCCCACCCCTTCCACTAATGAAGTTCAACCGTCCTCCACACAGAACCAAGACCGCATATACATAGTAAACAGCATGTTCCAAAAATATGTTCGCGTTTTCCAGTGACGACAGAGCTTTCAATGTTGAATCATTTTCGCGCAGGTACTGTCATCCATTTGCCTACGTCGCATCCCGGTTTCCCCCACCAGCTTTTATTCTCCGGCTAGTGGCTGGGCTGTCTTAGCTCTTTTCTGAGAACATTAATTTCTGTTAGTAATTGAACGTCTACGTAATATTATACATATACAATTGTTTAATTCAACTTAAATAAAAGGGCCTCGTTAAGTAATTAACTGTCACGTGATTTCCTCCTTTCTACGATCCTACGACATAACCACTTGGACGGGCAGTAGATAGCATGTCTGAGTAATTTTATCTTTTAGGATCGGGCAGAAGTGAAGATTGAATTTACAGTACGTAAGGCACTCTTTTATAGGGTAGGTACAGAATTATTTCAACATGAGTTACTAGTACGAAGGACGAAACTGATAATTGGAATTATGTACAATAGTATATAGTGCGATAATATGCACATTAGAACTGAAGCCTGTATCGAAATGAACGGCCACCATTTTAAAAAAAACGTGTTTAAATATCCATATTATGATTATTTTTCAATTTAACTTCATTCTCTATATTGTATGCTAATGTGCTGTAGACTCCTACAAAATTCAACAACTTAACAGAAGACTATTTCACGGGTGTCTATTTTAGAAAAAAAGTCTTCAAGATGTTAAATTATGGCTGACATTTCTTTAATTTGTAATACTGTCCAACCTATACAATCAGTATGCCCATACTGTGGAAGAAATTTTGCAGGTGATCGTGGAGTTAGACTTCATATTAGCAGATCCCATCCTGATATACAAAGAAAATTAATAGTAAACAGAAATATGGATAATAAACCAATAGTGAACACACAATTAAGTTCAAATGATGAGCCAAATGCAGTCAATGGGTCCACTGTTAACAAATACAAAACCGAATTGAAATCCTGGACTGAAACATTCAAACAAGAGCTGGAGGAGGGGAATTTTTCAAAGCAGTAAGTGATTTCACATAATTCTTGGCAGATTCCATTGATCTACTGCCAGGTCCAAAACATCCTACCCGGAAATATGTAGAGGCTAGGAGACAAAGAAAATTCTGGTAGACTCTATTAGTAAAAGTTATGCCAAGTCCACTAATCCTGAGAGATCGACTCGGAGGGAGAGGAGAAGAGCCGACGAGGTAAATATCAATACAAATTGATACAATATCTATATTACAACCAACGAAGGAAAGCAGTGACGTCTGTCTTGGGACATAACAATAAATCCTGTAATATTGACCCTACAACCGTTTCTGAACAATTTTCAAATATATTCTCCTTTCCCAACAATAATCTCCGACCTGATTATCCTTCATATGCTTCAGAAATGGAAAAGGTTATGAATGAAGAAACATTTGATCCACTAGTAACCCGAATGAAGTTGCTTCAGTAATTAGCGGTATGGCAGTTGATACCTCCCTGGACCAGACCATGTTCTCGTACATGAGCAATCAAAGATACTCTAGCACATGAAGTCATAAGGCTAATTGCAACACGAACGCTCCAGTCAGGAATAGTTCCCCTAGTCTCTAAAAAGCAAGCACAGTTTTGGTTCCCAAGACAGGGGACAGTCAAGAGATATCTAACTGGCGTCCAATAACCATCACTTCTGTACTTCGTAGGGTAATCGATCGCATTTTGGACAAGAGATTGCGAAATTTCATATAATTTAATGACTACCAAACTGGTTTTTCTAAAACACCAGGGACGCTAATAAATACTTCAATTCTCCGATCAGTTCTTCATGCTGCTAAAACAAAAAGACTGACGTAACAATTGTCTTTTCTGGACATCACGAAAGCTTTTGATAGTGTTGGCCATGACCACATAAGAGCTACTTTCTACTCATTTATCCCCTACAAATAGCGAACATTAACGAATTAGGTCCACACCTGTGGAGTAACAATTAGCGCATCTGGCCGCGAAACCAGGTGGCCCGGGTTCGAATCCCGGTCGGGGCAAGTTGCCTGGTTGAGGTTTCTTCCGGGGTTTTCCTCAACCCAAAATGAGCAAATGCTGGGTAATTATCGGAGCAGGACCCCGGACTCATTTCACCAACATTACCACCTTCATCTCATTCAGACGCTAAATAACTAAAGATTTGATAAAGCATCGTAAAATAACCTACATAAAAAACAAATTAGGCCTACACCGAAATAAACCGAAATAAAAGGAAGCAATCACACATTTACTGGCATTTATGCCAGAAATAGTCTCACATATATATTGTATATGTGTATATATATATATTGTATATAAGCAGCTGATTTAACCCGTTCAATTCCAAACCCTGTTATCCTGGACTTTCCTACACTTCATACACTATAGAGCAAAGTTAAAAGTGAAGGTGATAGTGCATCTCCTTGCTTTAGCCCACAGTGAATTGGAAACGCATCTGACAGAAACTGACCTATACGGACTCTGCTGTACGTTTCACTGAGACACATTTTAATTAATCGAACTAGTTTCTTGGGAATACTAAATTCAATAAAAAAGTTATATAAAACGTCTCTCTTAACAGAGTCATATGCCTTTTTGAAATCTATGAATAACTGATGCACTGTACCCTTATAGCCTACTCCCATTTTTCTCCATTATCTGTCGAATAAACATTATCTGATCAATAGTCGATCTATTACGCCTAAAACCACACTGATGACCCCCAGTAATTTCATTATATTATTATATTAGCTGTATCCTATCAATGACATGCTAGCCCACTCACCGTGTCTCGCGCAAGTGCAGTGTCACATCATTGGACTGGGACACATAGTGCAGTTTCATTTAAATTTGGTTATATGGTTAGATCATTTATCTCAGTGTCATTTGGTAGAGAAATATATAAGCTGAGAAAATGTATAAAAGAAATGTACTTTATATATAACCAAAAATTTGCAACAATTGCATCATTTTTATCTCTTGCGTATAGTACGCGTAGCATAACATTACTATATAAACACGAAGTTGTGCATCATTGTATTGCCTAGAGAGGTATCAGTGTGCGTGGAGATGAGAGATTAGGGGGGTCACCGCCTTTCGGTAGTTCAGTGTGTTCTCACTCACATTGAACAGCTGTATAGAGCACAGTATTGCTACAGTGCACAGACTAGTAATATACAGTCACGAAGCTCAATGCTTGGGTTTGCTCAATGCTTGGACTTAGTGGCTGTATATACTAGGCTGGGTATTACTGTGTAAAGAACGTGTCTTCCGAATTTCAAATTTCCACGTGACATCGCGGTACTTTCGCAAGTCGGTACCATCCCTAGCATCATTTTTTTGCGTTGCTTTGTTTGTGTTGAAAGACTGATGAACGATGGGGAAAGTGTAACTGGTCGATGACGTAAATTTGAAAATAAAGTTTCCAATATGTCTATTAATCAATACTACATATAATAATTGTAATAATGTGAGACAAACTGCACTTTATGCGCTACAAAATTTTCCTAGTCCAACGATGTGACGCTGCGCAAGACACAGATGCTGGAAATTTTTTATTTTCAGTTATGCAGCAGTATACAAATTTTTCCCCTTTTTGTAGTAAAGAAATAGGAAAATCAATAGACCCTACCTTATGTTTTTCTAAATATGCCACGGGTCTTGCATTAAACATTTTACTGAAAATTTTACTGGAAAATTGACTGACACATTTCATTTTTAAATATTCAAATTTTTCAAAAATATATTTGTTAATATATCAGAAACTAACTGACCCACAGAAAAGGAACAGTAATACACTAAATGATCTATTTTTGATTTTAGTAGGTTACTAACCGTACCCGTGCGCTCCGCAGCACCTGTTAGGAATAAATATAAAGTAATTACATAATTAAAATAGGACGTTTGACCCAGGGAACAACTTTTACAACAGCGCAAGATAATCTGCTTCGCTCATTACGCAATTTTTTTGCACTGCATTTATTGCATATATTTTTATGCATTTTTAACACGATTAAATTGAGCATAGTTAAAATTTGAATTATAAAATAATGGATTGCTAAGCTAACGTACTATTACTGCATACTAAATCAATACACTCTCGTTGTTCGTTAATTCTCTGAGATTAAAATGAGTGTGTACATAAATATTATTTTAAGAAATACAGAAAACGAATGTACAAAATAGCCTATCAAATTTTCTGTGCATAAGAAGCTATTTTTACCTGTCCTCGATTTACTCAGACGTTACTGTAATAGCACTATAGCATTACGTCCATCTAGAGAAACTACACTTTCGAATGGTGAAATAATAATTAATTATACAAATCGGTTAATACACAGAAACATTCTCTGTAGGCTATGTTTAATAGCTTTCGATTGTTGATGTCCAAGGCCCCTGTTTCGATTGTTGTTGTCCAAGGCCCCTTATAGACGAAGTCATTTGTTATTTCATTGCTCCGTCTTAGATGGCGTATTTTAATTTTAAAACTCATTTATCTCATTAAATATCAGTCCTATCAAAATTTTGCAAAGAATAAAACTTATCGCAAATCATTTTTAAAGAAACCTTTGTTATGTAACATTTTTGACAAAAATCAGTAATAAGCGAGATATTTCGATTTATTTACTTCAGACCCCCTTATAACCCCCTTTCAAATAGAGAATTTTGAATGCCATATAGCCTAAAATCTAAGTTACAACGAACTTAATTTATATTCTAATTTTCATATAAATCGGTTCAGCCATTATCGCGTCAAAAGGTAACAAACATACAGACAGACATACAAACAAAACTTTCAAAAAGCGATTTTCGGTTTGAGGGTGGTTAATTATATATGTTAGGACCAATTATTTTTGGAAAATCGAAAATTACCAGAAAAATTTCGGCTACAGATTTATTATTAGTATAGATATATCAGAAACTAACTGACCCACACAAAAGGAACAGTAATACACATAATTATCTATTTTTGATTTTAGTAGGTTATTTTACGACGCTCTATCAACATCTTAGGTTATTTAGTGTTTGAATGAGATGTAGGTGATAATGCCGGCGAAATGAGTCAGGGGTCCAGGACCGAAAGTTACCCAGCATTTTTTCATATTGGGTTGAGGGAAAACCCAGGAAAAAAATCTCAACAAGGTAACTTGCCCTGACCGGGAATTGAACCCAAGCCACCTGGTTTCGCGGTCAGACGCGCTAACCGTTACTTCACAGGTGTGGACTAAAATAGACTTTAAAAACTGTAAAATAGGTTCTAAAAATAAAATATTAGGCTTTTAAAAATGTGTAATAAGACTAATAACCAGACATCGGATTCTAGGGCAAATGCCTATTTTGTTTCTTTAGGAGAAAAGTAAAAATAATTATTAATATTTGTGTTTCATGGAAATTGAAAGGTATTCAAAGAGTTTTATAGTGCCCTAAAATGCCCTAAAACGGTTATTAAAGCCTAATTTGTTAATATTCGCCTAAAAATGCCTAACTCACTGTAAATTTTTGTATTTTACTCTTACTTTTTATAATTTATACATGCATTCACTGCGAAATTTAAGGCATTTAAAAAGTGGAAAGTTTGCTTCACACCGGCCATGAAACCATTGATAAAGGAAACAAAATGTTTTGAATCTCACGACACTCGCAATAGATTTCACCGAATTTAACATGTTTGGAGGCATAAATGCCGACAAAGAACTAACCTTAGTTTTGAAGCAGGCAACAATCATAACATGTGCTGCTACCGATTCAGAGATATACTATACTATAAAAATGATTGTTTTCGGTCTGAAACCAATTAGCTGTACTGCCCTTCAGAGTGTCATAAAATCACAATTTTTGGAGAAAGAGTGTTTTTAAATATTTATGAAAAGTCGTAAAACTGCGAATTAGTAGGGTAAACCATTACAAAATATTTAAAAGAATGGCCCTCCTAGTGTTAACACTACCAGGAAATGCAACAATAAGTGGAACTTTGTATTTTTGTCCAATTGAATCTCAATAACAACGGTTCATTTGAATGCTCGTTAACAGTTGCTCTTTCCCTCACCTTATTTGTGTTGAGAAGTTTTGAGCGGTAGGACGTTTTCCTATGAAGTTTAACGCGATAATGCCGAAAAATATAAGTGCAAAATCTACATTGATCCGGCAATGGCTAACAGAATATTCAGAATTCACTTATGATGGAAAAATAATATTCTGCAAGATTTGTAGCAAACAGGTATGTAACAATAGTTGAAATATATAAATTCTATTAATTTTAATGAGTAGGCCTATAATATTTATACATTGACTGAGCTATCCTGAGGTATAATTCTTTTTAAGACCACTACACTTTAACCTTTTAAATTCCGATAGTTAAAGTATTTGCAGGTCATTAAAATTTTGATTGTTCGAACCCACTAACTTTGTGATTGAAATACGGCAATACAACAATTAGGATTTTATTTTAATTCAGTTTACTTTACATTTTTAGATTTCGCAAGAAAAGAAGTGCCACCTAAAGCAGCATGTGCAAGGAGCGGCTCATAAGGCTAAAGCTCAGCAGAAAAATCAACTGCAACAAACTTTACTAACACAGCCTACTTCATCCAATCTCAGCAGCAATTTCTATGCTGATTTAACCAGAGCGTTTGTTGCTGCTAACATTCCCTGGAATGCAATTGAAAATCCGGTTTTAAGACAGTTTTTACAAAAATACTGCAAACAAAATATCCCATCTGAGTCGACCCTAAGAAAAAATTACTTAGACAGAATATACAATGAAACTTTAGCTTCCATTCGGGAGGATATAGGTGATTCTTACATATGGGTCTCTGTGGATGAAACCTCAGATCCTATGAATAGGTATATAGCAAATATGGTAGTAGGAAAACTTAGTCCTGATGGACCTTCGATTCCACATCTCGTATGTGTTAAGGAACTTTCGAAAGTGAATAGCCAAGCTATTGCTTATTTTGTAAATAAAGGCCTACAGTCTTTATACTCAGGTAATATAGACGATTCTAAAGTTCTGTTGTTTTGTACTGATGCTGCCTCATACATGGTTGCTGCAGCTCCACTTCTTAAAACATTTTATCCTAACCTCACGCATGTAACCTGTCTAGCACATGGCCTTCACAGGGTTTCTGAAACAATCCGGAATGAATTTCCTCTTGTCAATTCGTTTATTTCTAACACAAAAAAATGTTTTTGTAAAGCCCCATCCAGGATTTCAATATTCAGAGAGAACTTTCCAGATATCCCACTCCCACCTCAGCCGGTTGTTACACGATGGGGAACCTGGATTCAGTCAGTGGTGTATTATTCTAATGGCCGGTTTCACCAAGCTTCTTTAAATCAGCACAAACGACTTGTCAAAAATAGATCGTTTAATTTTAACGAGACCTTTAAACGTTGATTGTTTCATCAAGCATCGTTTCTTTAAAATTAGTATGCGTTTACTAACGTGGGGATTTTGTACTTCTATCTTGCATGTTTTATTTCTCATACGACCATGGCTTCGAAATCACAAATTTCATTGGTTACATATGATCATGGCTGACTTTGTTTGGCATGAGGAAATAATCATAGGCAAACGGGTAAGAGGCAGTAATTTTAAGAACATCTAAAAGTTCTTAGTTCTTGATATTCTTCCTAAATACAGTATGTTGTCATAACGTAATTAAAAAGAAAAAGACAGATGTTTCCAAATGTAATTAAGAGGAATGTAGAGCAGTACAATTTTGCGGACGATAAGGTCGACAGCTTCAGAATTGATGCCACAATTAATTATATCAAAGCATTCTAAGCAGTTGTTCTTAGGCCTAAATTTAGGACGGGAAATCGCCTCTTCCATAAATTGCATACTACTTTTCCACTGTATTTCATGCAGATTTATGTACTCTGTAACAATTTTACCATGCTTATGTGGCAGAATTCAGGACAGCCGCCATTAAATTGGATTTTAAGGGGTATCCATTTTCTCCTAAAAGAAAACCTCTTTGCACCCTTTTCATTAAAAAGGCATCCTCCTTTGGAATGTTGTGCTAACCATAATATTATCTTAAAGCGAGAAGAATGTGTTGAAGAGGCGTTAAGTGGGTGATTCTTGTCTGTCGTATTCTAACCTATTACAATTTCAATAAACTAGCGCTGAGGTAATTCTGCTGGTTTCGGAAGTGAAAATCGTTGAATTTATAAGATATTTTTGAGGAGATGCAGTTGACATATATGCAAGACTTAACAAAAACCTAAACTAACCAAACCTAACCTGTCACGGAAGGTGTATAAGCAGAGTGCGAAGGAAACTACCACAGCGCTAGTTTAGCCACAATTTTTATATGCGGAGCTTTACATAGGCCTATGAAATTGTTTGAATATTGAATGGAAAATAAGATCTTCTATTGCAGAATCTTTTGGCCATATTACTGCCAGGAGAGATGATTGGAACATGTACACAATCTATCGTTGTCAGTGACGACAGGAAATTTAGCTATAAACCTATTATAAAAATAATGACTGTATTGTGGTCGTAATGTTGATAGTAGGGATACTTTATTTACATATCTAGACAATGCAGCTTTTGACACTCCGTCCATATCACCAATTACTATTTCAAAACTTCCCGTAACATTATCTTAAAGCGAGAAGAATCTGTTGAAGAGGCGTTAAGTAGGTGTTTCCATTTGTCGTATTCTAACCTATATTCAGTTTCTTCTAGAATCATTCTTACTGCTTATTTCCTTAATGTGTAGCTTTCGTGGAATTCTTTATCACTTAAATCTTCAAAATGATTATTCCGAGAGTTATTACAACATATAAGTTCGCCATTATATTGAAGTACTAAATAAAGAATTTCAGCATCGAATACGTCCGCCATGTTGTTGACTTCTTAACGCATCGTTACTGTTTTAACGCGACGAATAGGTTCTAATAAATTAACGACGAGTTTAAAAATACGTTAGCAATAATTATGCTTGGTGAAACGCAAAAACTGACTAATGGTTAATTAAATTATTTAACGAGACGTTATAATAATAAGGAAGGTTGGTGAAACCGGCCATCAGTATTTTAAAGAAGTGGTCACAGTTATTGATAAATTACCTGAAACTGATAGTGCAGCGTGTGTGAAAGCAGTGAAAGATTGTCTGAATGACTCACGAGTGAAAAACGATATTGCCTACATAACATCAAACTTTTCTATCATACCTGCAAGCATTGAAGAATAAGAACGTGAAAAACAATCTCTTTGTAGCCAAATAGCAATAGTAAAGGAAGCTCAAGTGAACATACATTCTGCTTTGGGCGAAACTGGGAAAAAGTTAAAAATAAGTGGGACAACGTATTAAATAAGAATGTAGGATTTTCATTGTTGGAAAAAGTATCAAGAGTGATATCGGGGAAAGTGTAAATGTTCCAGTAAGTATTGATGTTTCTATTGTACCTAATTTAAAATTTGCGCCTCTCACATCAGTTTCGGTTGAAAGAAGTTTTTCTGCTTTCAAAATGATTCTCAGTGACAAAAGGCAAAGGTTAACTGTGGAGAATTTAGAAAAATTCTGGTGGTGTACTGTGCAGATAATTATAATAAAGTCTGAGCATGGAACTGAATTTCAATAACTTAAAATGAGTAATCTTGATATCAATAATCATTATTTCATTAGTTTCAATATATTAAATTTGTGCAGCTCTGTTTATAAATATAATATAGTATTCTTTTTTTTTAATGTTTAAACATACTTTTTTGTGCGTATTTTAATGTATAACTAAAAATTTCAGTGAAAGAAATAAGTATGATACCTTGATGTGCCTAAAATGCCTATTTTCATTAAAATAGAGCCTAATTTTACAAATTTTGAGCTTATTTTAGGCGCCTAAAACTGCAATTTTTAGTGCCGAAAATCCGATGTCTAATAATTACATATCACTGTTCATGCTGTATCACTATTTAAGTTATTTGAAGGGTTCAGAACCATAGTGGGCCAAGCGCCATTTACTGAAGACGTAGAAAACAAGGGTTAAAATTAAGTTATTACCATATTATTCAATGAAAACATATAGCAAGTAATATAAAGTTTACAGTTAAATCTCAATGATGTCAATCTTCATTAAACTATTTTTTTATTTTATTGTTATTTTACGACACTGTATCAACATCTAGGTTATTTAGCGTCTGAATGATATGAAGGTGATAATGCCGGTGAAGTGAGTCCGGGGTCCAGCACCGAAAGTTACCCAGCATTTGCTCGTATTGGGTTGAGGGAAAACCCCAAAAAACCTCAACCAGGTAACTTGCCCCGACCGGGATCGAACCCGGACCACCTGGTTTCGCGGCCAGACGCGCTGACCGTTACTCCACAGGTGTGGACTCATTAAACTATGGTTGCATGTAATAAGAATTAAGAAACATGTTAAAGGAATTGTCATTGCACCAAATGATGATTTCTGGACCAAAATGATCAAAGTCAGTTTAATTATTTAAATACAATTTAAGGGGAGAGGATGGTATTTTTTTAACTTATTTCCTATTTGTACAGTATTAATTTTTTGTATATAGAGAGCTCATAGCTGTAGCAACTCAACCAAAAATAAATATTTTGAAAAAATATATATATATATTTGGGGGCCCAGATTTGAAAAAAAATATATCCAATGCAGGACTTTACTAAAACCGATATATCTAAACCATTTTTAAAGGTAGATTCATCCAGTTTTTTGCAATGTACTTGAAAAAGCATGCTCTACAAACTGTCTGTAACAGAATTTTGATATTTGTCCCTACATTTGTAAAATAAACAATTAAAATTTAATGACACTTTTCTGATTTCCTTTCTTGCAAACAAACGCATGTAGTTTTAAAATGAAATCAATTAACAAAATTCTGAAAAGTTTCCCAATAGTCTAAAGAATGTGTGTTTTAAATTTCATGTATGTATCTTTAATAGTTCAGAAGTTATATCCATTTTTGTCTGGCAATGTAGCAAAAATTAAGTTACCGTAAACCGATAAAAGGGGGCGAGTGATTTAAAAATCCATAGCGCAGGAAGTTTAAAAATGGCGTCTCAACATCAAATGTCCACAAAATATTATGCTATGCATTCCACATATACCACAGAATATTTTAAAGTTTTTTTTTAATTTGCTCATTTTTCACCAAAAATAACATCCTCTCCCCTTAAATTAAGTAACTTATTAAACGATTTATCCTTCTATCAAACACGAATGTTCCTGGACCAAATGTCCTATTTTAATTATGTAATTACTTTATATTTATTTCTAACGGGTGCAGCGGAGCGCACGGGTACGGCTAGTAAATAAATATACTCGAACTTAATTCTGCCTCGCTTTTAAATATAAAATTACTTATTTTGACAGCATTTGGGCATACTTCGCATTTATCGTGATTGTGAAAATCTCCCATCTATAACAACACATTAAAGACAAGACTTGTGAATTCTGAGACTTAATATGGCTCTGGATTATTGATAAGAAGCAGAGAAGAGAGAGAAATTTAATTGGTGTATAAAAAGGTGAGGAACATCAAACACAAAACATAAATTAGGAGCGGATTTTTATGTGCTAAAAAATTTAAATATATTTATTTTTATGTGTTAAAAAGTACGAAAATATTTGCTAATAAATAATTTTTTTTTGACAAAGTAGCTTACTTAGCTTGGGAAAAAATGTTACTAGGTACTCACCAACCATACTTGAGTGCTAGTAGTTGGCCGAGAATTGCAGTGAACAACAAAGGTCATCTCCAAATTCTCCATCACAAATGCATGCCGATTATCTCTGAACAACGACTTATACTGTGAAAACGATCTTTCCGCATCACAGGACGTCAGACGTGCATATTTAAAGAGAGAAATGTCACAAACACAAACACCGTCAATTTCACCTACAGGCATATCCTCCAATACTTGAGCAACTTCACACATTTTTTTATATCCACTGCTTTTCCCAAACACATTCTGGACTTTGTCCCTTAGTACTTGTACTTCTGAACCTGGTAGCGAGTCTAGTTTAGTTTTCACGGCACGCACCTCCTGTTTCAGACAACAGGTTTTTGGATGTTTCGAGTTTTTTATGGTGTCACACAAAAAGCTTAGATTTGCTAATAGGAAAGCCAAATCGTTTTTCAAAAAACATCTTTCAGTATATCTTGAAGGATATCGATTGACGAAACCCGATAACAGGGAATCACAACAAGATATACTGCCTTACTTGATAGACATGAGCGAGAGGCGAGAGATTTGTTTAAATTCAATAATGTTCATACCCGAGCTCTTATCTTTTGTTTTTCACAAACAGAGCTTGGAATGAAATCATCTTCAGCAACAATAAACATTTCTACTTATTGTTGCAAGATCTCTCCTCCTTGTCCATGTTAATTTATTCTCTAATAACAGCATTGATATGCTGCCTAGCAGTTCTCAGAACTTGAGGCGATACTATTACGAAAATGGATCACGGATACACCACACATTAGAAACACGAAGCAACCAAGAATTCTTAAAAAGATAACGTACTTTTGAGTGATACAATTGATTTAGTTTTAAAATATTTAAAAGTTATGTAAAAATTAAGTAAAAAAAACACCGAGATTTATGTTTTTATAATAGGTTTCCTGAAAATATGTATTTGTGCGAGATCGTGCGTATTTGCTTGGTTTCTGCACAAAACCAATCCGCGGTAAGTCTAAAATTCCACATTCAGTATTCCCAACCTAACACACATAACAATTTCCCTCTTCTTACCGCTTAAGTGACATATTGACTTTAATGCTTTAGGCTTTTAACATATTATTTTTAGAGACGTTCAATATAGCCTAATAATAATTATAAATTGAAACTTACCACTGCAATTTCACCTAAATGGCGCTGTTAGTTATTGTTTTTAAATATTTGCGAAAATTACATAAACTCTACAACTCCACTAAAGTTACTGCATTCACAGATATTTTCCATTTCTAAACATCTCCTTGACCGGCAAAATTAAACTTGTCGATGTTATTACTGCAATATGTTATATAAATAATATTGTTAAAATATTAAAATGAAAAATAAATCATTACATAACCTTACCGTTTGTTTAAAGTTCGCATTTATAGACTGGGGGAAAAAAAAAGACAGACGTATATCAAGGCCTGCTGGAGTATAGTAAACACAGAAAACATTTTAAAGCAACAATGTTGAAGATAGATATTTTTGTTTTACAAGTTTGCCGTCATTGAACATAAACCAAGATGGAGATTTCATTGCAACTAATTAGAAATTCCTCTTTCAGTTATGTAATAAACGATCTTCGCACAAAATAATGTACGATACACGAGCGGTATGTTTTCTTTCAATTCTCGGAAATTAAAAAAGCTCAACTACGTTTCGCTTCTTCAAACTTTTCCTCGAACATGAAAACTTCAACATACCGCTCTTGTAACGCATATTACTATTACATATTTTTTTTTTTTTTGTGAAAATAGGCTATGTGTTTTTATGTGAAATAAAATTCGGGTTTTAAACTTGAAACTTCATGTTCGGAATTTTTAACTTTGTTAATTGTGTTATATCACACGCAAAAATAATATTTAATTACATAGGAATCCGCTTCTTAAAAATAAATGAGAGATCTAACGCGAGAAGACGAATGGATTCGGTGCGCAGCAAGAATGGGGCAAGATAGAAAGCAAGCAGTCAAACCCAGGACCTCGCAGCACCTTGACGTGCCGCCCGAGGGGCTGGACCCGTTCCCCAGCAATGTGTTTGACTACGCCGCCCCCGCCTGCTTGTCAGCTCAAGGTCACCTGTTTAAACAACTTCTTCGCCGAAGAGTTAAACATCGCTCCAGGCCAGGGCACCAGATGTGTACGTCAAAACTGCGCACTACAGAATAAACGGGGCAAGCGGCACGTTGTTATGATGGTATTAATAATAACAATAATAAAGAAGCTTGGCTAACATCGTAACTTTCCTAACTGCAACTCAAGAACGAGGTTTATATTCGATTACCAGTATTACTGTCGAACGGGTTACATCAGCTGCTTGTCTATGCGGATGACGTGAATATGTTAGGAGAAAATCCACAAACGATTAGACAAAACACGGGAATTTTACTGGAAGCAAGTAAAGAGATAGGTTTGGAAGTAAATCCCGAAAAGACAAAGTATATGATTATGTCTCGTGACGAGAATATTGTACGAAATGGAAATATAAAAATTGGAAATTTATCTTTTGAAGAGGTGGAAAAATTAAAATATCTTGGAGCAACAGTAACAAATATAAATGACACTCAGGAGGAGATTCAACACAGAATAAATATGGGAAATGCCTGTTATTATTCGGTTGAGAAGCTTTTGTCACCCACTCTGGTCTCAAAAAAGCTGAAAGTTAGAATTTATAAAACAGTTATATTACCGGTTGTTCTATATGTTGTGAAACTTGGACTCTCACTTTGAGAGAGGAACATATGTTAAGGGTGTTGAAAATAAGTTCTTAGGAAAATATTTGGGGCTAAGAGGGATGAAGTTACAGGAAAGAGAAACTTACACAAAGCAGAACTGCACGCATTGTATTCTTCACCTGACATAATTAGGAACATTAAATCCAGACGTTTGAGATGGGCAGGGCATGTAGCACGTATGGGCGAATCCAGAAATGCATATAGAGTGTTAGTTGGGAGGCCAGAGGGAAAAAGACCTTTGGGGAGGCCGAGACGTTGAAGGGAGGATAATATTAAAATGGATTTGAGGGAGGTGGGATATGATGGTAGAGACTGGATTAATCTTGCTCAGGATAGGGACCGATGGCGGGCTTACGTGAGGGCGGCAATGAACCTCCGGGTTCCTTAAAAGCCGTAAGTAAGTAAGTGTTAAGACAATTTCGGTCGAAGGAATGCGATCCCAACTTATGAGACAACGTATTAATTTCACTTGTAATTTGTAAGTATGGAGTATTGTATACCATACTTTTGTGGAACTCAAGCTTGTAATTTGTAGAATAATTACAGGTGAATTTACTTGTAATGTTATTATACACTATCTACCAAAAACTAATTGGGCACTGTTTTTGCCCCTTTAGAACCTCGTGGTACCACCTCTTCTTGCTATAACAGCAGCCACCCTGTCAGGCATGCTCTCCACTAGTTTGTGTAGTATATCCACTAGAATGCGTCGCCATTCCTCTTGCAACATGGCACTCAGTTGGACAATGGAAGTTGGCCCCATGTTTCGGCGGCTACTATGCAGTGGTATGCAGACAATAATGTTCACCGGTTGGACTGGCCTGCACGGAGTCCTGATCTCAATCCCATTGAGCACCTTAGGGACGAATTGGACCGGCGACTGAGGTCTCGGGACATGCGGCCAACTTCAATTGTCCAACTGAGTGCCATGTTGCAAGAGGAATGGCGACGCATTCCAGTGGATATCCTACACGAACTAGTGGAGAGCATGCCTGACAGGGTGGTTGCTGTTATAGCAACAAGAGGTGGTACCACGAGGCTCTAAAGAGACAAAAACAGTGCCCAATTTCTTTCGAGGAATAGGGTCCTGTTTTTTCTATAAATCTTACTACTGTTAGTACCTAAGTGTGAAACTATTTTGATATTTCTCTACAATATTTTTAATGATTTTATCAAATGCTGTGAAATTAATCGTTTTCCTAGAATTAACCAAAGAAAAACCAGGTATTCCACAGCACTTGATAGACAGTACCAGGGCGTAAGCGGTCTGCTTGCTAAGATACGAACCAGTGACAATATTAAAATTGTCAAGTTGATTTAATTACTGTCAGGGGCCATCTGCAGCCCGCACTACACGGATGTGCCTCTGAGGAATGCGATGATGGCAATTCCGTGTCCTCTTCGCAAACAGCCCGATCACTTCATCGTTTTTAGAGCGATGAGGCATCGCCGTGGGTGGTGGGCGCGTGTTCAGTGGCGGGTCTGCGCGCTATGACGCAACAAACAGAGAAATCTAATCCAGAAACCTCGCACTTGACGCAAACAACGGGAAGCGCGATCAAAACAGCTGATGGATTTAAATAGAATCGGTTATGCAGACACATCCGCTTGGGGGCCCAACTTTCCTTTTAAAGGCTGCTCAGACTTGCCCATGAAGCAGAAATGATCACTTATTTCTTAGAAATCAGTATGTCGGCACTTGGGCGAAGATCCCATGAAATATAGTTTAATTCAGCATCTCTGTTGCCTGAGTGGTAGAGATTTCACGCTTCCCAGAACTCAGCATTAGCTTTAGGGTTTAAGCCTCAGGCACATTTGTCGCATTTTCCTAACCGACTTCTAAAAATACGATAAACGTTCGATTGAAACGTGCAAAATTGCAACAGTACTTTGGGATAATTAAAAAACGAACATTATTATGGAGAAAATGAAATAGATATGTGTAAGAATCAATATTAGTTCTGGAAAACGAAAATTTAAATGTTTTCCTCACTATTCTATATACACTTTTAACATTTATACAGAGTGGAAGGTAAGGTAGTACATTAATTATTGTAGGATGTTATTCCTTGAAATATAACGAACAAAAAAGTATAATACCATTTTGCTCGTTTCTGCGAGGTTTTTGAAGAAATAATACTTTTATGCCGACATTTCGATCGCGAATTTTACGAATACTGTTTAAAATACGGTTTAATTTCTTGTATAACAACGAAGAGAACGTTTGTTATGTTCACGTTGCAGCAGTATTTTAATTAGAAAATTCACAGATTTCGAATTAATCGATTGAAGAAACATTGGAAACATTGATTGTCGGGTCACGTACAAAATCTGGCATCACTGTCCGGACGGCAGACAGTTCGCCTAGTACTCGCAACTGATCAGCTGTTGTGATGTTTACATTGCATTAGTGTGCAGTTGGACGTACAGCGATACAGTTTAGTTTATTTCAAAACTACGAGATGCCAGAGTTCACAAATCGTGAGTACTTAGACATGATCCAGGCCGCGGAAGAAATTCGGAACAGTGAAGAACTACTGGCCAGAGTTCGTCATAATTGGACTAGAAGATGTGAAAGCTGCACGCACGCTGATGGTGGACATTCTGAACAGTACCTGTAAGATGTGAGTGAAATGTGGTTTTTACTCTTTATTTCATTATTAAGAGTTTATAATAATAATAATAATAATGATTCGTAAAACAACAAACTGTAATGTTAATTACATCTTGTTCAAAGTTATATCAGTTTAATTTTTTCATTAATTGTAACTAAAACTTCAATCTTAAATAATTTGGACATAATTTCTGATTTTATGTTATCTTTTGTTATTGTTGTAATTAATTAATTAGATTTATTTATTTAACCTGGTAGAGATAAGGCCGTCAGGCCTTCTCTTCCTCTACCAGGGATTACAACTTACATGAACAATAAGATTACAATTAATATTAAATTTACAATACAATTACAATAAAAATTAAAGGACGACAAGAATACCTGATTAATGAAAGCTAGACATTTTATCATAGAATAAGAACAAAGAATATTTTTGTATTTATTTACAAATTTACAATAACAAAATCTATAAGTGAAAATTAGATATTAGATATTTTGTGGTAGATTAAAAGAACTATTTACAAGAAACCATGTCTGAACGAGTCTCAATGTAAGTTTGCGTTTGAATTGAATTTAAGTCCCTGATTAGCAGGTAACGAATTCCAGAGTCTTAGGGCTATTGTGAAAAGGATGAGAAGGAGGTGCGATGGGATTTAATATAATTGTTTCATGGCGAGACTATGTTCATTGTGGTGGGAAGAAAGGTTAGACGACAGGTAGAAGGAATAGAAGAGTTCAAGAAACAACAAACTGTAATGTAAATTTCTTTTCTTATCTTAGTTTAAGCCAACCTATTGCTTCCAGGGATTAATATGATCATATTTTACGAACATTACAAAACGTACAACAAATTAAACGTTGAAGTTTCATTTTGTTGTCGCTGGAAAGTCAGTCAGTAAAATGTCAGCATAGTCAAAATAGGAAATACAAGGGGACAAGGGATAATTTAAGCAAGAGGAAGATGAACATTTATCCTTTTTAGCACATGAATAATAGAATATACTTTTGTACGTATTTCTTGCTTACATTAAAATTATTACGTCATACTTAGTATTGAATTGTTAGTGCATTGCATTGTAAGTTGATAATTCTGCATCCATTGTTGAACTGCGCCCGGATTATTAATTTACATTTTCTGACATTAAATTACACAAACGAAACAAATGACAGTTACATCCCTATCCGGAGTATACGTAGGTTTTTTGTGCGAAGATTTATCCCCAGATTAGCTCGCGAAGTATTGCATCGAAGCTCAGTACATTTGTTTGCTGCCGTCTTCCCCTCACCTGCTGCAAGATACACGGTGAAAGGTAGTTGAACTTAACCCACCCCCTTGGGGTGTGGGGTACTACTTATGCGGCGTTGAGACATCTTGCAATTGCCGTCAGCGCTTTCGAAACATTTGTAATTATCTCACTATCCGTAAGTCCTATAATTCTTTTATTTGACAAAACTTACTGTAAATAATGAGTTCTACGGTTCCTGTCAATTAATGTACTACCTTACGTTCCACCCTATATAGTCACTGATTAACTTTACAACTTCTTTACTGTGTTAACTTTTTAGGAAATTACCTAGCTACTAGTTTCGAAATGATATTCTTCATTGTCCAAAGCCTAGTGAAGATCTCGCGCTATCTTCTGGTTTCCTATTCCTTTCCGACAATCATGAACACACCCGCCCACAACAGGAAACCAGAAGATAGCGCGAGATCTTCACTAGGCTTTGGACAATGAAGAATATCATTTCGAAACTAGTAGCTAGGTAATTTCCTAAAAAGTTAACACAGTAAAGAAGTTGTAAAGTTAATCAGTGATTAAATGTATTGTTCGTTTTATTTTACGACTCTTTACCAACTGTTATAGTTATTTAGCGTCTGAGTTAGATGAAGGCGATAATGCCAGCGAAATGAGTCCAGGGTCCAGCGCCGAAAGTTCTCCAGCTTTTGCTCTTAATGGCTTGAGGGAAGATCTGAACCAGAATTTGAACCCGGGCCCGCTCGTTTCACGGTCATACATTCTAACTGTTACTCCACAGCGATAAACTAAATGTATTGTTAAAGAATTGTAATTGGACTTTGCCTGTTATGTTCAACAACAAATGAATAAATAAAATAAAAGAAATGGGCATTGCTCAAGGAGGTGTCCAGCAATAAATGTTCAGGAAACAGTTGAAAGATTTGGTAGAATAATTCCTGTATGATAACAAGTTAAGAGAACAATTCTGTGGTGTTCGGGTAAAGGGGGATAAGTCATTTTTATGTGCAGATAGAATTTTGTTTCCCAGATGGACACACAACTTAAATTATACAAGTGATTGTGCAAAAATCAAAAGAATACTAACAGTTGATGGGCTTTATTTGTGAAGAAAATTATTTGCAATGAGGGTTCGAAGTTAATTTTCATTTATCTCCAAACTCATTTTT
The DNA here is from genome assembly GCA_025594305.2 of Periplaneta americana. Lineage (NCBI taxonomy): Eukaryota > Metazoa > Arthropoda > Insecta > Blattodea > Blattidae > Periplaneta > Periplaneta americana. The sequence continues at coordinate 4,902,808 of JAJSOF020000041.1, forward strand.
ATGACTTATTTCGCTTTACCCAAACAACACAGAATTTTCTGTAGTTGATTTAGTTAGTATTCTGCAACAATTACTAAGATTTAGTTGCATGAATCTTGTAAAAACTGAAATGAGAAGCCGCCTTTCAGTAAAAAGAGTTATCATCATCATCATCATCATCATCATCATCATCATCATCATCATCATCATCATCATCATCGACGTGCAAGCCTGACTAGCCCGTTACGGTCTCTAATCACCTCCTTTTAGGCGTTCCAGGATGTCGACGACCTCTTGGTGCAATTGATAAGATAGTAGCACTCTGCTAACAATAAATCTTGAAGAAGCTACTCGTATACAATGAGTCATTCTATGAGAATTCATGAAAAAGCTCGTGGTGGTCTACTTTTATATTTGATGTTAATTTAAATATGTGCAGTATGATATGAATAATCAAAGAATGCGGAGTTTTTCTACTCTTTGGCTAACAGGGTGCTCTGAGACAAATAAGTTATATCGTTATACCTGTATTCTGTTTGGGGGTGAAAAATGAGTGGTCTTCATCTTTTTGTGGAGTCTGTATCACAAAAAGTTTGATAGAAAAGTCGAGAAACATCTGCTGTATGAAGAGATATAAAGCTTATAAAGTAAGCAGATTTTTTTCAGCCTAGCCAGTATTTACACCTTACAGACGTGGACAAATTATTAACAAAATTGACGATTTTTATGATATTTTGTTTACAAAATTTGACTTTTCAATTTAGACTACAGTTGACAATTTTGCATATTTCCACAGTAGAGAGAAATATGCAAAAATTGAGGAGTCAATTTTGTAAAATATATAATAACGACTAATAATTTGTAAATTAGCAAAATGTCAACTGCATTGAAGAGTCAAATTTTGTACAAATATGAAACAAAAATCTTCAGTTTTGCTAATAATTTGGAAATATCCAAAATGTCAGCTGTAGTCCAAATTGAAGTATCGAATTTTGTAAAAATATATAATAAAAATCTTCAGTTTTGCTAATAATTTGTAAATATGCAAAAATATCAAATGTAGTCCAAATTGAGGAGTTAAATTTTGAAAAATATGCAACACTAATCTTCAATTTTGCTAATAATTTAGAAATACACAAAAATTTCAACTGTAGTCTAAATTGAAGAATCATATTTTGTAAAAATTTATAATAAAAATGTTGAATTTTGTTAATAATTTGTCCACGTCTGTAGCTTCGCCACTGAGGATTGTATATTTATAAATATTTTTACGGTGCCTATTACATAAGTAAGCTAAATGTTTCTCCCAACTTATATAATAATCAATGATAATACCTAAATATTTAACTTGTGAATGAAGCCAACTCGGGATAAAACCTGAGTCTCCTCATTGTAGCATTGGAAATTAAGCTACCACAAGAGGTGCAATTGTCAGATGGCAAGATACGGCGCTGATGGTTATCTGTCACCGCCCACAGAAGAGGGAAACATGCAGACATGACAGCAAAACAAACAAACGAACAACAAGGAAAATTCCTCGACCTTAGTCAGCCCCGTTCAAATAGGAATGCTCCCACACAGGAAGTGCATATTACGTCTTTTGTTTATAATTCCAAATATGGTGGGCAGATTCACAACCAATCCCATGTTTATAATTATTATACTAACATCAATTTTAAAAAATGCTGAGTGCAGTTTAAGAGGTGATGTCAGAAATACCAGGAGAAGAATGCAGGAAGGAAGGGAACTGGCATTCCTATGGATCCATATGGAGCAGCCTGTAGGACAGTGAGGAAGACAGCCTGATGATTCATACTCCCGTAAAAGGTTCTGGGTGAATCTTGTATAATAGATAGCTTTAAACCTAATTTCTCCACATAGAACTAAGACTGTCTCCTAGCGTGGAGTGAATCTATTCACGAAATTATTTTTTTTTATATTTTTTCTAAATGTAATACTTACTTACTTACTTACTGGCTTTAAAGGAACCCGGAGGTTCATTGCCGCCCTCACATAAGCCCGCCATCGGTCCCTATCCTGAGCAAGATTAATCCAGTCTCTATCATAGACACCTCCCTCAAATCCATTTTAATATTATCTTCCCATATACATCTCGGCCTCCCCAAAGGTCTTTTTCTCTCCGGCCTCCCAACTAACACTCTATATGCATTTCTGGATTCGCCCATACCTGCTACATGCCCTGCCCATCTCAAATGTCTGGATTTAATGTTCCTAATTATGTCAGGTGAGGAACACAATGTGTGCAGTTCTGTGTTGTGTAACTTTCTCCATTCTCCTGTAATTTCATTCCTCTTAGCCCCAAATATTTTTCTAAGCACCTTATTCTCAAACACCCTTAACCTATGTTCCTCTCTCAAAGTGAGAGTCCAAGTTTCACAACCATAAAGAACAACCGGTAATATAACTGTTTTATAAATTCTAACTTTCAGATTTTTTTACAACAGACTAGATGATAAAAGCTTCTCAACCGAATAATAACACGCATTTTCCATATTTATTCTGCGTTTAATTTCCTCCCGAGTGTCATTTATATTTGTTACTGTTGCTCCAAGGTATTTGAATTTTTTCACCTCTTCAAAGGATAAATTTCCAATTTTTATATTTCCATTTCATGCAATATTATCGTCACGAGACATAATCCTATACTCTGTCTTTTCGGGATTTACTTCCAAACCTATCTCTTTACTTGCTTCAAGTAAAATTCCCGTGCTTTCCCTAATCGTTTGTGGATTTTTCCTAACATATTCACGTCATCCGCATAGACAAGAATCTGACCTAACCTGTTCAATTCCAAACCCTCTCTGTTATCCTGGACTTTCCTAATGGTATACCGTACTCTACAGCAAAGTTAAAAGTAAAGGTGATAGTGCATCTCCTTGCTTTAACCCACAGTGAATTGGAAACATATCTGACAGAAACTGACCTATACGGACTCTGCTGTATGTTTCACTGAGACACATTTTAATTAATCGAACTAGTTTCTTGGGAATACCAAATTCAATAAGAATATCTTATAAAACTTCCTCTTAACCGAGTTATATGCCTTTTTGAAATCTATGAATAACTGATGCACTGTACCCTTATACTCCCATTTTTTTCTCCATTATCTATCGAATACAAAATATCTGAACAATAGTTGATCTATTACGCCTAAAACCACACTGATGATCCCCAATAATTTCATCTACATATGGAGTTAATCTTCTCACAAGAATATTGGACAAAATTTTGTACGACGTCAACAAAAGTGATATTCCTCGAAAGTTATTGCAGTTAGTCTTGTTCCCCTTCTTAAAGATAGGTACAATTATGGACTCCTTCCATTGTTCTGGTACCATTTTCTTTTCCCAAATAGCAAGTACAAGCTTATAAATTTCTTTAGATAATGCGCTTCCACCCTCTTGTATTAATTCTGCTGGAATTTGATCGATACCTAGAGACTTATAATTTTTCAGATTTTCTATCGCAATTTCGACTTCAGAAAGTGTGGGTTCGGGTATAAATGGCTCAATTTCGTCCCGATCATTTCTATTTGGCCTATGTATATGTAGTAGTTGCCCAAAATAGTTTTTCCATCTGTTCAGGATGGAATGAGCGTCTGCAAGCAAGCCTTTTTTTCTCTATTTGTTCTATTATTTTGTTTTTTATTGCATAGCTAGTGAATTGCTGTAAGATCACATATTTAAACTTTATTTGGAAGACTTTAAATTGGGGGTTGCAGTAAACAATATTTTTCTGCATTTATCATGGTAAGTACGAAGCAGTTGTATTATTCTTGTATGACTGACTGTCGGAATAGATGCCTTTACCCAGATGTCCTTAGTTTTGATAGCAACTCTTTCTTAAATCTCTCCAACAGTAGTTTCTTTTGATTTGAAGTCAGGTTTTAATTCATTTTTGATCCATAGATAATAATATGCCTGTTATTATTCGGTTGAGAAGCTTTTATCATCTAGTCTGCTGTCAAAAAATCTGAAAAAATTTATAAAACAGTTATATTACCGGTTGTTCTGTATGGTTGTGAAACTTGGACTCTCACTTTGAAAGAGGAACATAGGTTAAGGGTGTTTGAGTATAAAGTTCTTAGGAAAATATTTGGGGCTAAGAGGGATGAAGTTACAGGAGAATGGAGAAAGTTACACAACGCAGAACTGCACGCATTGTTTTCTTCACCTGGCATAATTAGGAACATTAAATCCAGACGTTTGAGATGGGCAGGACATGTAGCACATATGGGACAATCCAGAAATGCATATAGAGTGTTAGTTGGGAGACCGGAGGAAAAAGACCTTTGGGGAAGCCGAGACGCAGATGGGAGAATAATATTAAAATGGATTTGAGAGAGATGGAATATGATTATAGAGACTAGATTAATCTTGCTCAGGATAAGGACCGATGGCGTCCTTATGTGAGGGCGGCAATGAACCTTCGGGTTCCTTAAAAGCCATTTGTAAGTAATTATCTTGCTAAACTGAAGTATACTGTACTTGTTTAGGAGTAAGGAACCTGTTGTAGAGTGACCCTGTAATGCGCGTTATTTGTTGTGATTGTGAGCAGAGTCTGTACTGAAAGGCATGTGTCATAATGTATATCCGTGCACACTTATACTCATTCCAATGTTATGGAACTAAGAAAACGGTCTTTAGTAATCTAATCACCGTCACATCGGACAGTCCGAGACAAAACCATCCTGTCCGATGCAGTATGCCGCCAAACTAAGGAATCCAATTTTGCCCTAATGTAAAAGTGTGTATAATTGTCTTATTTAAAAAATAAACAAGAGAATTAATCAAATTTGGCTTTCAGGTAGACTATAGCTCCCGAAGCTGACTTGAATAATTTCAAGGAAAAATTGTTCCGGAGCCGGTTATCGAACCCGAGATATTGTTGCTGGGTAGCTCAGTCGGCAGAGCGTTGGCGTGCTCAGCCAAAGGTCCCGGGTTCGATTCCCGGTCCCGGAAGAATTTTTCCTTGAAATTATTCAAGTCTGCTTCACAGGGAGCTTTACCTGAAAGCCAGATCAGCATAAGATATGTCACTGTTCGTTAACAGAAAACCATAATTCAAGTCACACAGAGTTTGTGTGCACTCAATGTTGGGTCTTTGACGTCTTTTCAGCCCACTTGAGAGAAAAATTGAGCTGATGTTGGTACAGTTCCTTGTAGCTCAATCGATAGAGCGTTGGCGCACTCAGCCAAAGGTTCTGGTTTCCATACCCGGCCCCGAAACAATTTTTCACTTGAAACTATTCAAGAGAATTATTGTTTAACTTTTCTCAGAGTACTTCCGTTTTTCCTTAATTAGATACTGCAGCAAATAAATTTAATTTATATGGTCATATTTTTATACGTAGCAGGCAACCACAGAAACCCTAGACTATTCGAAAATGACACAGTAACGCATCTTACACTTACATCTATATAAGGCGGCCTTCAGCTCTAATAAAGTCGCTCGTTAGAATGGGTCGCTATGGTAGGTTGCACACGTACCAAGGAGAAATTGGAGTGTTTCATATCTCCAGAAAAAAAGAGAAGCTGCCACATAAATTATGACGTAATCCCGCATTCCCATGAACACGATCTCAGTTGTTTTCTGTTTCTGGGACTCACAAATCATCCGTAAGATGACAGCACAAGATATGTGTATGAAGGTGGCTACACAGGCTACTCAGTACTTGAAATGGGCCGCTGTAAGCCGATACACCGTGTCTTCTATTACTCTTGCTTCTGGATTTTGATGCTGGCAGATTTTATTGACGCAAAACATATTTGAAATATACTTACTGGTAACGATTTAATAAAACTAACATTATATGGTATAGCTTCATATAAATTAGACATTGAATCTTCATTAAGGGTACATCGAGGTAAATTTGTTTCATTTATGATTAAAAAATTAAGATTTTCCGTTTTTATAATTAAAAAAAATTATTAAGATCTAAAATAGCTCTCCTGGAAATAAAAAAATTGGAAATTTATCTTTTGAAGAGGTGGAAAATTTAATACCTCGGAGCAACAGTAACAAATATAAATGACACTCGGGAGGAAATTAAACACAGAATAAATATGGGAAATGCCTGTTATTATTCGGTTGAGAAGCTTTTATCATCCAGTCTGCTGTCAAAAAATCTGAAAGTTAGAATTTATAAAACAGTTATATTACCGGTTGTTCTTTATTGTTGTGAAACTTGGACTCTCACTTTGAGACAGGAACATAGGTTAAGGGTGTTCGAGAATAAGGTGCATAAAATATTTGGGGCTAAGAGGGATAAAGTTACAGGAGAATGAAGAAAGTTACACAATACAGAACTACACGCATTTTATTCTTCATCTGACATAATTAGGAACATTAAATTCAGACATTTGAGATGGGCAGGGCATGTAGCACGTATGGGCGAATCTAGAAATGCATATAGAGTGCTAGTTGGGAGGCCGGAGGAAAAAGACCTTTAGGGAGTCCGAGACGTAGATGTTAAAGTTATGTTTTATTTAACGACGCTCGCAACTGCAGAGGTTATATCAGCGTCGCCGGATGTGCCGGAATTTTGTCCCGCAGGAGTTCTTTTACATGCCAGTAAATCTACTGACATGAGCCTGTCTCAATTACGCATACTTAAATGCCATCGACCTGGCCGGGATCGAACCCGCAACCTTGGGCATAGAAGGCCAGCGCTGTACCAACTCGGCAACCAGGTCGACCCGGAGACGTAGATGGGAAGATAATATTAAAATGGATTTGAGGGAGGTGGGATATGATGATAGAGAATGGATTAATCTTGCTCAGGATAGGGACCAATGGCGGGCTTATGTGAGGGCGACAATGAACCTCCGGATTTCTTAAAAGCCGTAAGTAAGTAAAATAGCTCTCCGCCAATTTTCATGCCGAATAAAGCTGTGTAAACATTTGTTTGAGTTAGGAGAATGGAATGGAACGTAATTTCAGCAGGGACATTACGACCCAGCACTATGACCTTTCAAGATCAATGCTCTAGTCGGCCTCGGTAGCGTAGTCGGTATAGCGTTGGCCTTCTGAGCTCGAGGTTTCGGGTTCGATCCCGGCCCAGATCGATGGCATTTAAGTGTGTTTAAATGCGACAGGCTCATGACAGTAGATTTACTGGCATGTAAAAGAACTCCTGGGGGACTTCTGGCACACCGGCAACGCTGATATAAGCTCTCTAGTTGCGAGCGTCGTTAAATAAACCGTACTTAAAAAAATTCAATGCGCTAACCCTCAAGATAGGTGCATTCCCAAATCCACACTGGCTGACAACACTAAGGTTCGCTGCGTTCCCAGGTTTCGAGCATGCAACCCCATGCGTTTCTAGGCCACACTCTCAGTGTGTCACCAGACGACGTTCGAGAAATGCTATGGAATGATGACGAAATGAAGAAATTTTGAATGAAAAAGCAATCCGCAATCTTGTCTGTCACATATGTCATTTTCTATTACTATTACACTCTTACTACGTCATACTACTTTTGACCAATAAAACGGTACGAAAGGACGTATTTCAACCAATCATGGCTGCTTATCGCACAATTTTATCGCGTCCCTAGCATTTGTTTAATTTTATCGCGTCCCTAGCGTTTGTTTAATTTTATCGCGTCCCTAGCATTTGTTTCTTTGTTTGCCAACATTTGAAACTGCCCTGGTCTGGACGTCAAAAAAAAAAAAATATATATATAATTACAAACCACTCCAGTCGATGCACAGCAGTTTCAAATATGACTCGCATTGGCATTCAAGAACAAGAATTAATAAAGATCACTGATCATACCTATGCATCTTCTGAAATCCGATTTACAAATAAATGAAGAGCACCATTCGGAAATCCTGAATAAGTTGAATACATCATATAGGCCTAAATCAACGAGTTCCACTTATTATGCACACGTCCAATATAACATCAATTGAACCACCAACCACATTCAGATTTGAAAATTGTACATTCAATAATTATTCCTTTTAAAATTATTCATTCGGAAATCCTAAATAAATTGAATACACCATGTAGGCCTAAATCAACGAGTTCCACTTCTATTACGCACACGTCCAATATAACATCAATTGAACCACCAACCACATTCAAATTTGAAAATTGTACATTCAATAATTATTCCTTTTAAAATTATTCATGTTTATTTTTTATGTCATCTTCGTTAATTAAAACTTTTCTAACACTTGTGTATATTAGTTAGGTTATGTTATAGCTTCTGCTATATGATATTATGGATAGTCACGTATCAGAGATTGTTTAATATTAAGATTTATTGAAAATCATCTGTCAAGTGACGTTGATTACTGGGATCCGGATAATTGAAGTGGAATGCAACTGTAGTGGTTTTAATAAAAATGAAACTGAATCAACAAAGCCTTCTTGACTAGTAACATTGCCATCGTGTACTACAGATCGAGAACTTCTCGACGAGAAGGCATTGCTAGTAATCATTTCAGTGTCTGTATAAAGACACTACTGCCATTTAGCATGCATCTAGCGTAATATTTGTAATGTTGAGATGGTACAATAATACATTTGAAGACAGTTGTATTTTCGTAAGTCAATTAATATTGTATTGTATTGGAGTACTTCGTTACTTCTAATCTTTATATACTTTCTTCTAATCGTGTAATAGTCAATTAAATCCCACTCGAGTTTTGATTTTTCTAGATAAATCAAAACGTCTAGTGAGATTACTGTTGAAAAAATACCAAGTGTGATAGGGATTTGAACCCATAACACTTGAAGTTCTGCTCACTCAGTCGCCGGAAGGGTGGAGTTATAAGAAACTGCACGTGTTTACTCTATTCTATACTTACTTATGGCTTTTAGAGAACCCCGGAGGTTCATTGCCGCCCTCACATAAGCCCGCCATCCATCATATCCCATCTTCCTCAAATCCGTTTTAAATATTATCCTCCCCATCTACGGCTTGGCCTCCCCAAAGGTCTTTTCCCCCTCAAGTCTTCCTCCAACTAACACTCTATATGCATTTCTGGATTCGCCCATACGTGCTACATGCCCTGCCCATCTCAAACGTCTGGATTTAATGTTCCTAATTATGTCAGGTGAAGAATACAATGCGTGCAGTTCTGCGTTGTGTAACTTTCTCCATTCTCGTGCAACTTTATCCCTCTTAGTCCCAAATATTTTCCTGAGCACCTTATTCTCAAAAACCCTTAACCTATGTTCCTCTCTCAAAGTGAGAGCCAACGTTTTACAATCATATAGAATAACGGTAATATAACTATTTTATAAATTCATTCTTCTGTATAGTTTCAAAATTTTAAAAACTCATTTTTCTCATATATTATTGTGATGCACCAAAGTCAAATTCAAATTCAAATTCAAAATTATTCACAATTTACAATTTAAATGGTACATATGAATAGATACCCGAAATGAGCATATGCTCGTGCTCGGGTACAGTCCAGTAGTCTACATAAATTTTACAGACATAATAATAATGTTGATGATAGAAATAATAGTAATAATAATAATAACAATAATAATAATAATAAAATAATAATAATAGTAACAATAATAATAATAATAACACAAAATATTAACAATAATAAAATAAATACTAAGACATAAAATAAAATATAAAACCACTTAACGAGAGTTAACACAACTTAAATAAGCATATAATAACCAGAAAAAATAAGGAACTCGAAAATCAACAAGAAAGTTTGTTGTATCGCAGACGACAGCAACCGCCGTATTGACATTGTGTTGTGCGTTATTGATATTAGGGGGAAGCCGAAGGTCTTCGAATCTTCTCATACAATCATGGGAAGTTAATGCTGAAAAACAAAATGTCTACGAGTCAAACTGTTCATTATTACCAGGATAAATACAAATAATACTGAAATATATTAATCAAGTTTCAGTTATAGAGGGAACCAAAGAGGTGGAACTTAAACTGAGAGGATTCGATCCGACATCGGGATGTGAATCCGGTGTGGCTTAGTGTATAGAGCATCAGCACATAGAACTGAAAAACCGGGTTCAAATCCCGGTGCCGGAGAGAATTTTTCTCCGTTCCACTACTCTGTCGTCACTTTTCTCAGCTTACGCTTTTATACATTTCCATTTATTTTAAAGTCTCTCTTTCTACAATGTTGCAGTAGATGCATATTTGTTTTGTAGATGTTCGTAAATATGGGTTTAATAACATTTGCTACCAAGTTTATTTTGGATTTAATATTTTTTATATTATATTCTTGATATACTTTCAATTTTTGGGCAATTTTTATACTGGACTCAATTAAATATTTGTCCTCATTTTTTATTTGATGGAATGGAAACCCTAGACAGTAAGTTTGCTTTCTTAGAGTCTGACAGGTATGTGCACAAAATTTCAGATAACAATTTTGAAGATTACGGGAAGAGTAGTGATTTTCGAAATGTCATTTAAATTTACAAAAATGTTAATAATTCATACATTTCTTAACTAAATTTAATGAAACTTTGTACAGAAACTATTTGGAGGGTTCAGAGTCATAGTGGGCCAGCGCCATTTATTAAAAACGGAGGAAAAAAGGGTTAAAATTGATTACCATAATTTAACGAAACATATAGCAAGTAATATAAAGTATACACATTAAAAGTAAATGATATGTCAATCTTCATTAAACTATGGTATTCACTTAACTTTAACCCTTGCTTTCTCAGTTTTCAATAAATGGCGCTTGGCCCATTATGGTTCTGAACCCTTCATATACAGGGACATCATTTTATTTTACTTCAATTTTTATTGTACCTGAGTTTTTGAATGTACTTCACTCCCACCCCTTCTACTAAGGAAGTTCCAACTCCACACAGAACCAAGACCGCAGATAGTAAGCAGTACTGAGTTATTGAGTATAGTACGTTCCAGAAATATGTTCGCGTTTTCCAGTGACGAAAGAGCTTTCAATATTGAATCATATTTTCGCACAGGTACTGTCCGTTTGCCTACGTCGCATCCCGATTTCCCCCACCTGCTTCTGCTCGCCCCTCTGTAATAGCTGGGCTGTCTTAGCTCTTTTCTGAAAACATTAATTTCTCTTAGGAATTGGAAGTTTACGTAATATTAACTTATACAGCTGTTTAATTTAACTTAAATAAAAGGGCCTTAATTAACTGTCACGTGATTTCCTCCTTTTCTACAATCCTGCGGCATAACCACTTGACGGACATTAGATAGCATGTCTGAGTAATTTTATATTTTCGGGTCGGGCAGAAGTGAAGATTGAATTTACAGTACGTAGAGTAGGTACAGAATTATTTCAACATGAGTTACTAGTACGAAGGACGAAACTGGCAATTGGAATTAGATGCAATAGTCTATAGTGCGATAATATGCACAAAAGAACTGAAGCCTGTATCGAAATGAACGGCCATCATTTTCAAAATTGTGTTTAAATATTCATATTATGATTATTTTTCAATTTAACTTCTTTCTCTATATTGTACGCTAATGTGCTATAGACAGTATAATATACACTGCATAATGAATACGTTCCAATGGATAACTCACTTCGTGAGTAAAAACACTTATTCTTAATACAGTACTGTACTTTGATCAAAGAAAACCTAATGAAAATTATCAAACTCAAAATCGCGATATTTCCTAGTTTACGTAAATGGATGAATTACTTTTCTTCCTTCCTATACCTAGTAGAGTGATTTGTGTTTTACGCCAGTATCATCGAATTCCAGTCTTGGAGGGGGAGCAAGCGGTGTTTCCGGTTCTAAAGGTATAGACAGGTTAATATTAAAAATGTTAGTAAAATAAAATGATGTCCCTGTATATGCAGCATCATATATGTACAAATTTTCAAATCTCTAGTTTGAACAGTTTACATAACTAAAATTTCACTTGGATGTACCCTTGATCGTGCTGATGATATCATAACAGAACCAATAGGATTCGGCAGCATCAACTGGTCTCCTACTCAAAGAATTTTGTCCATATTAGGACAGTTTACGGACTTAACTGAGGCGATTGGGATGGCTGTGACGTATGAGCCAATCTGTCGATATTTAGATTTTATTGCAACATACTCTGGACACAGAGCGGTTTCATTACTACAAATGTTATAGGTTGAGAGGACTTCTAAGTGTATGAAATTGCTGTTGGAAAAGATTTAGTTCTCGATGTTACGCGAGGAATTGATCTTTGCGAGATTAGCAATGACGTATACATCCGTAACGACTGGAGCCGACTGTAGATTCAACATAACAGATTTAAAATAGGGTATTGGCAATGTTTAAATGATAATATAGGGTGCGGCAGTGGGATATGACGGTTTTATAGCCCTGTTGTGGGACACTCAGAACGAATTAAAAGAAAACACATATGCTGGAAGTAATCTAGTACAATGCAATTTATTAATGTCTGATTACTTTTTAAAAATTGCTTTTCGTAAGTAGCCTCCATGGCAACGAATACATTCCTGCAATCTGCTATGAACGTTCTGCATAACTCACCCCAACAAAACAGGTTCGATGGCACTAATTTGGTTCGTTATGTTTTGTTTCAGCTGGATGATGGTGCGAGGCATGTTGCGATACACCCTGCTCTTGAGATAACCCCATAGGAAGTAATCAGCGCACACTGCTCATGGTTCAATGGACTGTCTGCGAAACATGTTTCCAGGACGAATAATTTCACAAGACATTCCCTGGCCCCCAAGATCTCCTGACTTGACTGCAGCTGATTATTACTGCCGCTACTAATACTATTGATGCTGCTGATACTACAGCAGCTAATGCAACTGCTACAATAGTCCTAATAATACAAACTTGTTCTATTTTTAATTTTATAACAGTGCTGGTCGAGAAAATGAAGTAGAAAATATTGTATACTACCTATAAAGTAAATCGCGTAAATGGCAATTGAGTGCAGGTGACGATGCCGTTGCGTCTTTACACACGAAACAATACATCTGATGAGATTTTTTTGTGTTGAACCTTTCAGCAACAACAGCTGTGGGATGATATACAGGGACATCACTTTATTTTTACCAACATTTTTAACATTAACCTGGTTATACTCGGAAACACTGTTGCCCCCTTCCATTACAGGAGTTTGATGTTACTAGTGCAATATGTAAACAAATCATTTTACTAGGTATAGGATGAGAGAAAAGTAGTGTATCCATTTATGTTGTAGGGAAATACGATATTACGATTTTCAGTTTGATCACCATTTCTACGGAATTTATCAAAATACAGCAGAATAGTCACATTAAAAAAAAACTAAACTTTTCAGGCGGCTATGTTCGTTATGTAATGTCTACTTTATTTAGCATATTAATTATTGGTGTTAACATACAATATAGAGAGAGCATTTAAATTGAGGGGGTCATAAGAATAAAAAAATAAAGTGCACTTAAGTTACTTTTGAGAAAATGGGGTTTAAATATTTAAGCGTTCGTAAAATCGGTGAAATTTTTATTTAAATTTTAATATGTGATAAAATTAAAATATTTATACACTAAAATTTTAGATACTTAGGGTTTACACTGGATGCACTTAACTCATGTTATTACAAATGTCACTAGCATTCCTTTGCTTTAATCAATTCAAAATAAGCTAATCTGAATTTTTAAACAAGTTGCTGAAAATGGTTGTCGTTCATTACAATGCAGGCTTCAATTCTTTACGCATATTATTAAAATCATTTTGAAGCATATTCTCTGAAATTGAATTTATAGTTTCTTGAATATAATTTTTAGTACGATATTATTAATATAGGTTCTTTCTTCTATAGAAAACGCGACCATATTTCTGAAACACATTATACACTGCAGTGTTTACTTCACTGCTTGAAGACTTCGAATGCAACAGCGGCGTAAGTTTGTGTGTCATGAAGAACAAGGACATTAGTAAAGGGGTAGGAGTGAAGTACATTCAGAAATGCAGGTACAATAAAAATGCAAGTAAAAATAAAATGATGTCCCTGTATAAGTAACATTGCATGAATTGGAGGGTTCAGAGCTATAGTGGGCCAAGCGCCATTTATAAAAAATGGAGAAAGCAAGAGTTAAAGTTAAATGAATACCATATTTTAATGAAAATTGAGATATCATTAAGATTTAATGTGTATACTTAATATTACTTGCTATATGTTTCCATTGAATTATGGTAATAACTTAATTTTAACCTTGTTTTCTACGTCTTCAGTAAATGGCACTTGGCCCACTATGGTTCTGAAGCCTTCAATTACAAGCGGACAAATACGTCACTTCGCCCAAATCGGATATGTGCTAATGGATAAACACTTTCTATGACATCATATAATCGAAATGCATTTTCGACTCACGTATCGCATTATATTGCCCTTCTGATGTATTTTAAATTAAAAGTTTAAGTTTTCAGATATATTTTATGATTCTATGTCATATTTCACACTCCACCTCGAACAAAAAATAAAACTTGTGCATTTTCCCCTTTCAAAGACGATTTTTTAAGGACAAAGAAGGATTTCACAAGACAATACCGAGTAAGTAATGAGGCAAAAGGGAAGAATTAACGTTAAAAGATGTAAAAGAGAAATATAAACGCTTTATGGAAAGTGAAAATACTACAGCGGCATTCTTATCAGATTTTTAGTAGGAATATATTGGATTGGAACTTTGAAATTGTGTCATTCTTAGCTGTTTTAACTGCTAGTTATACGGAGTGTCTCGGGAGGAATGTAAACTACTTTATAATAATGTAGTTTTGGTTAACCAACATCGATTAAACCTGATATACCTATGTCCGAAACATATCGATTGGCGAGAAACATCGGAACGTCCTACACTTGACGTGTTACGCCAGATCTTTGTACACGGCAGTATCTGAGCACCGCAACGTCAGCGCAAAACACACAACTGAATACACGTTCACTTAACATTTAATTCGTGAATTCGCATGCTTTTTGTTTATGGATTTTGTGATGCCAATGCATTGGCTGCTGTTAAAGAATACATACAATGTTTGGCTAATAGAGAAGTCCGATCTAGCTGTTTGTTTTCTTGTATTTACCGAATGTTACCTGAAACTGGCAAGCTAACAAGTCTTTCATTGAGGTCGATAAGAGGACCTGATATGAATTTACATTTCATGAAAAGTCCATAAGAAGAGCAACCTTAGTAATTTGTCTTGTATAATTATTTTATTTTCTTACTAAGTTTGTACTTATGAAATAAACTTATTCAAACAACACAGATGAAGGATTTTCAATAATGTATCACATCACAACGCCTACAATGCCTCTATTGTACTGTATTTATTAACATTCCATTGTATTCATACATTGCTTCACAGCTAGAATATGGAACAAGTCAAAAAAATTAATACTACTATTATAAAGTCTTAATTTATAGTCACAGTATAGTTGAAATACATACAGAAGAGGTTTACAATATAGTCTACTAGTACAACACAAAGTTTTAGTATCAATTTCATGAAGCGTTGTTGAATGTCATGAATTCACCTACAGAATAGAAGGCGTGAGAAATTAGGTACTTCTCTAATTTGATCCTAAATAATCTTATGTTTTGAGTTTCATTTTTATACCGATGGGGAGGTTATTAAAAATGTTTACTGCCATATAACGCACTCCTTTGTGATAGCACGATAGACTTGCCGATGGAGTATGAAAGTCATTTTTTTGACGTGTATTTATGCTATGAACTGTTGAATTAATTACAAAGTTTTCACGATTACATACGAGGAAGATTATTAATGAAAAGATATACTGACAAGCCATGGGCATTATTTGTAGTTTTTTGAAAATAGACTTACACAATTCCATAGATTTGGCATCTACTATTATTATAATTATTCTTTTTTGTAGTGGGAATATACTGTTACTATCTGTGCAATTTCCCCAGAATATTATTCCAAAACTTATTACCGAGTGAAAGTATGCAAAATATATTGTTTTAAGGTGTTTATGTTTACTATATTTTGCATAGATGTAATAGCAAAACATGCTGAATTTAGTTTCGGGGTAATTTCTTTAATATGATTTTTCCAATACATTTAAAAGTTCGTCATCATTAACTTCCCAACCGTTACATTTCGGGCATGGGTATATCAAGTTCAGTCGATGTAGATTAACCCACACAACATTATCCTGAAGAATTTTACATTCCTCCTGAGACACCTTGTATAACGTCGATTGGTGTTTTGCGAGATGATGCCGAAGATTCGATAATATATTTGCCTGATATTCGTCCTACAGTTGGGGAAAACCTCGGAGTAAACCGCGCCAGGCAATCAGCCCAAGCGGGAATCGAACCCATGCCAGAACTCAGCTCCAGATGGGCGTTACCGTCTAATCTACATCGGTGGCACTTTTCTGCTAAATGTTTTCGCAAATCATCAGATAAATGAATATAAGTAATGGTCTGTTTAAACAATATGGCTTGTTTCTGTTACACAACAAATTACTATAAAAGGATATTCAAGCAGTACTAGACGCTGTATTTCAAATCCATTTCTTTCTCACAGATTCTACGATAAGCTGAAATGCTGTAGGTCACCCAAAGGAGGACCTGATGTTGTGGTAGGTTCCTTTATATGGTGATAATTGCATATGAGACTTGATTGCTACACCTTTTTGACCTTCAAAGCAAACATCAAACTTCTGTGAGGAAATATCCATAATGATAAATAGCAAAGGAAGCAAAGTATAGGGTGCCTATAAAGTCACTATGTTACATTTCACAGAATGCACATGTCTGTTGTAGATTACAGTGAAGATTCAACTTCTAAAAACTCAATGAGTTCCAAAGAACTATTTTGGATGTACAAAATCATATCAAAAAGGCAAAAGTATAAACAGAAAAACTGCAAAGTTTCTCCAACTAAAAGGCATCATCAACAAAATTCTAAAACCATTTCAAATTAAGAATAAGGTCTACTGTTCTGTAGTAACTAACGGGTCCGGGTTCAATGGCGGGCATATGTGAGGGCGGCAATGAACCTCCGGGTTCCTTAAAAGCCAGTAAGTACTAAAATAATTTAAATAGTGATACAGCAAACAATAAAATCTCTATATGTAATTACATTTCTTTCTTCCGAAAATGTAAGAATTCACAATCTCCTATGTAGCACTGTCATAGAATGAATAAATGTGTTTTCTCTTCCTACTGAAAAATTTTACATTTTGCTACAGGAGTTATTGCAGGAACAACGACGATATACGTTATGGGTCAATTTCCAAAGTGCTGTTCCCAAAATTTACCCACCCCCGCTTCTTGAACATCTGGTTACGTCACTGGTTTCATCTATACTTACAAATGGCTTTTAAGGAACCGAAGGTTCATTGCCGCCCTCACATAAGCCCGCCATAGGTCCCTATCCTGTGCAAGATTAATCCAATCTCTATCATCATATCCCACCTCCCTCAAATCCATTTTAATATTATCCTCCCATCTACGTCTCGGCCTCCCCAAAGGTCTTTTTCCCTCCGGTCTCCCAACTAACACTCTATATGCATTTCTGGATTCGCCCATACGTGCTACATGCCCTGCCCATCTCAAACGTCTGGATTTAATGTTCCTAATTATGTCAGGTGAAGAATACTATGCGTGCAGTTTTGCGTTGTGTAACTTTCTCCATTCTCCTGTAACTTCATCCCGCTTAGCCCCAAATATTTTCCTAAGCACCTTATTCTCAAACACCCTTAACCTATGTTCCTCTCTCAAAGTGAAAGTCCAAGTTTCACAACCATACAGAACAACCGGTAATATAACTATTTTATAAGTTCTAACTTTCAGATTTTTTGACAGCAGACTAGATGATAAAAGCTTCTCAACCGAATAATAACACGCATTTCCCATATTTATTCTGCGTTTAATTTCCTCCCGAATGTCATTTATATTTGTTACTGTTGCTCCAAGATATTTGAATTTTTCCACCTCTTCGAAGGATAAATCTCCAATTTTTATATTTCCATTTCGTACAATATTCTCGTCACGAGACATAATCATATACTTTGTCTTTTCGGGATTTACTTCCAAACCGAATGCTTTACTTGCTTCAAGTAAAATTTCCGTGTTTTCCTAATCGTTTGTGGATTTCTCCTAACATATTCACGTCATCCGCATATACAAGAAGCTGATGTAGCCCGTTCAATTCCAAACCCTGCCTGTTATCCTGAACTTTCCTAATGGCATATTCTAAAGCGAAATTAAAAGTAAATGTGATAGTGCATCTCCTTGCTTTAGCCCGCAGTGAATTGGAAAGGCATCAGATAGAAACTGACCTATACGGACTCTACTGTACTTTCACTGAGACACATTTTAATTAATCGAACTAGTTTCTTGGGAATACCAAATTCAATAAGAATAACATATAATACTTCCCTCTTAACCGAGTCATATGCCTTTTTGAAATCTATGAATAACTGATGTCCTGAACCCTTATACTCCCATTTTTTCTCCATTATCTGTCGAATACAAAAATCTGATCAATAGTCGATCTATTACGCCTAAAACCGCACTGATGATCCCCAATAATTTCATCTACGTACGAGAGTTAATCTTCTCAAAAGAATATTGGACAAAATTTTGTACGACGTCAACAAAAGTGATATTCCTCGAAAGTTACCACAGTTGGTTTTGTCCCCCTTCTTAAAAATAGGTACAATTATGGACTCCTTCCATTGTTCTGGTACAATTTCCTTTTCCCAAATAGCAAATACAAGTTTATAAATTTCGCTATATAATGCACTTCCATCCTCTTGTATTAATTCTGCTGGAATTTGATCGATACCTGGAGACTTGTACTTTTTCACCGTAAAAAAAAAAAAACAGTTTGTTACGAATCCCTATAATAAGCCTCGGAATAGGACTGATTCTCTGGCACGACCACAGCAAAGGAATAAGATTTCATCAATGTATGTTCTAATAGGGAACATTAGTATAAATAGAAATACAATAAAATTCTCAACATGATGAAGTATTTAGATTGTTATCTAAGTCGTAAAACGAATGAGCTCTGATCTTGCTGATATTCTCTTGTATAATGGTTGTGCATTGCACTGTTTGCTTCGTTTTATTGTCGCGTGGACAACGTCCGTCGAAAACATGGCAATCACCTCCGAACTGCTGGAGCGCCACCATCACACCACTGACCCGCAATTGCGACGTCCCCAAGTTTAAGGTCGCCCCGACCCCCGCGTGACGTCATCGCCATATGTCTGTCAGATCAGTTAGCACTACAAGTGCCGCTTAAGCACATAAATTTGTTCAATATCACAGGCCTGACGCACACTGTCTTGAAGCCACTGTTGTTCAGAGCACTTCACACCTGTGGAGTAACGGTTAGCGCAAAACCAGGTGGCCCGGGTTCGAATCCCGGTCGGGGAAAGTTACCTGGTTGAGGTTTTTTCCGGAGTTTTCTCTCAACCCAATATGAGCAAATGCTGGGTAACTATCGGTGCTGGACTCCGGACTCATTTCACCGGCATTATCACCTTCATTCCATTCAGACGCTAGATAACCTGAGATGTTGAAACAACGTCGTAAAATAACCCACAAAATAGTACATTATGCAACGAGCCTATAATGGTAGTAATTAAGACGCGAGTATGTTTACGAAACGAGCGCAAGCGAGTTTCGTAATTTTCATACGAGCGTCTTAATTACCATTATAGGCAATTTTCATACGACTTTTTATGCTCGACCATATTTCTAACTTTAAATTATTCGTAAGTATTCATGTTACGGTTATGTAAGTGAAGGGGAACTGACCTGAATTGTGAGATGTGCGCAGACGCGAAAGTATTGATTTTAAAGGGTTTGGGCTACCGCTGACCTATTATTACACAAAATATATTAACAATTACTTTAATTTTAATTACTATGGTAAAACTAATAATACAAAATTATTACCGAAATACTGGTTAAAGGGTTTGGGCTACCGCTGACTATTATTACACAAAATATATCGAACAATTACTTTAATTTTGACCTTGATATAATTCATTATGTTATATTATAAAGAGTAAGAAAATACATTGACCTTGATATAACCTAGAGAGTAAAATAAACATTAAACTTGATATTTAGAATTGAAAAACGAGATGACAAATTGAATTTATTTGAATATTATTTTACAATTAACGCTAATTATTACAGTAACAGAACATATCCATCTGCGACAGTATTGGATTTCCAGCCTCAGTAACTTTTCGCTAATTGTCTTTCGATTGCATATCCGAGATTAATCGATACTTGCGGTTTTATAATGGTACAATCAGTGCAATGGTGATTTCTCATTGGCTGAACAACTGAATTATAATGAATACGTGTACTTCAATGAGGTGCATTAAAAGGGCTACTACCAGGTGTATAATTACTACATTTCGGCATGGTCGAGCATAAAATACATTACAATATAGATACTGAGTTCATACCAAGTTGAATTCAGAAATGAAGATATTCTGACAGTGTGTGACCTATGTCAGTGGCGCCAATTTTTGGAAAATATTGGGTGGGGTCAAACACTTGAGTTATAAGGTAAAATAAATTAATATCGTAATTAATAATGACAATAATAACTCGGAAAGTTATTAGGTGGGCTCGGGTCCCACGGTCCCATTTAAGTTGGCGAAACTGATCTTTGTACACTGTTACAAAGAGAACTGCAACCATCTTGTTGTCCAGAATTATGTTGCATATCTTCACGTAAAACAATGTGTGTGCTATCACCTGTCGACAGGTGCATAGCTTTAAAATGCTGAATATCTTTACGTGTGAATGCTATCACCTGTGGATAAGGAGAATACAAGAAAAACAAGAGGAGTGCAAGTACAAGTAGAACAGGGGGAGTACAAATAAAACAAGAGGAATATAAAGAAAACAAGGATAACACATGTAGAACAAGGGAATATAAGGAGTACAAGGGAAATACAAGCAGGACAGGAATACAAGCAGAACAAGAGTAATACAAGGAGTACAATGTTAATACAAGCATAACAAGAGTAATATAAAAAGAAGAAGGGTAAACCATGGAGAACAAGGGGAATACAAGGAGAAAAGGGGAATACACGAAGAAATAGAGGAATAGAAAGAGGAAAATTGGAATATAAGACGAAAATGAAAACAAGAGGAGAAAATGAAGAATACAAGGAGAAAAAGCGGAACACAAGGAGACAAATGGTAAACAAAGAAAAAAGGGGGAATACGATAGAAAAAGGGGAATACATCGGAAAATGGGGGACACAAGGAGAAAAAGGGGAATGCAAGGAGTAAAGCGAGAATACATGAAGAAATAGGGGAAAACAAAGAGAAAAATTGGAATATAAGAATAAAAAGAACACAAGGAGAAAAAGGGAAATAGAAGGAGATAAAAAGGGAACACGAGGAAAAGGAGAATACAAGGTGAAAAAGGGGAATACAGGAAGAAAAAGTGGATCACAGGAAGAAAAAGGGGAACACAAGAAAAAAATGGGAACACAAGAAGAAAAATGGAAACACAAGGAGAATAGCGGAACACAAGGGGAAAAGGGGAACACAAGGAGAAAAAGAGGAACACAAGGAGAAAAGGGGGATCACAGGAAGAAAAAGCGGAACACAAGAAGAAAAATAGGAGCACAAGAAGAAAAAGGGGAACACAGGATAAAAAGGGGAACACAAGGAGGAAAAGGGGAACACAAGGAGAGAAAGCTGAACACAAGGAGAAAAAGGGGAACACAAGGAGAAAAAGGGCAACACAAGGAGAAAAAGGGGAACACAGGATAAAAAGGGGAACCCAAGGAGAAAAAGGGGATCACAAGGAGAAAAAGGGGAACACAAGGAGAAAAAGGGGAACACAGGATAAAAAGGGGAGCACAAGGAGGAAAAGGTCAACACAAGGAGAAAAAGGGCAACACAAGGAGAAAAAGGGGAACACAAGGAGCAAAAAGGGGAACACAGGAGAAAAAGGGGAACACAAGGAGAAAAAGGGGAACACAAGGAGAAAAAGGGGAACACAAGGAGAAAAAGGGGAACACAGGATAAAAAGGGGAACACAAGGAGAAAAAGGGGAACACAAGGAGAAAAAGGGCAACACAAGGAGAAAAAGGGCAACACAAGGAGAAAAAGGGGAACACAAGGAGAAAAAGGGGAACACAAGGAGAAAAAGGGGAACACAAGAAGAAAAGGGGGAACACAGGATAAAAAGGGGAACACAGGATAAAAAGGGGAACACAAGGAGGAAAAGGGGAACACAATGGGAAAAAGGGAATCACAGGAAGAAAAAGGAACACAAGAAGAAAAATGGGAACACAAAGAGAATAGCGGAATACAAGGAGAAAAGCGGAACACAAGGATAAAAGCGAAACACAAGGAGAAAAGCGGAACACAAGGAGAAAAGCGGAACACTAGGAGAAAAGCGGAACACAAGGAGAAAAGCGGAACACTAGGAGAAAAGCGGAACACTAGGAGAAAAGCGGAACACAAGGAGAAAACGGAACACTAGGAGAAAAGCGGAACACAAAGAGAAAAGCGGAACACTAGGAGAAAAGCGGAACACTAAGAGAAAAGCGGAACACAAGGAGAAAAGCGGAACACTAGGAGAAAAGCGGAACACAAGGAGAAAAGCGGAACACTAGGAGAAAAGCGGAACACTAGGAGAAAAGCGGAACACAAGCAGAAAAGGGGGAAAACAAGAAGAAAAAGCGGAACCCAAAAAAGGAAAAGGGGAATACAGGGAAAAAGGGAACACAAAGAGAAAAAGGGGAATACAAGGAGAAAAAGGGGAATACAAGGAGAAAAAGGGGAATACAAGGAGAAAAAGGGGAATACAAGGAGACAAAGGGCAACACAAGGAGAAAAAGGGGAACACAAGGAGAAAAAGGGGAACACAAGGAGAAAAAGGGGATCACAAGGAGAAAAAGGGGAACACAAGAAGAAAAGAGGGAACACAGGATAAAAAGGGGAACACAGGATAAAGAGGGGAACACAAAGGAAAAGGGGAACACAATGGGAAAAAGGAATCACAGGAAGAAAAAGGAACACAAGAAGAAAAATGGGAACACAAAGAGAATAGCGGAATACAAGGAGAAAAGCGGAACACAAGGATAAAAGAAACACAAGGAGAAAAGCGGAACACAAGGAGAAAAGGGAACACTAGGAGAAAAGCGGAACACAAGAGAAAAGCGGAACACAAGGAGAAAAGCGGAACAAGGAGAAAAGCGGAACACAAGGAGAAAAGCGGAACACTAGGAGAAAAGCGGAACACAAAGAGAAAAGCGGAACACTAGGAGAAAAGCGGAACAAGGAGAAAAGGGAACACAAGGAGAAAAGCGGAACACTAGGAGAAAAGCGGAACACAAGGAGAAAAGGGGGAACACTAGGAGAAAAGGAACACAGGAGAAAAAGGGGAACCCAAGGAGAAAAAGGGGAACACAAGGAGAAAAAGGGGAACACAAGGAGAAAAAGAGGAACACAGGATAAAAAGGGGAACACAAGGAGGAAAAGGGGAACACAAGGAGAAAAAGGGGAACACAAGGAGAAAAAGGGCAACACAAGGAGAAAAAGGGGAACACAAGGAGAAAAAGGGGATCACAAGGAGACAAAGGGGAACACAAGAAGAAAAGGAACACAGGATAAAAAGGGGAACACAGGATAAAAAGGGGAACACAAGGAGGAAAAGGGGAACACAAGGGGAAAAAGGGGATCACAGGAAGAAAAAGCGGAACACAATAAGAAAAATGGGAACACAAAGAGAAGAGCGGAATACAAGGAGAAAAGCGGAACACAAGGATAAAAGCGAAACACAAGGAGAAAAGCGGAACACAAGGAGAAAAGCGGAACACTAGGAGAAAAGCGGAACACAAGGAGAAAAGCGGAACACAAGGAGAAAACGGAACACTAGGAGAAAAGCGGAACACAAGGAGAAAAGCGGAACACTAGGAGAAAACGGAACACAAAGAGAAAAGCGGAACACTAGGAGAAAAGCGGAACACTAGGAGAAAAGCGGAACACAAGGGGAACACTAGGAGAAAAGCGGAACACAAGGAGAAAAGCGGAACACTAGGAGAAAAGCGGAACACAAGCAGAAAAGGGGGAAAACAAGAAGAAAAAGAAACCCAAAAAGGAAAAGGGGAATACAGGGAAAAAGGAACACAAGGAGAAAAAGGGGAATACAAGGAGAAAAAGGGGAATACAAGGAGAAAAAAGGGGAATACAAGGAGACAAAGGCAACACAAGGAGAAAAAGGGCAACACAAGGAGAAAAAGGGGAACACAGGATAAAAAGGGGAACACAAGGAGAAAAAGGGGATCACAAGGAGAAAAAGGGGAACACAAGAAGAAAAGGGGGAACACAGGATAAAAAGGGGAACACAGGAGGAAAAGGGGAACACAAGGAGGGAAAGGGGAACACAATGGGAAAAAGGGAATCACAGGAAGAAAAAGCGGAACACAAGAAGAAAAATGGGAACACAAAGAGAATAGCGGAATACAAGGAGAAAAGCGGAACACAGGGATAAAAGGAAACACAAGGAGAAAAGCGGAACACAAGGAGAAAAGCGGAACACTAGGAGAAAAGCGGAACACAAGGAGAAAAGCGGAACACAAGGAGAAAAGCGGAACACTAGGAGAAAAGCGGAACACAAGGAGAAAAGCGGAACACAAGGAGAAAAGCGGAACACAAGGAGAAAAGCGGAACACTAGGAGAAAAGCGGAACACTAGGAGAAAAGCGGAACACAAGGAGAAAAGCGGAACACTAGGAGAAAAGCGGAACACAAGGAGAAAAGCGGAACACTAGGAGAAAAGCGGAACACTAGGAGAAAAGCGGAACACAGGAGAAAAAGGGGAACCCAAGGTGAAAAGGGGATCACAAGGAGAAAAAGGGGAACACAAGGAGAAAAAGGGGAACACAGGATAAAAAGGGGAACACAGGATAAAAAAGGGGAACACAAGGAGGAAAAGGGAACACAAGGAGAAAAAGGGGAATACAGGATAAAAAGGGGAACACAAGGAGGAAAAGGGGAACACAAGGAGAATAAGGGCAACACAAGGAGAAAAAGGGCAACACAAGAAGAAAAAGGGGAACACAAGGAGAAAAAGGGGATCACAAGGAGAAAAAGGGGAACACAAGAAGAAAAGGGGTACACAGGATAAAAAGGGGAACACAGGATAAAAAAGGGGAACACAAGGAGGAAAAGGGGAACACAATGGGAAAAAGGGAATCACAGGAAGAAAAAAGCGGAACACAAAAAGAAAAATGGGAACACAAAGAGAATAGCGGAATACAAGGAGAAAAGCGGAACACAAGGATAAAAGCGAAACACAAGGAGAAAAGAACACAAGGAGAAAAGCGGAACACTAGGAGAAAAGCGGAACACAAGGAGAAAAGCGGAACACAAGGAGAAAAGGAACACTAGGAGAAAAGCGGAACACAAGGAGAAAAGCGGAACACTAGGAGAAAAGCGGAACACAAAGAGAAAAAGCGGAACACAAGGAGAAAAGCGGAACACAAGGAGAAAAGCGGAACACTAGGAGAAAAGCGGAACACAAGGAGAAAAGCGGAACACAAGGAGAAAAGCGGAACACTAGGAGAAAAGCGGAACACAAGGAGAAAAGGGGGAAAACAAGAAGAAAAAGCGGAACCCAAAAAGGAAAAGGGGAATACAGGGAAAAAGGGAACACAAGGAGAAAAAGGGGAATACAAGGAGAAAAAGGGAAATACAAGGAGAAAAAGGGGAATACAAGGAGACAAAGGGGAATACAAGGAGACAAAGGGGAATACAAGGAGACAAAGGGGAATACAAGGAGGAAAAGGAAACAGAAGAAGAGAATGGGGAACATAAGGAGAACTCTGGGAACTCAAGGATAAGTAGGAGAACACAAGGCGAACCAGGGGAAGAAAATGAAAACTAGGAGAACACATGAAGAACTAGGGGAATACGAGGAGAACTAAGGGAACATAATTTTTATGAGATAGTCAATTATTTCCAAGTTACATTTCCGTTTCTTGATTGAAGAAAGACGTAGTTGTACGTGGAAAGCAGTGTTCAACTGAGAATATTTCGTAGATTTCAACATTGCCAAACCGTGGAAAGAAATTAGCATGTTCGTATCGGGTGTTAAAGAGGGAAGCACAACGCCCCGCCAGGACGTCAGGTCTAGCCTCCACTCCAATTGTCACGAGCACGGCACCACTTTTCAGCATTCAATTATGGGAGATGAACGCTCCCATCGTCACGACAAAGATTACATAATCTCTGTCTGGGCGTCAGTGAGAGGCACGCGTTTAGTCTAATTGTGGGGTGAGGGTGATGAAATGCTTCATTGTAAGGTAATGGGTCTGCCGGGCCCAGAGCGAACTGCAGGCGTCTCCCTTCAACAGAGCCAGATCCTGCTGGTATGTTTAACAGTACTTTTTTTTTTCAGCCTTGTACATTAACAGTTTTAGTAATAAACCGTGTATAGTTTTTATACGAGACTTATGCAGAGTTAAGACAGAAAACTTCACTAATAAACCATGCATAAGCGATGGATGTATAAACAGGCTGTAACTATACAATGGGAATTGCTTTGCAGTAGTTATATATACGAAACCCCTTGTTTAAGCGTTGTATATAGAGAAAAAATGGCCGCCCCTCTAACAGCTGTTCGTATCGACTGTCATTTTATGATGATGGTTGCGTTGTAACCACAGAAGAACAAACCAAAGAGCACAGAATAATTAGAATAATATTGCTGCAGCTTGTACTCTTTGACAAAAATGTAGTGTGGTAATGGATTAGAGCCAGGTGTACTATCGATATGTAACACGCCACACTAGAGCGCTCTACCGGATGCAATAAAGAACCTCAGATATTCTATTACCTTTCGTAACGAAGTAATGACGAAACTATGACGTAGCTGTGTAACAGTTATACTGCTATACACGACGTATGTAGTGATTATTGGAAAGGAATTTACACGACGTATAAACGAGATACTCATCGTATAAGACAGTTAAACGTCTGTATATAGAGTTTTTATTAGTAAGACCGTTATAGTACAAGAGAGTACAGTAGGATTGTATTCATGAGTGAAAAGTTTAGCATCTGAGGCATAGCTAATAGTAATTATTTCCAAAGGAGAATAAAATCGATTTACTCTTGCATTGCATACAATATTTTATGCATTAATGATACCTAACCCAGATTATACAGGGCTATTCATAAGTCCATGAAACATTTTAAACTACTAAACTACATAACGAATAACAAATTACTTTACATTAGAATAAAGAGAAGCTCTCCAAGTTTTGTTACATACTCACAGATGCTAATGTTTCCAACTTCGCTAATATGGCATCTTGTCCCATACATGCTCCATGTCACAGTTGACCAGAGCAATGGCAGTTGTAATCCAGTGGCGAAGTTTTTGGAGATCAGTGGTGAGCAAAAGCACATAGCCAATATCCTTCACAAACCCCCACAAGAAAAAGTCACACGGAGTTAAGCGATGTATATAGAGAAAAATGGCCGCCCCTCTAACAGCTGTTCGTATCGACTGTCATTTTATGATGATGGTTGCGTTGTAACCACAGAAGAACAAACCAAAGAGCACAGAATAATTAGAATAATATTGCTGCAGCTTGTACTCTTTGACAAAAATGTAGTGTGGTAATCGATTAGAGCCAGTTGTACTATCGATACTTAACACACCACACTACAGCGCTCTACCGGATGCAATAAAGAACCTCAGATATTCTATTACCTTTCGTAACGAAGTATGACGAAACTATGACGTAGCTGTGTAACAGTTATACTGTTATACACGACGTATGTAGTGATTATTAGTAAGGAATTTACAACGACTTATAAACGAGATACTCATCGTATAAGACAGTTAAACGTCTATATAGAGTTTTTATTAGTAGGACCGTGAAACTTGGACTCTCACTTTGAGAGAGGAACATAGGTTAAGGGTGTTTGAGAATAAGGTACTTAGGAAAATATTTGGGGCTAAGAGGGATGAAGTTACAGGAGAATGGAGAAAGTTACACAATACAGAACTGCACGCATTGTATTCTTCATCTGACATAATTAGGAACATTAAATCCAGGCGTTTGAGATGGGCTGGGCATGTAGCACATATGGGCGAATCCAGAAATGCATATAGAGTGTTAGTTGGGAGGCCGGAGGGAAAAAGACCTTTAGGGAAGCCGAGGCGTAGATGGGAAGATAATATTAAAATGAATTTGAGGGAGGTGGGATATGATGGTAGAGACTTGATTAATCTTGCTGAGGATAGGGACCAATGGCGGGCTTATGTGAGGGCGGCAATGAACCTCCGGGTTCCTTAAAAGCCAGTAAGTAAGTAAGTAAGTAAGTAAGTAAGTAAGTAAGTAAATAAGGACCGTAATAATATTAAGAATGTTCGAAAATTGTCTTTATTCTTCAGAATCCGAGACAGATGCAGGCATACTGATCTCTTTTACAACGATGCAATTTCCACAACGTTCAATACAATTTTGCAATATAAGTTGTATTCATTTTTTCGCCAGATTCAGCAGAATAATGAAGCAGGGGATTTTACCCTCTTCAACACTCCCAAACCTCTTGCCTTCTAAATATATTTTTTTTTTTCGCAGTTTGAAGGACGAAGGTGAACAGACCTTACCCAAATCTGGTCGTTGGCTTCGTAAGAAATTGCAGTTAAATTCCTATGAGACACGATGAAGATTACCTCACAAGGAGAGAGATAATCGTCAGGCGTCTGTGATAGACAACTTGAGAATTATGGCCGGTTTCTGGTACACCTCAGTTAACACTCAGTTACTTAACTGCTTTTATAAATTTAACTGCACTGATAACTTCCATGAGTTTCGGGAAAGTTAAATGTAGATTTATCACTGCTTGTAACTGTTATGTTCCAGGGCTAAAGAGCGCCCTGTAGCATGACTTCCTGTGGAGTATTAAATTTGAAACAGGAACAGTGTCAGCGGAATCCCAGCTTGCGAAGTAAATAGATGCTTAGCCAGCGTTATAGGCACCGTGCATGGGTCTCAAAATCGTACTGGTGGCGCTGCGCAGTGTCTCAATTCCTAATTAACTACAGGCTCGCAGTCATTCACTAGTCATGTGTGATATAGAAGTTACATGCGGCTTTCTGCCGATAAAAAGTTGTAATATTAGTAAGAATGTGTTCATTGATTCATACTGTTCTGCCCAATAGCAGGTCTTCCACTGCAAACCCAGCAATCTCCAGTCTTTAATTATTTAATAGACTCAGTGGAAAGTTAAGTACTGCTAGAGAAGTGTAAAAATGTAACTACAAAGTTCCTGAAATATCAGTGAAGTTGATTGGCATTTAAATCAGATTTCACACCATTGAATGAGAGAGAACAGTCATATTACGAAAACATTGATATACCTCATGTTTGATGTCATGACGCGTACATGTGTACAATGTCTCTATAAATTACGTATTTAATGTGATTTAATTCTAAAAGTAGTCTTAATTACACTTCCTGAATAATAGGCGACTGCAAATTCTCTAAAACACAATACATATGAACGATATCAACATACTACCTCTGATTGAGGTTTTGGCTGATATGTACATCTGTTATCAGGCTGTACATCTCACTTGACGATATGTGTCAGAGGAGGAACAATATTGTTAGTATGCATCTGAAGTCTGACTGGTGTAATTTGTAGCTAATCGGCGATATATGCAATAAAAGGGAAAAGGAACTGGTCACCCTACCCCATGATATTCTGGCCTAGTTGCCTCATAAGTGGTGCCTTGTTGGTATCACTTGTGAGGTTCAGACTTCTCTTTGGACAGTTGACTAAACAACAACAAGATCAACATGCGGAAGCAGTTCAATTGATAGTATGTATAAAATATTATAATGTATATTTTAATTCGCTGAATGCATCTTTCAACATGAATTCGAACACTGGCAATGCTGTAAGTAATTTCGACTTCTTCATACGCTTCAAGCACAACTCTATCGCTGGTGTCCTGCAATTAGTAACAACATTCGCCACCAGAGGAGCTTGCACGGTGCCTATAGAGTTTGTCGCGCGTGTGGTAAATCACTGCCTACGATAAAAGTATTCTTACGCCACAGATCATTGCTGGACTAAACGCATTGGTCCAGTAGAACAAAGCTACATTTTAATTGGTTAAATTATATCACGCATTGTTCGAACTCTTTTCTTATGTGTAGTCTCATCAAAGACTTTTCTCATCGAATTAAAAGACGACATCTGTAAGCACGTAAAATCAAAAGGGGTTTTATCACTTAGTGGATGGCGTGGTATACCCGAGCGGGAAATGCGAAACTGAATCAAATTAAATGAAAGACAATCGTCCGAAGAAATGTCTTGTAAGTAACTTTCATGTACATTTTGTAAATTCATGATAAATCAAGTAGAGTTTTCGTTGTAATCAATTCAGATTACAACGCAGTAGCCATCCGGTTAGCAAACAGTACGACCTAAGTGACGATCGCACAACATAACTAACAGGTTGAAGTAACTTCAAGTTTGGTACACTTCAGTTAACACTCAGTTACTTAACTACTCTCATAAATTTAACTGCACTGATAACTTTCATGAATTTCAGGAAAGTTAAATGTAGATTTATCAGTGCTTGTAACTAACAGTTGAGGTAACTTCAAGTTCAGTATCTATTGTCGTCCATAGATGTCTCCACTAGTCCTATTTTGTTAGTGATTTTTTTTAGGCCCGATTGTATAAACCATTTAATCTTAGATCAGAGGTTAAATTGATCCTTGTTTCAGCTGAACTTGGAATTTTGTGTTGTATAAAGTCTAATCTGAGTTTAATTTGTCTCAAACTAAAGTCAACTTTGACTGAAGAAATTTCTCCGATTAAGTTAAATGATCCAAGTTCAGTTATTTCTTTTCTGTTTGAAATATACGAGTGACAGATTGTGCAAATAAAATATCCATTATTATTAATATTAATAGATATGATAGGTACATTTATATATATTTCTTTCAATTTCTTGCCTTAATACACAAACAATCTTATATTTTATAAGGCTTTATCGTGTTCAGCAGTATCAAATAACATAACCTATAATTATATTATGTTTATAACAACCATTAATTATTAATGGATATGATAGGTACATTCATAAATTTTCAATTAACTGTATTACTAAACGAAAATTGTCGTTTTATAAAGCTTTATTATGTTTAGCAGTATCAAACACCATCACATGATAACAAGTCGGAGAACAGTCAACCTTCTTCTTATTGTCCGCCAATATTTACATTGCACAAAAAACCAGTGTCTCCAACAGAGTATACGGAAAGTCGCCAAAAAGTAGTTGTAAAGTCGCTAAATTTCTCATTATCAACAAAGAAAGATTAAATTTTGTCACTATGGGGTGCTAAAAAGGTCACTAAATCCTTATTTAAGCAATATAAAAGTTAAAAGAAATTGTTGTTGAAACTCGTTGTTACTCTATGTGGTACCTAAGAGGTTACGTCCAATTTCGGCTCCTTCAGTGGAGCAGCGTAACCCGGAGTGAGACTAGTGGCCAACAGGCTTGGAGCTCACATATCTAGTTTTGTACAGCCCCCAACCCCTTGCAAGGACGCGCTTTGCGTACCTTTTAAATTTGTCCTCCCAATTCTCTTTCGATTTTTCGATTGTTGAAAAAGAGTTAAAGTCGCTAGATTGGCAACACTGAACAAACCTGTCCGCGCATCACGTATTTCACCTGTTTATGCGATGTTGCCAAATCCTTTTCACGTGAACTTAGACTGCATTTGAACCAAGGTAATTTGATCGCAGAAAAGTTTTATACAATGGAAGAAGTGTCTGAACTCGGTTCACTTTTTGATCTTCGATCAAAGTTGATCTTTAGTCAGGGAGTTTTATACAATTGGGCCTTAGTTATTCATAATTACTTTTGTTTGCAGAAGTTTTCAGCAGTAATATGGCTGACAGGTACACAGTGATCTCTGTACAAATAGGTTCTTTTTTTTATTTTAGTAGGTTATTTTAGGACCCTTTTTCAACATCTTAGGATATTTAGCGTCTGAATGAGATGCCGGTGAAATGAGTCCGGGGTCCAGCACCGAAAGTTACCCAGCATTTGCTCATATTGGGCTGAGGGAAAACCCCGGAAAAACTCAACCAGGTAAATTGCCAGACGCGCTAACCGATACTCCACAGGTTACAAGTAGGTGCAAGGCTTTTTATTAAAGAACCATGTGATAAACGATAGGGTATTTGTACACTTCCATCCCAATCGTAATATGATTAAAAAAGCAATAATTGTTTGTATTTGATTTGATCATCGAGGTAAATAATAGGCCTAGATGTAACTTCTGCTTCAAAACTGCAACCATATTCAGTTGTGGTGGCTATGGCAGCCATACTGATAAATAGGGCTAGGATTCCGATGAACTATAAATCATGAAAAAAATCCTAAAAACAATGCATTTATGACCTAAAAATCTTAAAAAAATGCCCTTAAAAATGCCCTAAAAATTGATCTTAGGCTACGTAATTGGCTTAGTAGGAAAAGAAGTTTTGTATTACTTAATATTTAGACTAGTAATTACATTAAATTCTAGTACCAACATTTAAGATTATTTAACTTTACACATTTTTTTCTAAGTAATACACTTTAATTAATTATTTTACCTGATGTAGTTTCCATGTAGTCTACCACAAGGCCACTCTTATCCGGAACTAACAGGTATAGAGGAGTTTATATTGAAGGGATGGTTGGACTGATCCATTACATGGGGTGTACTACGTTAAAATGACAATATTTGTGTAGAAAAACGATTAAAATATTATACAAAATAATGGGTATTAATGGACAAAATATGTAAACATTATTTTACATTAATAATGGGGATTTATGGCCAAAATTAAATGAAAATGCCTAAAAAATGACCGAATAAAACAAAAGATGCTCTTATGAGTTGAAACAGGCAAAAATGCAAAAAAAAAAAATGCCCTAACAAATATGTTTTAAAACACTCAGTTTATCACATAACATATAAATACTAAAGCAGCTATGTTTCTGGCTTACTAGAAAAAAGATGCAATTTCATCAGAATCCTAGTCCTACTGAGAAACATGTCAAAATATTTTACATTCGTCCATATGAATGCGTTCATGTTTTCAAATCGACTTTTCAGAGTCCGAAATACCGTTGGCATTGGTACAACACCCAAGAATAAAATATTCCTCGACTGACGACATAGAATCTTTCGTTGATGACGAAAATTAAACTTGAGGTGTTCAAAATTGTGTTTACGTAATATGTAAATACGTAAATAAACCGCCAAATTTTTAAAACTATACAGATAATATAGTAAATCAATTTATTGTGATCTATATTATTATTTAATATCAGTTATTATAGTTTACAAAACAGTAATGCAGTAGCGCCGCATGTCGGTATTGGTTCGAATCAGTATTAACAGCCAGGTAACTACAGGCCGAAGCACAGTTACCAGTTGAAGCACAGATAACTGTAAAGATGACGATAACTGTTGTTTCGGAAACTCATTTTAAACATACGTTAAATCACTGATAACTTTGTATGTACAGGTAACTGTCTTTTCAGAAACTGGGCATTAATCTCATTGTGTGCTGTAATTCTTCAGCAGCTGGAGAGACAGCATAATTTATACTGGTGAGTACTGCATATTGTTTATATTCACATAAAATAATTGAAACATTTTTTTTCTGAAACAATTTTTCCGATTTTTAGCATATAAAAATAAATATTTTCCTGAATTAAGTACATAAATATCCGAGCCTAAATAATCATTTTCAATTTTTTATTTTTGCATTCTGTATGATTTTAACCTAAAAGCGCTGAACCACAAGAAATGTAACTCACAAAAATAACAGCGCCCAAAGGCAACCAACTGCAACGCGAAAATATAAGATAATGTGACAGCGACGTGAGATTCGAACTCACGACCAGCGTCCCGCAAGAGAGCAGATCGCGCGGGGCACTGAGGGACGGCGCGCGGCGGAGAGAAGAGAGGGGAAAGAGCCAACGCGACGAGGGGAGAGTGCGCGCGCAACTGCTGCTTGCGGAGTAGGGGGGACGGACCCTCCCGAATCTTCTAGAGAAGTCCGTCCGAAGTGGAGATAGCCAGATAATTCGAGAAGTCGTACTTTCCAGAAACTGTGGTGTGAGTATAAATTACGCGTGCAAGCGAACGCGAGGCAATTTTCAGTTTATTCAGCCATTCAGTGAGTAAGCCAGCAAGCAAGCCAGTCTTGTGTACCGGAGTTCGACTCGAGTGTGCGTCCGCAACTGTGTCAGCATCCGAAGGCCTGAGTTCGAGTGCAGTGGACCGCAGTTGGAGGGACCTGAGTTCGAGTGCAGTGGACCGCAGTTGGAGGGACCTGAGTTCGAGTACAGTGAACTGTCTCTGCAGGTCTGTGGTTCGAGATACTGTGAACTCGAGTGACTGAGCTAGAAGAACTGTGAACTGAGAACTGACAGTTCTGATTTGTAAATAGTGCTTTGTAAATATTAGTTAAGATTAATAGTTCATTGTTGTTCGTAATAGTCCAAGTAAATTGTCATTGCCGTCAGTGGAGTGCTATAACGAATACTGTGTTCAGTGAAAATCCTATTGTTGACGAGAGCGTTTAAGGTGAATTGTAGAAAGGAATTATTGTTGGAAGAATAAAATCCTATTGTTGAGTTGAAATAAAATTCACACTGGTGTCAGAAGTGGGATATTATCGACAATGGAGAACCTACAGCAGATCATAACATCTAGCCATCTACTGCCATCTAGCGTAATATTTGTAATGTTAAGATGGTACAATACTACATTTGAAGACAGTTGTATTTTCGTAAGTCAATTAATATTTTATTGTATTGGAGTTCTTCATTACTTATAATCTCTATATACCTACTTTCTTCTAATCGTGTAATAGTCAATTAAATCCTACTCGAGTTTTAATTTTCTCTAGATAAATCAAAACCTCTAATGAGATTACTGTTGATTAAATTAGATGTCAGCTAACCATGTTTAAGTAACCGTGGTTATGAATGCAGCATAGAAATTACATTTTAAACACGGTTAGTTTTTTACCATGGTTTCGTAACCGGTGGTTACTACTCTTACATTTTCAAGCCAGGTTGATGTACTTCGCCATAGGCAATACAACAACGCCTGAAACAAGCCAGTACATAAAATGTACACGACTGCGTTTCTATAGCACTTGGCACGATGTGTACAGAGTTACATCAGTGAAGCATGAAGCCGGGAAAGCAAAATAACAGCTTGTGAAATGAGATTTATGGAGAGAACTAGAGATGGGATCTCAAGAATAACGCAGTCGGGTTCAATGCTTAGATTGTACTTAAATTACATCTGTCAATATCAAATGAACCGGAAAAATCATGTGGATAAAATGTGTTCGGGTCGTTCCCCAAGTCAATATTGAAATACAGGCTATTTCAAGAGGGAAAAGATCAATGGGTTAACGATCAAAACGCTGATGTTAGAGCTTGTTGAATCCGCTCTTACGAGAAAAGAATTGAGAATTGGAAAGTAAAATAATGCAGAATGACAATGGTTATGAACATTAATTTACTGATTAATTTCTTTACTTTTGTTGTATTTATTTAATCTTCTTCACTCTCTCTTTCAATTATATCGTCCAATGTAAAACCAGCTCTTAACATAAATATCCGTGTCCACACAGACTCGCCAATTTTAATTGGTTACAAAATAAAATATATGCCTTGTAGCAATCAGTTAAACTTAGTTAAACTTATTGTGCAACATGATAAAAACACTATCAAACTTTAGGGGAGAACTTGTAAGACAGGGAGAACAGTGAGACATATTTTATTAGATAGTAAATTTTGATGTTGAGATGTTGGTAATAGTGGAGTTGTATGTTGCATGAGTAAAGTAATAGTATTTTCATACTCGATTTGATTCTACAGAGACATCATTTTATTTTTAATTCAATTTTTATTGTACCTGAGTTTTTGAATGTACTTCACTCCCACCCCTTCTACTAATGAAGTTCAACCGTCCTCAAACAGATCCAAGACCGCATATACAGTCATAGTAGCCTTATGGTCAGAGTAAACAGTACGTTCCAAAATTATGTTCGCGTTTTTCAGTGACGAAAGAGCTTTCAATATTGACTCATTTTCGGACAGGCACTGTCGTCCATTTGCCTACGTCGCATCCCGGTTTCCCCCACCAGCTTTTATTCGCCAGCTAGTGGCTGGGCTGTCTTAGCTCTTTTCTGAAAACATTAATTTCTGTTAGGAATTGGACGTCTACGTAATATTATACAGCTGTTTAAAATAATTTAAATGAAAGGGCCTCGTTATGTAATTAACTGTCACGTGATTTTCTCCCTTTCTACGACCCTACGACAAAACCCTTTGGACGGACAGTAGATAGTATGTCTGAGTAATTTTATCTTTTCGGATCGGGCAGAAGTGAAGATTGAATTTACAGTACGTAAGGTACTCTTTTATAAAGTCGATACAGAATTATTTCAACATGAGTTACTAGTACGAAGGACAAAACTGGTACTTGAAATTAGGTACAATAGTCTATAGTGCGATAATATGCACAAAAAAACTGAAGACTGTATCGAAATAAACGTCCACCATTTTTTAAAATGTGTTTAAATATCCATATTATGATTATTTTTCAATTTAACTTCATTCTCTATATTGTACGCTAATGTGTTGTAGACAGTATAATAAACACTGCATAATGAATACGTCCACATGGAAAGCTCACTTCGTGAGTAAAAACATTAATTGTTAATACAGTACTGTATTTTGATTAAACAAAAATCTAATGAAAATGATCAAACTCAAAAGCGCAATATTTCCTAGTTTACGTAAATAGATGAACTACTTTTCTTCCCTCCTATACCTAGTAAAGTGATTTGTTTGTATATTACGCCAGTATCATCGAACTTCAGTCGTGGAAGGGGATAGTAAACGGCGTTGATCCAGAGGTATAGGCATGTTAATATTAAAAATGTTAGTAAAAATAAAATTATGTCCCTGTAGTTATAAAGGTGAGTGATGAAAAAATAATTCGTAATTTTTCACTCTAGAAGTAAAATTTTGGCTTGTGTTTAATGAAAGTTATATTGGATATACAAATGAGATATAAATATGAATGTTTTGTTACCTAATACTATGGTATTTGAGATTGTGTTTGGCAAAGTTTCGTCTTTCTTGTTTTAATTTTGAAGTGATGGCGTCATTTTTAAATGAACTATGCGTAAAGGGAACAGTGAGACATGCCATTGAAGGGTACACTGAGACGTCTCACTGTTCCCATGCACCAATGATTTACAAAAACAAACTGTAATTATATTACATTTACCGGTAACTAACATTAAAAATGAATATACTAGTAACCAATTTAGGAACTGTAGCTTAAAATAATGGGTACATTACATTTTAATGGTTTCATAAATAAAAAAAATATTCACAAAATTTAAGAAAATGTTAAAAAATAATAAAGAATTACATTAAATTTTTATAATTATAAGCTTTGTTCCCATCAAAAATTCATTTCATTTTTTTTCGCAAAAGTTTGAAATGTCATGAAAAATTCACTTTTCCAAATGTTCTAGATGTTTCAATGGTTTCGAAGTCAAACATCAAAATGATTCTAAATAAGCCTACAGAACATGTCAAGATAAAGAGACAGCAAGCTTTCCTTTCTTTTGAAATAAATATAAATTATTTCAATGTCCGTTAATAGCTACTGTGGTGTCTCACTGTACCCTCCTGATTGGGAACAGTGAGACATTTGCATTTCTTTGACAAACACGTATTGTATATTATGTCCTTTATCTATTAACATTTTTGTTTATGTATTATTATACTCCATGTTTTAATGTTTATTTCTATTGCACTTGATTTTAAAAATACTTGAATTATCACTCGCATACATGTCTTAATATTTTGTGTCTCACTGTACCCACTATCCCCCTACTGGCGTTCATAGGTATCTAATACTATTAATCGATAATGATGGATAATTTGTTGGTGTAAGTGTGGCTTCTTTAGCTATTACCAAATACCTTACTATAATAATACCAGACAGCTAGCAGTTCTGCGCGCGAACGACGCTGGTGCTGCTACCTAGGCGGTCGGTGTGGCGATACTCGCGAAACAAGCTGTACTCAATTGCAATGTATATTTTTGCTGGGCTAGTTAATAGTTTTATTAATTAGTGCTGTATTAAAATATCAGGGTGTAAATGTGCTGTTTATAATTGCTACAAAATTACAGCATTACAAATTGCTCCAAATCGTACTTTTGATTTCCGAGGGATCATAAAACGTGAGTCAACAACATTCTTTAGTAGGTCTAATTCCTTCGTCTTTGTGTTGATAGAAAAATACAAATTAGCTTTTTTATTTAGACCTAATAAATGTATAGAAGTTAAAATGTATCGGAAATTGTAAAGTTTTATCAAATTAAGTTTTATTGTTCACATGCCTTTACTACAAGCGTCAGATTACTATCAATTTTATGTTTGCAATTGTCAGCAATGCGTGTATAAAGCATTATTGTAAATTCATTCCTAATATCAGAATTGATTTTGTCTCACTAAACAAAAGAATATATAACAATTACGGAAAGAAATATGAAGAATGCAATATTTCTCATAATATGCAGCTCTGATATAAGATAATAATTTGACATTAAATACTATTCAACATTTCTTAAGTGTTTCATATATTATTCCACATTAGTAACTCACGTTTTAAACAATAGTCTGAATCCCGCTATGTTAATATTTGTATTTGTGGACGTAATTCCACGCCGCTCCGCTAGATGTCAGGTCCGCGATATTTCGCACTCACGTCAATGCTACAGGTATACAGCTGTCCGGTATTATTATAGTAAGGTATTTGCTATTACTTCTATGGATAGATGGCGAAGATAACAGTCAGTGTTGCCAATTGTACATATTAAATATACCCGCGTTATAGAATGCAATATTTCATCCCCCTCTGCTGATTGGATTTAGCTATAAACTGCTGATATTGTCAATTATGAGAATTATTTATGCTTAATCTAAATAATAATTTACCCCGACACTTTTTATAATCGCCACATTAATGGTGTCATCTATTAAAAACTAGCAGAACTATTTCAAAGTTTGTCAATTTTTTTTTTTTTTTTTACCTTTGGTTCTGATCAGAGTTGGGCGAGTAAATTACCTTACGTCTTTACGTGTAAATACTTAATGTAGAAAACTGTTTTATACACGGAGTAATAAACTAACAT
Source organism: Periplaneta americana (assembly GCA_025594305.2). Classification (NCBI taxonomy): domain Eukaryota; kingdom Metazoa; phylum Arthropoda; class Insecta; order Blattodea; family Blattidae; genus Periplaneta; species Periplaneta americana. The sequence goes on from JAJSOF020000041.1 coordinate 4,942,063, forward strand.
TTATTGATTTTGATAATCTAAACATCAATGGCTTCATTCCTATATATATATATATATATATATATATATATATATATATATATATATATATCTTTTTGCGATTTTATACTGTATTTTTAACATACATTATAACATTGTTCATACTTTCATTCACGTACTTTTACATACTTAGAGAAATAGCAATGCTTTACTTACTTTGAGTTTACGACGAAAGAGTAATGGAACGGAGAAAAATTCTCTCCGGCGCCGGGATTTGAACCCGGGTTTTTAGCTCTACGTGCTGATGCTTTATCCACTTAGCCACACCGGATACCCACCCAGGCGACGGACAGAATCGTCTCAGATTAAGTTCCAACTCTTGGGTTCCCTCTAGTGGCCGCCCTCTTCACTACGTCACATATCTATGAACGTAGGACTGAAGTCCACACATGTGCTGAGGTGCACTCGTGCGTAAATCACTTCGTGATTTAAGACGGCGCTTATTCCGTCGGATCCCGGCCAACTAGTCACTCATAACGAGTGCACCTCAGCACATGTGTGGACTTCAGTCCTACGTTCATAGACATCTATGACGTAGTGCAGAGGGCGGCCACTAGAGGGAACCAAAGAGTTGGAACTTAATCTGAGACGATTCTGTCCGACGCCGGGGTGGGTATCCGGTGTGGCTTAGTGGATAAAGCATCAGCACGTAGAGCTGAAAATCCGGGTTCAAATCCCGGCGCCGGAGAGAATTTTTCTCCGTTCCATTACTCTTTCATCGTATGATGACGCAGAATATCTGCATGGAAATATCATATGTACTTCGGTACATTAAAATAATATATTGATACTTTCAATATTCTTCCCAGATTGCATGCATACGCGATTGTAATATTGAACTGTGTAGATGCAGCTTTAGTTCCGTTACACACTACAGCGAGAATGCGTTTGTCGAGCTATAAAAAATGCTTTCCTGTAGCACGAAGTAACAGTCGAAATAAGGCATAGCTGACATTGGTCCTGCCCCCACAGGTAACCTAACCTATAATTGTAGCCTATAAAATTTGTATTACGTGAATGAAATTAAACAATTAATAGAAAGTCAGATATTCAAATTTATGTAACATCAGCGCATATCAAACCCAAAGACCTTCTATAGTAATATATACAAGGTCTTTGATCAAACTGCCTTCCGTATGGCTTAATAAAATTCGTGTTTTAATTATGTATCTATACGGAGATGGCTTTACTGTGTAGCAACATAATGTGAATACATAAGGATTGCTATATAGCTGTCTCCATACATATTACATAGTTCTTAGTTCTCGGTGTAGTGTGTAATGTAACGATGAAGTACTAAATAAATTGCGAAATTCTACTTTCACATCTACCTCTTCATCTTCTAATTCCATGTCCATTGTAGGCTATCTGAAAAATATCACTCTCCTTCATTCACATTTGATAACTGTGTTTTCAACAATTCTTCGTTTAATTAATGTATTAATCAGGTTATTTGTAATCTATACTAATAATAAATCTGTAGCCGCAATTTTTCTGATAATTTTAGATTTTCCAAAAATAATTGGTCCTAACATATATAATTAACCGCCCTGAAACCGAAAATCGCTTTTTTGAAATTGTTGTTTGTATGTCTGTCTGGATGTTTGTTACCTTTTCATGCGATAATGGCTGAACCGATTTATATGAAAATTGGAATATAAATTAAGTTCGTTGTAACTTAGAATTTAGGCTATATGGCATTCAAAATATTTTATTTAAAAGGGGGGTTATAAGGAGGCCTGAATTAAATAAATCGAAATATCTCGCTTATTATTGATTTTAATGAAAAACATTACATAACAAAAGTTTCTTTAAACATAATTTCCGATAAGTTCTATTCTATACAAAATTTTGATGGGAATGATATTTAATGAGATAAATTAGTTTCAAAATTACAATAACAACGCCATCTAAGGCGGTGTAATGAAATAAAAAACAAATGACTTCGTCTATAAGGGGCCTTGGACAACAACAATCGAAAACTATGAAACATACGGTAGCCTACAGAGAATGTTTCTGTGTTTGTATGAAGTAATATCGGAAGCTAAATTAAACGATTTGTATAATTAATTATTAATTCACCATTGGAAAGTGTAGTTTCTCTAGATGGACATAATGCTATAACGTTATTACAGTAACTTCTGAGTGAATCGAGGACAGATAAGATTAAAATAGCTTCTTATGCACAGAAAATTGATAGGCATTTGTTTCCTGTATTTCCTAAAATAATTTTTATGACGAAATGAGTGGTCTCTGGATCAAAATGATCGCATTTCAATATTTTTAAATACAATTTAAATTAAGTAACATAATAAACGATATATCCTTCTATCAATCACGAATGTTCCCTGGATCAAATGTTCTATTTTAATTATGTAATTACTTTGTATTTATTTCTAACAGGTGCAGCGGAGCGAACGGGTACGGCTAGTTATATTATAACATGTTTAAATTAAATTATGATTTCAGCAAATAATGAAAACGTATTTCTGTTATAATCATAAGAGGAAAGCGCAGTACATGTAATTAACATTGTTAAACTTGTATTTCGCTTTTCGCAATTGGCATTACTGAATAACATACAATGGCCCGGTTTCTTCAACCTTTGTTAAATTATAACAGTGTGTTATTCCAATTTAACTGTAAACTTAACAGTTGAAGCATTTCTTCAACTACTGTTAGTACTAACAGGCTGTTAAAATCTATGTTAATTTAACTGCCCAATTTCATGCAGTTAAATCATTTAACTCTCTGTTAGCATAGAAGTATCCAATATGGCTGGTGCGTTAGATGCTGAACTTATACAGAATGTTTAAAAAATACGGGGCATAATTTCAGGTATGTATTTCCTACATGTAGACAATCAAAATAGTTCATTACAACATGTGTCCGGAAATGCTTCATTTCCGAGTTATGGCCTTCACAACATTGAAATTCACCGGAACGTTTTTCTTTCCGCAGGTCGTTGTCATTACAGAAGATGTTCAAAATGTCCACCTCGTGCTTGAATACAGACTCACATCGATGTCTCATTGACCTGCGAACACGTTGCAAATGATAAGGATACAATTGATACTCTTTCAACAGTCTCCAGACAGTCGTATGAGGAACATTGATTTGCAACGCTACCCTTCGTGTGCTGATAGAAGGAGTCATGTTCACAGCCTCCAGAATCTCCTCCTGTACTTCTGGAGTTGTAGATCTTGGTCGTCCCCTTTCCAAACCAGGAGAGTTAAATTTTCCATACTCGCACAGACGGTAATGGAGACGTACAAATGTCTTCCGATCTGGACATTGTCACTGTGGGTACCTCTCCTGGTACAAACGACGACGAGCCAGCGTAGCATTGTCGTCCGCCTTACCGTACATGAAGTGTATCTCTGCCAGCTCTTGATTTGAATACATGTCGCACAGTCTAACGCCTACACAACACTGAATGTAACCTTCGCCTCGGAATGAACTGTCAGAGTGCCCTCTTAATGTCTCCTTTGACGGCAACGACCTGCGGAAAGAAAAACTTTTCGGTGAATTTCAATGTTGTGAAGGCCATAACTCGGAAATAAAGTATTTCGGACACATGTTGTAATGAACTATTTTGATTGTCTATATGTGGGAAATACATACCTGAAATTATGCCCCGTATTTTTGAAACACTCTGTATATCTGCATTATTTAGAAAATGATACCCATGAATACATAAACAGAGCGGACGATTTCTGTGATTTGACAGACCAGAAGTTCATACAAAGGTATAGGCTATTTTCTGCCAAGCCTCACTTTTCGCTTTCAACTTAGATCCATTTGTTTGTTTATTCTCATTAATTGGTTTATATTGGAAATAATTGCCAGCAGAAGGTTTCTTTCGAACGAAGAGAAATTAGTCCCACGATTTCTATTTGTTCCAGTGTTTTCCATTTCATAACAGCAATACCAATACGCCACTCCACGCTATTGTGATACAGGCGAGGAAAGAAGCAGAAATCAAACCTGAGAGAAAAGAAAGTCTTCTATTCTCTCTTAATCAAACAACAGAAACAAGCGAGAATCGCAATTGTCAGAGTTCAGAAAACAGAAGTGAGCCTATTCTTGGTTATAGATTATGGTTAAACTCTAGAATTTCTGGTCCTAACAGAGAGTTAACAAACAGAATGTTAAAATGTGAAATGTAAAGTCGAAGAAACGCAATATTTTTAACAGCAATTCATACTTTTAACTTACAGTTAATTAACGCTATGTTAGGTGCATTTTAACAAAGGTCGAAGAAACCGGGCCAATTTCTTTAGTGCAGTAATCGATATTTATCTATTTCAACTTCACAATGTCTGAATAGGTTAAGTATTCGTAAATTTACAATTATTAACAATTTGGGAGCGAATTTTAAGGATATATTATTTACATTTTTATTTTATTCACGAAATAGTCATAATAAATGTCACTCGAGGTCTGAGATTTCCCAGATAAATCCACGAGCGAAGCGAACGGGAAATCTCAGACCTCTCGTGACATTACTACAGATAAAAATTTGTATTTTGAATATGACTCATAGGTATAAAAAATGTAAGCCTACGTAATTAACTATCTTCAACAATTTGTTTTCTATTCCAGGTGTTTTGCACTTCCGCTGTCCACAGCTGTTAACTGGGAGTCACCTTCCTCTAGATTTTTTTTAGTATGAAGTCCAGGCTTGTTCTGACATGAACATATTTTTTTCCCCTGTATATTAGCAGAGACGTCAATAGAGATGGAAATAAATTTCAATCTGTAAGGCAATGTAATGTGTACGTAGTTCCCTCGTGAAGCACCAGCACTACAGTTGTACTGTATAATTACTATAAATTCTTAAGTTGCTCAATATGTCCTTGTTGGGCGGGAATGACTCAATATCGTATACACTTTCTCACAACACATCTTGCGTCTTCGATAGTAATAATGTAGTTTTTCGTGTTATTTCTTGCATTCCTGTCTATACACTTACATTACGCAAATTCCATCTTCGTTACCATACACGGAAAGCACGAAAAATACCGTCATACATATTCTGTACATATGTATAATAATAATAATAATAATAATAATAATAATAATAATAATAATAATAATAATAAAAATAAAAAAAAAAAATAATAATAACAATAATAATGATAATAATAATATTTTTATTTATTTTATCGAGTTATTTTACGACGCAGTATCAACATCTCAGGTTATTTAGCGTCTGAATGATATCTGTGGCCGGGAGGAAAAAGATCTTGAGCAATAGTAATATGCGCTACAAGAGCGGTATGTTGAGGAAAAGATTGAAAAAGCGAAACGTAGTTGAGCTTTTTTAATTTCCGAGAACATGAAAACAAACATACGCTCGTGTATCGTACATTATTTTGTGCGAAGATGGGTTATTACATACCTGAAAGAGGAATTTCTAATTAGTTGCAATGAAATCTCCATCTTGGTTTCTGTTCCATGACGGCAACTTTGGAAAACAAATATACCTATCTTCAATATTGTTCCTATAAAATGTTTTCTGTGTTTACTATACTCCAGCAGGCCGTGATATACGTCTGTCATTTCCCCCCCCCCCCAGTCTATGATGAGTCTGGAATCTTGTTGATTTTTTCATGGCTTCCTTAATGTTGCTTGCATTACAAATGCAGTAACTTTTGTGGCGTTGTAGAGTTTACTTAACTTTTGCAAATATTTAAAAACAATAATTAACAGTGCAATTTAGGTGAAATTGCAGTGGTAAGTTTCCAATTTATAATTATTACTTATTGAACGTCTTTAAAAATAATATGTTAAAAGCCTAAAGTAGTAAAATGAATATGACGCTTAAGCCGTAAGAATAGGGAAATTGTTATGTGTGTTACGTTGGGAATACTGAATGTGGTATTTCACACTTACCGCGTATTGGTTTTGTGCGGAAAGCAAGCAAATACGCACGATCTCGCACAAAAGTTTTATACTTTTCAGGAGAGCAGTAGAAAGATTGAAATTGATGTCAATTATAGAGTTTTTTTAATTAAGAGGTTTTTCCTGGATATTATTTGTTTATATTTCTTCTAAAATAGGTTATGTTACTAGTTTAATAATTTTCTTGATTATTTCGAAAAAAGCCGCACTTAAGCCCTTTTAAGACTAGAACCCAAACTGAGTAGAAGGACTATTTAAAAATAAGACCTTTTCATGTCAAAATAAATGAGAAATGTAAATTATTAGGAATGCAAAATAGGTCTTAAACAATTTATAGGACTGTTTACCTTGGTGCTTAATGTTTTAAAAGGAAAGGGCATCAGTATGTGATAAAATGGCTAAAATACAAGTTACACCTTTTTAATAGGGAAGCATGGAAAGTAAACATTTGATGGTTTGTAAGGAATAAAGTATTAAATATTCTTAAGTCCTTTATCATAGTCCAGTATATACAGTCACGAAGCTCAATACGTAGTAAATATGCATCCATAGATAGTTGCTAACCACTAGGATCGCTAATATCGCCTCATTACAGACAATGCGAAATAATACCTGCACAGTCTATTGTTCCTAGCACCCTCACAACTCAAGCTTCGTGACTGTATATACAAGACTGTGCCTTTATTCTGTCTGTGCTCGATTCAAAAAGTACTTAGGACGTTTGATAACGCTCTTTAAATTCAGTCAGAGTCTTATTTGACTCAATCGTTTTAACAGATTGTAGGGAATTGTTTCCGCTTTCAGAATATATAAAAATCTCATTTTCACAAAAAATTGACTTAAGACCTTTTTTCGCCCGGCCACAGATATGTAGGTGATAATGCCGGTGAAATGAGTCCGGGGTCCAGCACCGATAGTTACCCAGCATTTGATCTATTGGGTTGAGGGAAAACCCCGGAAAAAACGTCAACCAGATAACTTGCCCCGACCTGGGATTCGAACCCGGGTCATCTGGTTTCGCTGCCAGACGCGCTGACCGTTACTCCACAGGACTGGAAATAATAATAATAATAATGATAATAATAATAATGATAATAATAATAATAATAATAATAATAATAAGAAGAAGAAGAAAAATGGGCAGGGCATGGTTGCGCCCCACGATCAGGTAAAATGCAGCAGATAAAAAATAGTCCCTGTTTTGTGGGCATACTTGGGCCCCGTTCCCGTTAGATAGAAAAAAAAGGGGCATGGCATAGTTGCGCCCCGTTGAAACAGGTAGAGAAAAAGACACTACGGAAACTCGAGCCTCGTAATCAACCAACCTTATTTATTTCTTATTCGATTTAATATCCATTATCGATACCGTTAAAATGAACACCATGAAGTTGGCAGTACTTTATTGACTGTTTTTCTACTGTTTATGCAGTTATTATCGATAGTCTACCGTTAAAATGAACACTATGAAGTTGGCAGTACTTTATTGACTGTTTTTCTACTGTTCATGCAGTGATTATCGATAGCCTACCATTAAAATCAACACCGTGAAATTGGCAGTACTTTATGTTTTTCAGTACTGTTTGTGTACTTTTATTGACTGTTTTTCTGCTGTTTACGCAGTTACTGTTTATCGATTAGATCTACCGTTAAAATGAACACTATGAAGTTGGCAGTACTTTATTAACTGTTTTTCTGCTGTTTATGCAGTTATTATCGATAGTCTACCGTTAAAATAAAACAACATATGAAGTTGGCAGTACTTTATTGACTGTTTTTCTACTGTTTATGCAGTGATTATCGATAGCCTACCATTAAAAGAATATCATGAAGTTGGCAGTACTTTATTGACTGTTTTTCTACTGTTTATGCAGTGATTATCGATAGCTTACCGTACTTTATTAACTTTTTTTCTACTGTTTTAAAATGAACACGTTAAAATGAACTATGAACTTGGCAGTACTTTATTGACTGTTTTTCTACTGTTTATCTAGTGATTATCGATAGCCTACCATTAAAAGAACACCATGAAGTTGGCAGTACTTTATTAACTGTTTTTCTACTGTTTATGCAATTATTATCGATAGTCTACCGTTAAAATGAACACTATGAACTTGGCAGTACTTTATTGATCTGTTTTTCTACTGTTTATCTAGTGATTATCGATAACCTACCATTAAAAGAACACCATGAAGTTGGCAGTACTTTATTGACTGTTTTTCTACTTTTTATCCAGTGATTATCGATAGCCTACCATTAAAATGAACACCATGAAGTTGGCAGTACTTTATTAACTGTTTTTCTGTTTATCTAGTGTTCATGACATCGATAGGCTCCGTTTTTAAATAATCGATAAGATACCTTAAAAAAAGAACTATAATATGAAGTAATTTATTTATTTTATGATAATCACTTTTTATTAACTGTTTTTCTATGCCATTTTATCCAGTGATTATCGATAGTCTACCCATACCAGAACTAAGGGTTAAGGATAATAATAATAATAATAATAATCATGTTATTTAACCCACAACCAATCTCTTACACAACCAAGAGTAAAACTTGTTTACGTAATCATTTGTATCCGATTTAAATAATTACTAGGTGGGGAACTTCGGACACCGAAGCTATGAAGTTAACTACGTCGCGTGTTATACAAGTCGTGTTGTTTACATCAACTCAGGGCGGTACAGGGGCTTGTACTGAGCACTGCTATCCTTGAATCAAAATATTGCTCCGTATAGTCAAGTGACTAAAACAAATAGATTCAGTCATTTATTTAGTGTTCTGCCCAAGGGTAAGTCTTTCAATGCAAATTCAGTTTTCTCAAATCTTTCCTATTTTATGCCTTCCTCTTTGTCTCCCCATATGATCCATATATCTTAATGTCGTCTATCATCTGATATCTTCTTCTGCCCTGAACTCTTCTCCCGTTCACCATTCCTTCTAGTGCATCCTTCAGTAGGCAGTTTCTTCTCAGCCAGAGGTCCAGCTAATTGCTTTTCCTCTTCCTGATCAGTAGACTTCGTTGAATTGCCACACGCAGCATGCAATCAGGTTGCCGATGTATGTAGTATAGAAGAGGTGAGCGACCGCCCGGTCTCGTAGTATAAGCAGTTCATGTTAAGAGTTGTGACCGGTCCAAATAGATAGATCAGCTACAGCTAATGTATACCTATGTAAGCACTTGTTTTTGCATTACTGTGGTTGGAATAGTCAAAGCTTAACATTTGTTCAGTGCAGATAAGAATTCAATCAAACATACTTGTAGAGACGGCGGTGGTACGATCATCCACTCCTCCTCTTTATCTTTCTTATATTGGCGGCTTTCGCCAGATGGACGGCACATTGGAAAGATTGGATGTGCGCAGTGGAAGACTTTTAGAAATAAATAGCGTGAATTTGTAAAACAAATATAATTAACAATAATAAGTAACAATGTATATAAATGGAAAATGAAATAACAATAAATATGAAATGGGTGAGTGAAAATAGGACAAACTAATCTGAAATGATATCCCCAGGATATGTAAATCATGTATCACAAGGCTGAGGCCAACACACTTATAAGTGATGAAACAATCTAACATGGCCGTCTCTCGACAATCAGTAACTAACCTATTAAACATATGTTCATGAACCACTCTAAATATATATATATATATAAATATATATATATATATATATATTAACTATATGAGTACGAATGAACACAACACCCAGCCAGCACTTTAACTTAATACATGATCCATTCGACCATAGATACCACTCAATCTGAGTAACCAAACTATAAATACATGTACACTCAATAAGAGAGAAACTCTATCCAGCATAAGGAATAACATGACTGATCACTATACATTACCCATTGCACATATTGCTCACATAACCTATGCAAATTGCACTAACACAAATCTCTGCACTTTACAAAATGAACACCCAACGGAGAGAGAGAGGGATGGAGACAGATACACGTAATAAGTAAACGGACGATAATTCCAATCTCAACGATCATTTAAATAGCAACAAACTCGACGCATGATAACAAAATAGCGGCGAAGGAAACCAATAATCAAATGGAGCAGGGATTACACTAAAAACAATATGTGAGACCGTAACCGCTGCTCTATCACTCTAACCGTCTCGGAACATGAACACACGTTTCAAATCAATCTCATTACATAATCCCCAAATACAATTTACCTCAAACACATATATATCTCACAAATATGTCGCTCGATGCAAATACTAAAACTTGCCCCCAAGACGTATCACTAGCAAGCGATATTTCAAACTACGATCCACTAAAATCCCAAACACACACGACGCAATTTAACTACTCCACTGCTCTATCTCCAACACGTACAAAGCCCGAGTCACGTTGTCTATATCTGCCGCGTACCAAAATGCTAAGTCTTGATAATGTTTCTGCCGCGGACGAGAGCTTGAATCTGAGCCAACTGTTTCCGTATATCTCCCGCGTACGAGAGCCTAAGTCTGGTTAAGTGTATCTGCCGCGTACCGGAACCCGAGTGACGCTCCGTGTATCTCCATTAAAACAGGTAAACTCTCTTCCCTCTATCCTCATGAGAAGTAATGCACCTGCCAATAAGGTTATTTGGAAAGAACAAATGAAGGGATTGATGGCGCTATCTATACTGTGACGTCTGAGAACGCTCTGACGGATGAAGTGACGTACTAGGTGAACTGCCGTGGTCGTGGGCACGGCTCATACTACAATGAGAGTGTTGCTGTTCCAAATAATTGCCCCTGGAATACCCTTACCCCGCAGCCAGTCTTGACCCGTTGGGGAACGTGGTTGGATGCCGGTAATAATAACATTACGTCAAAATAATGGAGGTCTTTGATGCATGGGATAGGACAGACAGTTCCGCTGTTGCAGCTGTAAAATCATTGGCTTCTGAACAGCTATTGGAAGATATTCTGTTCATTGATTCTAATTTTAAAATCGTGTCCAAAAGCATCATCCTGTTAGAATCGTCTAAACTACAACTCTCAGAAGTCCTTAATATAGTGGATAAAGTATCACAAACCGTTATCCAAAATAACAATTCACTAATCTCAGAAAAAGTGAAATGTAAGTTGAGAAACATTATTGCTAAAAATTCTGGCTATTCACAACTTCGTATTATAAATGATGTACGACAAGACATCTGAAGTTGGTGTACTAAAAAGTAGTGACTTTCCGTTCTTCAAATATGTACGTATTACATCGTGTGATGTCGAACGTACATTTTCCCAAAGTAAAAACTGTTTAAGTGACCATCGGAGGAGGTTACTTTGCAGTCGCTCAAAATGTACATAACTCTTCACCGCAATGCACATATTCAAGGATGATGTGAGCATCTTACATTAAATTTTAAGAGTTAATATATCTCACTGTAAAATAATTGTGTATTTACATGTTTAGACATTTCCTACTTCAATGATCATTCATTATATTTCTTGAATGCAGGATACAGGTTTTACTGTAACCGCAGTATACTGCTCAGTGTTTACATCAGAGGCATACTCCATCCGTTGCACGCCCCCTTCTCATACAGTCTATACCGCGTGCGCAGTAAACCTTGCGATTCTCGTGGCAATTCCACGAAGTCTACTGATCAGTTTCAGCGTCATTCTTTCTTCACCCACTCTTTCCAACACAGCTTCATTTCTTACTCTGTTTACTTCACAAGTTTCATTCTTCTTCATATCCACAGTTTGGTTTGACTCTCAATGCAAGAAAATCACAAGCAATCCTAGTAGGACATCAACGTATATCATGCAATATTACTCCAGCTCTTCCAGTCAAGTTAAACGACACAATAATTCCTTTTGCTTCCTGTGTTAAAAACCTTGGAGTTTACTTTGATACGCATTTAAACTGGAATAACCAAGTAATCCATATTACCAAAAAAGTGCTTTCCATACTACATTCCTTAAACAGCATTCGAAAATTCCTTCCGCTATCACTCAAGAAAATACTAGTGGAAACACTAGTAATGCCCCACTTCGATTATTGTGGACTGACCTCAATGTCAACCAGTCGGAAAAATTACAACGTGTTCATAATTTTGTGTTCGTCGATGTCTGCAATGTCCGTCGCGCTGACCACATTATCCCCATCCTTCCAAACTCTAAACTGGCTACAGCTTAACGAACGTAGAAATTTTCATTCCCTTGTTCTCCTTTTCCAAATCCTTCACACTTCTACACCTACCCACCTTGCCTTTCGCTTGAGTTACTTATCATCGTATCACAATCTCTTCACACGCTCGCAAAATAGCCGCATACTACCATACCAACACATAAGACATCATCGTATTCATCATCATACACAATCTCGCTATCGCGCTTGTGGAATACCCTACCCAGTGACATCAGAGACTGTCAGAATTTAACAGTGTTCAAAAACAAACATAATCTTATTTAGCATCTTCTTACTGCGTGGAATAAACAATGCAATGCAGTAAACTGAATATTCTAACTTATTGCAAATGTTTCAAAATTGTTACTGATTTGTTCCGCTTTACGCTATATTTGCACAGACAGATACTTACTTATACATATTTTATAATTTTTCTTAATCACTAATATAATACAAGGTAGACAATATAGCGTACTGTATTAGTACGTTTTGTAACCATTGTGATATTTCTCTCATTCTTCTTGCATTTGTGCTTTTTGTATAAGTATCTGAAATTTTATTTCTATTTCTTATTTGCTTCTTCTTTCTGCATTTGTTTCTTGTATATGTCTATTTGTATTCTGGTGATGTAGTGGTAGGAAAGACTTGATGGCAACTCCGCCACAATAGGTAGATGGATGGATGGATGGACGGACGGACGGACGGACGGATAGACAGACAGACAGACACACAGACAGACAGACAGACAGACAGACAGACAGACAGACAGACAGACAGATAGGTAGATAGATAGATAGATAGATAGATAGATAGATAGATAGATAGATAGATAGATAGATAGACAGATAGATAGATAAACAAGTAAACAAACAAGTAAACAAATAAATAAATAAGTAAATAAATAAATAAATAAACAAAAAACAAACAAACAAAAAACAAACAAACAAACATACAACTAAATAAATAAATAAATACATAAATAAAATAAAAACAAACAAATAAATAAATAGTAAATAAATAAATAAATAGATAAATAAGATAAATAATAAATAAATAAATAAAATCCATAAATAAATAAGTACATAAATACATAAATAAGTAAACAAATAAATAAAGAAGTACATAAATAAGTAAATAAATAAATAAAGAAGTACATAAAGACATAAATAAGTAAATATATAAATATAAATAAATAAGTAAATAAATAAAGAAACAAACAAACAAATAAATAAATAAGTAAATAAAGAAATAAACAAACAAACAAATAAACAAATAAATAAATAAGTAAATAAATAAATAAGTAAATAACTAACACCGGCATTATCACGTTCATATAATTGAGACGCTAAATAACCTAGATGTTGATACAGCGTCGTAAAATAACAAAATAAACTAAAAAAAAAATCTTTTGAAGTGTCACTTTTCTTGGAAACTTGAACCTGGTCCATATAATACTCTATTTCTATTGCTTGTTCAGGGTTACTTTTAAATCTACAGTGAATATAAACTATTAATATTTGAGGAGAAAAATTCGCTCTGTCGCCGGGGATCGAACCCGGGTCCTTAGATCTACGTACCAAGCGCTCTGACCACTGAGCTACGCAGAATCCAATCCACAGCACCGGATCGAACTCTACGCCTTTAATGTTTCCCTTTGTGGCCTGACTCCAAGCTAGGCATATATGTTGACATTTTATGTTCAAGTCAACTGCCATTATACTAGGAGCGCACTCAACTGAGTGACTGTTTGGCCGGGATTCCGCAGTTAAGTGCACAGTAATCTGTACAGACATATGCACTGCAGCTATGAGAAGATTAAAGATATTTTATTAATTTGTTCTAGAGAATAATATCTGTGATATTGAAAATTAATATTAAAGACATCATTCTCTACAACAAATTAATCAAAAACCTTTAATATGAATATAAACTAGCTTCATATAAGTTATCATAGCATTTGTGAACACTATTTTCGGTGTAATATGAAACCTAAATCTCTTCCATGCAGCATCGCACAATATCAAGCACACCGCTATTTATTTACATCGGGAACAAAAAAACAGAAGAAGTACGAAAAGCATAATGTATCAGTAAGGTTCCATAATCGTAATTCATATTAGCAATGGTAATTGGGAAACAAGCATATATAGGAACTAATAAAGAGACGAGAAAATGGATGATGGTAACACGAGAGACGCGAGAAAAGCAAAATCACAATCCCCTCGATAACAAAATGAAAGATGGCATCTAAAACTGTTCTGATTAATTCTCCGGTAAGTAATAAAAGAAAGAAGAGTTGAGTTATAAAATAATGATGATTCTTTGGAGGAAATACAATAATGGAATACATAAAATAAATTTCGGTCTGTTTTTAAAGTAACAATTTACCAAATATTGTACTAATGTTAATCGAAAAGGAAAACATATATTGTGACCATGCAGAGCAGAACAGTGATACTGGTAAGGGGAACGTAGCAGATAAATCTCTATTCCTTAAGGCAGGGCTTGCAAAACTAAGTCCCGCGGGCCGGATGAGGACCACGAGGTACTTTTGTTCGGCCGATTTACTAACTTGAAAAAAATAAAAGTCAATAAAAGAATAAAAAGAAGATTAGTTTATTGATGAACTTCGATCGATGAAATCAAATCAGAGGCCCAGATTGTTAAACAAATTGCTCGTATATTGCGGTAGGGGAGACTGTTGTACCTTCAGCATAGTGTACCTTTGATCATTTTTTGTTTTTTAATTTTTGCTGCTACCTAGGGGACTCAATATGAAGTAGATTGTAGAGAAAGCCGCTAAGTAGCTCTGGTCGTAGTTTCAGTTTGATTTATTGCAAAGTGTGAGTTCCGTGGACAAAAGAAGTTTTTTAATACCAAAAGTAATCATTTCGTTCATTGATGTATGTTTTCTAACACAAAACCAGATTGCATTTGTTAATATCTTTCAAGTACGGTGTGTTCCCTATCATCTGTTGAGTAATAACATATTTTAATTTCCATGATTTATTTGACTCTCTTATTTTTCGGAGCCATATTTGTTTAACGTGCACCCTCTTGTACCTTTGAACACAAAACATCTTGTACCATGGAAGTGTTCCAAATTACACGATACTATCGGTTTTTGTTTTTCTTTTATTTTAAGGTCATGTCACGAAGTAAGTCTGAAATTAAAGAGGTCCCCAATTGATTCGGATGCCTTGAAGAAAGTTGTTGAATCAGTTTTTGCTTCTCCAGGAAATAAAATCTAAATCAAAGAAGCCTGCTCTGGTTTATGATTACAAATACATTTTAAATATGATTGTCAGTTTTTACAGCTATATTCCCTGCTATATTCCATGTGTTCCAACTTACAAGAGAGTATGTTCCAAGGTACATGATCCTGTTGTACCTTTGAACACATTACATATCTCTTCATTTTATTTTTTCCATCCTTAATAGATCTGTAAAACAGGAAAATACGTACAGGAAGTTGTAAAGGAATCTTCAATAATTATTTCAAGCATTTTTTCATTTAAAAAATTTCATCTCACAAAGTTAAAAAAAAAATAAAGTATGAAAAGTGTTTAAAGGTACAACACTCTCCCCTACCGGTAACAATGACGTTGCTACGATACAGGGTACTGCTTGCAGGCGTTCAGCCGCCAGGTGACCGTGGGTTGGCCAGCCCAAGCGCGAAGTGTGGCAACAGAGCAACCAGAGATTGCACCGCTGTAAGCTGACAACAGCGACTTCTTTCAGTACACGCTCACACATAACAGAGCAGTGGAAATGTGAAGTGGTAAATATTATCCAGTTAAGAATAGTATGAGCATTCTGAGTTAATCCACAAGCATTTACTAGTAGTTCTTACAGCGTAACTTTAAATTATGGCAGGGAAAGAAAAAAAAAGAGAAAATGGACAGTGAATGTTCTATGTTTAAACAAAAATGGAGTTGGAACTATTTTATGATTCAAACTGGAAATAAAGTAATTATGCCAGATTTGCTGTCTTTAAAGAATGTAATATTCGCAGGCATTATGAAATCAAACATTTTTCAAAATTTTCACAATTTACGAGGAAGTTACGGGATGATAAATTTGAAGCAATGAAGCGTGGACTATCATCTCAACAGAATATTTTCAAGGAACAGAGATCAGACAATGAAGCAGCAACAGTGGCTAGTTTCGCGTGAACTTGTGAAAAGGGCAAATTCTCTTAGTGATTGTGAATTTATTATATCGAGCATGACAATGGCGGCAAAGGAGATTTGTCCGGAGAAAGTAGATTTATTTAAGAAAATTAGCCTTTCTGTAGCCTACATACAGTTGCTCGCAGAATGGACGATATTGCCAAAAACATAACTTGCCAGTTGAATGAAAAAAGGAAACAGTTTGAAAGTGTAGGTTTTAGGTCAATAAAACATAAAATTTGAATACTGATGCTATTTATGAGCTTTGTGTATTAGACTTAATTTAAACTGACGAGACTTGGCCCGCGATTATTCCTCGGATTGTTAATGTGGCCCTCGCTATGAAAAGTTTGGCAAGCCCTCCCTGAAGGCACACAGTAAGTAATAATTAACACGAGAAGGAATAAACAAAAAGGCGAATTGAAGGAGCTGACCTGTTGCGTAATACTTCATCGTCTGCTTCCAATCCTTCCTCTAGCAGCTCGTCCTTCACTATATCCGTGTCCACTGCCTCGTCCTAAGAAGGAAGACACAGAAAGAGATACATAGTGCATTGTTATCTGACAACTGATCTGTCAAATTTGTCCTGGAATTGAAAACTGAAAGGCCAACTACATAAATGCAAAATTTTCTATTGAATACATCACTTCTCGAAGCTTCTAATCATTATCATCATATTATCATGGATTTAAGCTGTGTGACCCATTCTGGCCTCATTCATCGAGAACAGAAATATCTACAGAGGGCTCCCATGATTTCTAATTGCCCTGTGGTCTGCATTTCACAATAATTAACTCTCAAATTCCATCTATATGCATTCTCCGTACATGTGATATCTATAAAGTTCTGTACCCATTAGAAATTGAACGTAATATTCAACCACTCAGACACTATATATTACAAAAGGATCTAAAAATACATTTAAAATTGCAGCCTCATCCAGATCTCAGATGTTCTTCAAACTGTCAGATGATATCCTGTGTAATTTCTATAAAATAAAAAAAGAAGAAATACCAATCTATATCACAGACACACTCATTGTTAAAACTCGAGTTGTGAACGAAATTCCTCCATGGAAATGGGTGATTCCAGAACATAGCATACAAATTCCAGGAAATCATTCCAAAAATGATCCTCCATACATTCTTAAGTTAAGATTCCATGGAACTACTCTGCAGCACATATAAGGATCACTTTCAAATTTATACAGATGGATCTCTAAATCCTAATAATGGGACATCAGGAGCAGAGTATTATATTCCACAATATCAAGAAAGTTATTTCCTACCATGTTCATCCTCCTCCAGTCTTGACACAGAATTGCTAGCTATTGATGCTGCTCTTCAGTGTGTTACTCAAATTTCTGAAAAATCTATTTGCATACTTACCGACTCCCAGGGGGCTATATTTAATATAATTAAATATGTGCCAAACCTATATGCACATAGAATTCTTCCAATTCAGAGACAACTAAGTAAACTAAAACAACTCCAAAAGGAAATAACATTTCAATGAATAAC
The DNA here is from genome assembly GCA_025594305.2 of Periplaneta americana. NCBI lineage: Eukaryota > Metazoa > Arthropoda > Insecta > Blattodea > Blattidae > Periplaneta > Periplaneta americana. The sequence continues at coordinate 4,959,849 of JAJSOF020000041.1, forward strand.
TAGTCATTGTGGCATACCTGGAAACGGGAAAATTGATAATATTGCAAAACAGGCAGCATATTTGCAACCAAGACCTCTTCAAGTGATATCTCTATCCGGTGCTTTTGCTTCAGTAAAGTCCCATTTTACAAACCTATGGATCAACAATTGGCTCTCTTCTGACAAAGGAAAAATTTTACAGTCTGTGCAAAAGAAACCAAATGACCTGGAAATGTACAAAAAGTTGCCCAGACATGTTCAAACATTTTTAACAAGAGCCAGAACGGGTCACATTGTCACTCAATTGTACCTACACCGACTTCACATTTCTGATAATCCTACTTGTCTGTGGTGTAATAATCATGATGAAGATCTGGAACACATTCTTCTATACTGTCCATCCATAAACCACAAAAGAAGTAAATTAAAATCATCAGTACTAGTTGCAGAAGACACAGCCCTGCAGTATATATTGACTACACAGCAACTCTGGCTACTAGCAACAGGCATCTATAATGAACACAGATCAAAATACCCTTCATTTCTCGTGAAAAACAACAACTGAATAGACTACAGTGGACTATAGTGGACTTTATGTTGTCAGCAAACAGCTGGATACATTAAGAAGATTGACTGATTGATTGATTTATTTATTTATTGATTTTCGTAAAAATGGATAGTGCTTTCAATTAATGTTGAATATCTTTGTTACGTTTGTGATCGTACAGTGTGTCTTCTCCTTAGAAATATCATTTTGCTCTTGTGAATCATAATATATAAACCTGTCAAGCATAATGGAGCATAGTTCCCTGAATAGTATGGAGAATATGACTGTTAGTAACTATGAAAGTGAAACTGAATTGCATCTCGTTTTAATTTCAAGGATACGAAACTTCAAACTTAGCAGATTTGGTAGGTGGGTATGGCAGTAATTTATTGCTTACTACACCAATATAATTCGTAGTGCCTTCAGTTGTGATGTTGGAAGAAATTCACTGTAAAGCATCCAGAGCCATTTTGTGCCCTTTCAAGATTGGATCTTGTGTTACATTGCTAGTAAGGACGGACATTCCATTTCGTGCAGTGGTGTCCCACGAGGTAAAGAGAACGAATATTTCATCACTCCACAGCGAGATTATCACTAGTTTCATCCCTAAACTATTCAATTCTAGTCTCAACATCATATTCGTCTTTCTGTGAGTCCTTATCACCAACCTCTTCTTCCTCATCTAATGCAATGTAATACTTACATGGGTCATTCAATAATTAGTGGCAACGATGTTTGTATGTGGCGCTATCAGCGGTAAATGATGCGAGCTGATAACAATGAGAAAGAGGAGCAGCTCATGTGTGTTTTCTGTGAGTTTGAAAACAATAATCCCATTTATGTGATATTTTTTGTGATTTTAATTTGTAGACTGTTATACAGATTAATCCATTCTCTATCATAGTATCCCACCTCCCTCAAATCCATTTTAATATTCTCCCACCTACGTCTCGGCCTCCCCAAAGGTCTTTTTCCCTCCGGCGTCCCAACTAACACTATGCATTTCTGGATTCGCCCATACGTTCTACATGCCCAGTCCATCTCAAACGTCTGGATTAAGTGTGCCTAATTATGTCAGGTGAAGAATACAATGCGTGCAGTTCTGTGTTCTGTAACTTTCTCCATTCTCCTGTAACTTCATCCCTCTCAGCCCATAATATTTTTTTAAGAACCTTATTCTCAAACACCCTTATTCTATGAATAATTTCGAGGGAAAAATTAACTTTACAGGGAGTTATACCTGAGAGCTTGATTTGCACCCATAATCTATGTTTCTCTCTCAAAGTGAGAGGCCAAGTTTCACAACCATAAAGAACAACCGGTAATATAACTGTTTTTGATAAATTCTAACTTTCAGATTTTTGAGAACAGACCGCATGATAAAAGCTTTTCAACCGAATAATAATAGGCATTTCCCATATTTATTCTGTGTTTAATTTCCTCCCATGTGTCATTTACATTCGTTACTGTTGCTCCTCTTCAAAAGATAAATTTCCAATTTTTATATTTCCATTTCGTACAATATTCTCGTCACGAGACATAATCATATACTTTGTCTTTTCGGGATTTACTTCCAAAACTATCTACTTACTTCCTTTAAGTAAAAGACTGTTATCTGTAGTGCTCTAAAATGCTTCGCAAATACGAACAAAGATGCTTCATTGAAATTCAGATAGCAAGAGGCAAGAATACTCCACAATGCCATACCGCATTACTGGAAGCTTGTGGTAGAGACTTCGCCATATCGTACAGTGGCTAGGTGGGCGCATGCATTTCGCAACGGGAGGGAAGATGTTCATCAAAAACGTGGAGCTGGCAGAGACCGCACTGGCAAGTGATGATGTGCAAGTGATCGCTACTGTTGTTGGACTTCTATTCAACTAGCAAGGGAAGTTTTAATTTCTCCTGGTACGATTCTTCACATTCTTAACACGTTAAAGACGAGGAAAATCTACATTCGGTGGGTTCCAGAAAATCTTGAAAATGAAAACATGTAGCAGACAATGGAAACAGCGAGATTGCATTTCGAACGCTATGGACGTGAAGGCGAGCGTTTTCTTCGACATATCATAACCTGGGTTCGATGCTACCAACCAGAATTGAAGAGACAATGAAATGAGTTCATTCATTCATTCATTCATTTTATTCCATAGATCTTACATGAGCAATGAAGCTTTAAGATGTGGAACATGTCAACATTTTACAATATTACAATTACAATTTTTACAAATTTTTATAGTTTTACAATTTAGTAATTTTCTACAATTTTTACAATGTTGTACAATTTTTTTACATTTTGGCGAGATGTAGTGAGATGAAATGAGGTCCGAGGATTCGCCAAAATATTACCCGGCATTTGCCTTTCCGGTGGGGGAAACCTCGGAAAAACCCAACCAGGTAATCAAATCAAAGGTGTTGATGCCAAGGACTCGCCATAGACCATCCGGCTTCAGTCCCACGGCTGTGGAAAACCTCGGAAGAAACCAAAGTCCAAAGGGGGATCCAACCCAAGCCCGAACGCAGCTCCGCAACAGCAGCCCAGCGAGTCTGCCGACTGAGCTACATCGATGGCTCTACTAAATGTATACAATACATAGCCAATCAGATTATTAAATTTACAAACGCAAACGATCATTCATAAGTTGAGCTATATTATAATACAAAACAATTTAATTAAATTTAAGGTATAAACAATTCAACCAGTTGTGATATACAGAAATTGATAATACATATCATGCAAACTACTTCAAATTACAAACACAAACAATTTATCAGTAGAGCTATATAGATTACTATTCAATTTAAAGCATATACAATTCATCGGCCAAAACTATACAAATATATACAATACAAAGTAGCATACTTTCATTAAGCTATACAAATTTGTGCAATTAATATCAAGTAGATTAATTCAATTTATAATCATAAACAATTCATCAGTTGAGCTATACATATTACCATTCAATTTACAGTAGGTCTATATACAATTCATCAGTAGAGCTACACAGACTAGTAATCATTTTAAGAACATATACAATTCATCAGCCAAACTATACAAACATATACAATCAAATTAGTTCAATTTACAAACTTATTTTCGTTAAGCTATACAATTCATATGAAGGAGATTAATTCAATTTATAAGCTTAAACAATTCATCAGTTGACCTATACAGTACATACAATTCATCAGTTATGCTAAACAAAAAATACAATACATAGTAAACAGATTAAGTCAATATAAAAACATATTTTAGTTGAGCTATATAAAATTGTACATGTCATTTAAGTAGAATAATTCAATTCACAAGCATAAACAATTCATCAATTGTGTAGAAGGTATGGAGGCACAATGATTTCCCACGGCCAAAAAATATCGCCAAAAAGAAGATCCACTTAAAGTCATGTTCATTGTTGCTTATGATTTTGACGGAGTCCTTCTCACCCGTTGAGTTCTGGGGGAAATCATGTGAATGGTGCATATTACAGTTACTTTCTGGAACACCATTTACGACCAGCTGTGTGCCGTACACGTCCAAATCTCTTCAATTCTCATCCTATTGTGCTACACAAATACAATTTCATTCAGGAGGAGCTGCAATTACAAAAGCAGCTCTAGTACCCTCACTGGAAAAAAATAACAGTCCTATAAAATTCTTTCATTAAACGGGCAAATGAATCACAATATTGAGAATCCTCACATGTGCATTTTTCTGCGAAATTGCGTTGTAGGGGAAACTCGGCAAATTTGGCAATATTCTTGTATTTCCTTTATTGCCATATTTCCTCCAGAGTTTTAAGAAGTTCAATGACACCTTCATAGAGTGCAACATCTGAGTGTAGACTACTTTTAGTTTTCGTTTCGTCCGAATCCGCGCATTATAGTGGCAGATATTGTTACTAATAGAAAGAAGTGTTGAATGCTTCCTGTAGACGTGGTGGTTGTGTGGACGTGTGTATACAAAGACGGAAGAAAAGTGTTGTTCATTACCTACGTTTGTTTGTGCATTACATATCAAAAGCTGAGATTCCATATTATAAAGTAAGCCATTTATATAATTAATATTTTCTGTTAATAACTCATCAGGCCTTAGCTCGTTTTATGTTCTATTTAGTAAAAAATATCTTCTCCAGGGTAGTGTGAATTAGCCATTTTCCTTTATAGTGATATATTGCTGCTCTCTTTGAACAAGAATGTGTACTCGATGGTAAAATTTAAGAGTAGGGACGTATGGGGGATTTTTAGTCTTCAATGCAGCACTGTGTGTGGTGTGTTGCAGATATGCCAAGGGAACGAGGACATTATTCTGAAAAATACTGCAAAGTTGATTTGCAGGCTGCGGTTGGGAGTGTTTTGAAAGTTAGATGGTCGACTTATAGGGCTTCTAACAAGTACAATGTGCCCTTTAACAACTTAAAGAGGTTTCAGTATGCATCCACAGGACCCGATGACGTTGTTATTCCCAAGAATTGATGACTCCTAGCTCTAACCGTTGAGGAAGAGTAAAAACTGGTGACATATGTCATCAAAATGCAAGAACTTATTTTGAAAAATTTACTTTTTAATCCTATTGTCTAATTACCCCTTTACTATTGTCAATTTATCCTGATGAAGTACCAAATCTGGAAACATGTCCTTTGTTATTTATTAGTGTGTTATGTGTAAAGTAATCTAGATTTGTAGAATTTTCTTTCAGAGGTTTATTGGGATTTAATGTTTAAACACATTCCATAATAGAGGAATATTTCATTTCAGAATATGTAACTACAAACTGTGTCAAAATACAAATATTGCCAAATTAGACGAGTCTCCCTAATTGATTTCGTATTCTAAACATGTAGATTCATAATATTATGAAGTGAAACCCCATATATTTCCATCAACATTCATTCTAGCTAAAGTGTTCAGAAAAAATAATTTGAGTACAAATTTCCCGGGGGTAAATGGCGGCCAGAGCGTGGTACCGACCACACCACCTCAGTCTAGTGCCTAGGTCATGGAAAGCATGGGGCTCTACCTCCATGCCCCCCAAGTGCCTTCATGGCATGTTACGGGGATACCTTTACCTTTTACCTTTACAAATCTAGGACCTGAGATGTTTTTTGTATCTGCTGAAAAGTTTACTTTTCTAGACATTTGAGGGTTCTCAATATGAAGTCACAATAATTGGAAATTCTAAGGAGCATGCGCAACGCTAGATACACTGTCATTCAGAACATGGCGTGGGCAATTCCTTGTTAATGTTATGCTGAAAATACTAATTTCGATTTATCATCAGCGAATATCTGAGTATACTTGGGTATGAAATATTTCTGCGATCAAAAGAATACAATTATTAGAACAAAAAGTGTCACCGAATCCTATGGGCTCCACTCACCTCTGCTTCACACTTCACCACTGGAGTTCTCTCAATTTTCATTTCTGGTACCGCATCATAGCTGCAGTCTATGTACTCTGTCTTTATTGTAGTGATGTTGAGATGTGATGAATTTCCTTCCTAGAGAACACATAAACATTTTAAATAAGCTACATTACTTTTTAACAGAAACTGGACCCAAGTATACGATTATTGCGTGTAATAAAATCAAGACAATACAATCATCTATACTAATAATAAATCTGTAGCCGAAATTTTTCTGGTAATTTTCGATTTTCCAAAAATAATTGGTCCTAACATATATAATTAACCACCCTGAAACCGAAAATTGCATTTTTGACATTTTTGTTTGTATGTCTGTCTGTATGATTGTTACCTTTTCACGCCATAATGGATGAACCGAATAATATGAAAATTGGAATATAAATTAAGTTCGTAGTTACTTAGCTTTGAGGCTATATGGCATTCAAAATGCTTTATTTAAAAGGGGGGTTATAAGGGGGTCTGAATTAAATATATCGAAATATCTCGCTTATTATTGATTTTTGTGAAAAATGTTACGTAACAAAAGTTTCTTTAAAAATCATTTCCGATAAGTTTTATTCTTGACAAAATTTTGATAGGCCTGATATTTAATGAGATAAATGAGTTTTAAAATTAAAATAACGCCATCTAAGACGGTGCAATGAATTAAGACCAAATGACTTCGTCTATAAGGGGCCTTGGACATAAACAATCGAAAGCTATTAAACATAGCCTACAGAGAATGTTTCTGTGTTTGTATGAAGTAATATCAGAAGCTAAATTAACCGATTTGTATAATTAATTATTATTTTATCATCGGAAAGTGTAGTTTCTCTAGATGGACATAATGCTATAATGTTATTACAGTAACGTCTGAGTAAATCGAGGACAGGTAAGATTAAAATAGCTTCTTATGCACAGAAAATTTTATAGGCTATTTTGTACATTCGTTTTCTGTATTTCTTAAAATAATATTTATGTACACTCATTTTAATCTCAGAGAATTAACGAACAACGAGAGTGTATTGATTTAGTATGCAGTAATAGTACGTTAGCTTAGTAATCCATTATTTTATAATTCAAATTTTAACGCCGCACTTCGATTATTGTGACGTTTTGTTAAGTGACCTAAGTTCTGAATTGTCAGTCAAGTTACAGCGAGCTGAGAATATGTGCGTCAGATACGTGTGCAACATCCGACGGTATGATCACATATCACCGTCCTTCGCAAGTCTCTCGTGGCTCCGACTTAAAGAACGTAGAACTTTACACTCTTTGTCTTTACTCTTTCGAATTCTGCACACTTCAACACCAAATTACCTTTCGTCTCGTTTCTCTTATCTATACTCTAACCACGACGTAAATACCAGATCACTTATCTGTGGCACGCTAAGTATACCTCTTCATAGAACATCTTGTTATTCATCATCTTTTACAATATCCACCTCGCGTCAATGGAATTCCTTGTCACAAAGTATTAGGGGCTGCAAGACAACAAACACCTTTAAGAACAGCTTAAAAGATAACCTTATTAGCATTTCACTCCAATCATACTGATTTAAACTATCACTGACTACACTGTTACTTTTTTTCTTTAGACATCATCCTGATTGTGCTGTATTTTAATTGTCTCGTAATAATCTCTTTCTATTATCTAATATTATTTGAAATATATTAACATTCTATGTATTTTAGTTTAATTCTGCTACACAGTTTATTTCAGTGTTTAATTAATAGTTCATAGTATTTTGTTGTTTAATTTGTAAATAACTTTTGTATACATTTAACTCCCATCTAAATCAAATTGTTGGATTCTTTGTAAGTTCATGCATATGTATATACACTTTTTGCTGGTTGAGTGGAAGAGAAGGCCTTACGGCCTTAACTCTGCCAGCTAAAATAAATCATTATTATTATTATTATTATTATTATTATTATTATTATTATTATTATACTCAATTGAATCGTGTTAAAATACATAAAATATATTATATGCAATAAATGCAATGCAAAAAAAAAATTGGGTAATGAGCGAAGGAGATTATCTTGCGCTGTTGTAAAAGTTGTTCCCTGGATCAAACGTCCTATTTTAATTATGTAATTACTTTATATTTATTTCTAACAGGCGCAGCGGAGCGCACGGGTATGGCTAGTTGTATAATAAGGTTAATATCGGAAAGGTCTAAAATTCTGGTAAGGTTGCGAATAATTGTTGGAAATCATACTTAAATTGTCACAAAGTGATAAAACATAAGTCTGAAAAGATGTTTATTAGAAAATGTTTATTTATTGGAAAAATGGCCATACTTTGTTTTTGTTCTTCTTTTGTTATGTGTGGAAACTTGTCATTTAACGTTTACAAAAGGCGCTCAGTGTGTCCGCTTACACAAGCCTGAGCACGACTGCGAGTTCCATGTTGTCATCACGGTTCGAATGTCACCATCATATCCCACCTCCCTCAAATCCATTTTAATATTATCCTCCCATCTACGTCTCGGCCTCCCTAAAGGTCTTTTTCCCGCCGGAATCTCAACTGACACACTATATGCATTTCTGGATTCGCCCATATGTGCTACATGCCCTGCCCATCTCAAACGTCTGGATTTAATGTTCCTAATTATGCCAGGTGAAGAATACAATGCGTGCAGTTCTGCGTTGTGTAACTTTCTCCATTCTCCTCTAACTTCATCCTTCTTAGACCCAAATATTTCCCTAAGAACCTTATTCTCAAACACCCTTAATCTCTGGTCCTCTCTGAGAGTGAGAGTCCAAGCTTCACAACCATATAGAACAACCGGTAATATAACTGTTTTATAAATTCTAACTTTGAGAGTTTTTGACAGCAGACTAGATAACAAAAGCTTCTCAACCGAATTATAACAGGCACCTCCCATATTTATTCTGCGTTTAATTTCCTCCTGAGTGTCATTAACATTTGTTACTGTTGCTCCAAGATATTTGAATTTTTCCACCTCTTCGAAGGATAAATCTCCAATTTTTATATTCCCATTTCGTACAATATTCTGGTCACGAGACATAATCATATTCTTAGTCCTTTCGGGATTTACTTCCAACCCTATCGCTTTGCTTGCTTCAAATAGAATTTCCGTATACATCCACTTATAACTTATAAATATTAAAAGCATACTGTTTTTATTGATGGTATAAGGGAAAATACATACTTAAAAAATGTTACTTGTACCAAAAAATAAATTAAAAAAAACGCGTACTTTCGCAGTACCCTATCCCAATCAATTAACCATTGTGTGGCTAGTAAATTAACAATGTTTTGGCGCTTTATCTTGTCTCTCATCTGACGTGAAAGGTCTAGGATATCATTTAAGCTTACATTTTAATTCCATGTCATTATCTGACGTTCTTTTCTATGAACACTTCAGATGCACAGGAGGCCAGTTTTAGTTTCAACCTCCCCAGTCACAATAACACTACTGTTATCCTAAATTATTTGTTACAAATTTTCTAAAACATAATTTTAAATAGGCCAAGGGCAAATATAAAGATCTATGAAAAAAGCAGAAATATACCTTCAACATAATACGTAACAAGACACATCATTACCCATTAAATATGTGCCAATTAGCGTAAACTCAGTGAACTTTAAATCCTGTAAATACGAAGTGAAAAGAAACGTGTTTATAACTAATTTATTACAAAAGAAATACTATTAATAAACAATCCTTGAAAACCAACAAGGTGACTGTGTGCACGTACAAATTATACTGTAGCAGACATTCCGAATCTTCAACGAAATTGCGACATTTATGGGATCACAAAACAGCTGTTTAAAATGCACTTGAAAATCAACGGCATATCTTTATTGATATAGCAGGCGAGACCAACAATTTGGCCAAATGATTCCGAGGTCCTACACTTAATTCTGCTACAAATGGCTGAGGGAAAACCCCGGAAAAAATCCAACCAGGATCCGTTCATTACGCTGTCCGTCACCCCACGGTGTAGAGTGCAATGCAGTGAACTGAGTACTCTAACTTCCTGCAAATTGTAACCGTTTTGTTCCGCTTTACATTTGCACAGTCAGCTACGTAGACTACTTCTAGATATTTAATCATTTTTCTTAATCACTAATATATACTGCATTAGTACGTTTTGTGAAGATTGTGATATTTCTCCCATTCTTCTTGCACTTGTGCTTTTTGTATAAGTATCTGTAATTTTATTTCAATTTTTTATTTGCCTCTTCTTTCTGCATTTGTTTCTTGTATATGTCTATTTGCATTCTTGAGATGTAGTGGTAGAGAAGGCCTGATGGCAACTCTGCCAGATTAAATAAAACAAAAGTAAATGAAGGAATGAATAAATAAATAGATAAATTAGTGAATAAATGAATAAATAAATAAGTAAATAATTAAAACAAATCAATAAGTTATTAAACAATTAATAAACATATCAATAAGTAAATAAATAAACAAAATAACGTGCTGGAACATGAAATGCTTACACAAGACAGAAGTCCTGTTACATGTATCACTGCATGAAGTAAAGAAAGAGTAGCAACACATCTTGGTATACTATTTATGTATTAGTAAGCAAACTGAATTCTAATAAATATTATTCAATTTCTATTTGTCAGTATTTAATACTCGTCAAGATATAAAATAATAGGCCTAATCTCCATTTCTAATAAAAATGTAAGGAATAATAATATCTTAAAGATAGAAGATATGAAAACGTTCCCATCTTTTATTGTATCGGTATTTCAACGTACTCACGCGCCTGGGTATTGTCGTGCCGACGTCATCAACAATGGCCGACAGAAACGACAAGACGGATCGTTTCCATGGAAACACTGTGGTTTGCTTTTCTCGGAAGAATAGTTCGGTATGTCTGGAATGCGAACTGCGTTTCTTTTGATGAAGAAGGGAGGCTATCCCTTCACGGGGGCAGCTGCATTTGCTGGGGGCTCTCGTACGGGAGCCTTCCAGATGGCGGGAAGACCTGCATATGCGGTTGGACCGCGGAAGGAAGGACCTGCGAGTGCGGAAGGCGGACCCCGATTTTCGTTCGGTAAGCCCGATTTCGTCAAAATTGTGGGGATCGTTGGGGCGATAGGGTTGGGGGGCTACTACCTCTGGAGTAGTGGCAGTCCAGGGGACACGAGGGGTGCCTCCACGCCCCCTGAGCCTGTCCCTCCGCCTTCATCGCCTCAGCCTTCCCCAACACACCCCCGGTACTGTACAAAATTCAAATACTTTTATGCTCCCCCCTGCACTGAAATACACCCACAACAAGTGAGACGACGATCACGCCGCTCACGCCGCACACACCCACCGCCATCTTCGCCACCCACGCCAGTACCGCCACTACCCCGCCTCCCCCATGGTATTCTCAGGGTACTGAGAAAGACCAGGGGGCCGACCGTCCGCGCCCGAGGGTCACGTTTGACCTTCCTCCTGAGGACCCTCAGGGGAAGCGATGGCGGGACCTTCTACAGCGGGCGGCCTAGGCACTGACACTACCCCCCACACAATACAGACGACAGTCCTCCCCAGTCAAGTCGGCAGGATGACAGTGACGACTCTGACTCTGGCATGATGTCGGAGGAACAGAGACCATTTGAACCCTTTCGACTTTGGAAAAAAACCCCGAACGAGGAAGCTTTGGAAAAAGTTTTCGAGTATTCTAGAAAACCGTCTGAACGGAAGTAGGGGAACCTTCCGCGGCTGCGGTCCTGGATCCAAATTCTGGTCGACCTGGTTGGCGAGTTGGTATAGCGCTGGCCTTCTCTGCCCAAGGTTGCGGGTTCGATCCCGGGCCAGGTCGATGGCATTTAAGTGTGCTTAAATGCGACAGGCTCATGTCAGTAGATTTACTGGCATGTAAAAGAACTCCTGCGGGACAAAATTCCGGCACACCGGCGACGCTGATATAACCTCTGCAGTTGCGAGCGTCGTTAAATAAAAAAACATAACATTTTATACAGTCGACCTGGTTGGCGAGTTGGTATAGTGCTGGCCTTCTCTGCCCAAGGTTGCGGATTCGATCCCGGGCCAGGTCGATGGCATTTAAGTGTGCTTAAATGCGACAGGCTCATGTCAGTAGATTTAATGGCATGTAAAAGAACTCCTGCGGGACAAAATTCCGGCACACCGGCGACGCTGATATCCCCTCCTTTTGCGAGCGTCGTTAAATAAAAAACATAACATTTAGGCCTATATATAGGCGACCTGGTTGGCGAGTTGGTATAGCGCTGGCCTTCTACGCCCAAGGTTGCGGGTTCGATCCCCGGCCAGGTCGATGGCATTTAAGTGTGCTTAAATGCGACAGGCTCATGTCAGTAGATTTACTGGCATGTAAAAGAACTCCTGCGGGACAAAATTCCGGCACACCGGCGACGCTGATATAACCCCTGCTTTTGCGAGCGTCGTTAAATAAAACCAAATTTTCTAAAACAAAAAAAAATAATAAATGAATAAAAAATAAAAAAAAATTAAAAAATTGCAAACCACAAAAACTTAATGCACTGCCCAATGGTAGGGAGGTTGGGAAGGGCAGGGCGGAACTCGACATGCAGCCACCTCCACGTGGTGAGTTCTGGGTTGTTTCAGTTCATACGGAATGAAACAAGCGAAGAGCTGCATCTCAACTGTGAAAGGTGGTACAAAAATTCATACAGGGTGGAAGATGTTCGATAACAGTAAGTTCACGCACTAAATGCTTAAGATTAAATAACAGAAGCTTCCTTCTCCATTTCTTTATTTTTATTTAGTAAGAAATCGATTTTGTTTCTAGGAAAGGTCGATATATCGCAGTGAATTCAGTAGCAGTTGCCAACAGACGGCAACACTCTTCCCTGCAGCACAGATGGCAGTCACGAGGAGATCGCCCTCACACCCTGTACTCGCCGTGCTCTGGCTTAAGATGAATGTAACAAAAACATTATCGTCGTTGTTCCTACATTATCTCCTATGTGCAAAATAAACATTTTTTTTTCAGTAGGAAGAATAAACACATTTATTAGTGGGATTTTGTTCATTTATTTATTCTACACATTTAAATAACATCTCTGTGCAGTCAGACTACATAATTGATAACAATAATCTACGCTTAATAAGCCAGCGTCTCACAACTTCAAAAATATATGCTTAATATTCACATAGGAGATTACATGTTCCTCTACTTCACATGGGAGGAATTGCATTGCATAGGCTACAATATAACAAGCTGTAGTAACGAGTATACAGTTACAATGAGACTCACAAATTGAGTTTAATTAAACAATTTAAATTGTTCAAAGCGTAATATTTTTTGGTGTGTATTAAGAGTCATAAAGCGAATAGCACTCGACCGACTGCGCCATCCAGACCGACTACTTCACTTTGCTTATCCCCTCTTCTACTTTGTGTGTCCTCATTTTCATAGCTCTCCGTATATAAATATTAGAGATATTTATATTTAGTTGGTACTATTCTAATACACGTTTCTTTTGTGACGAGAAACGACCAGTGGATTTTATCCAGTGTCCTCTCATTCAATGTAAGCTTGTTCTGCTTTAAAACTCCTAGTTGAGAAATTAAAATCTGTAGTTTGAAGTGATCCCCATTCGAGGTAGGGTGCAGAAAGACTGGAAAATAGTCTGTAATGTCGGCTTTAGGCATACTAAAGGTCATGTAGCACGTATGGGCGAATCCAGAAATACATATAGAGTGTTAGTTGGGAGACCGGAGGGAAAAAGACCTTTGGGGAGACCGAGACGTAGATGGGAGGATAATATTAAAATGGATTTGAGGGAGGTGGAATATAACAGAGACTGGATTAATCTCGCACAGGAGAGGTACAGATAGCGGGCTTATTTGAGGGCGACAATGAACCTCCGGGTTCCTTAAAAGCCGTAAGTAAGTATATAGGTCATGTTACATGTTTGATCATTGAATGAGCAGGCAGTACAAGCATCTGACAAAGACAGTACGCACATTTACCCTACATTTCCTACTTTGTTTTTTATTGCAAAACAAAATTTTGGCTATAAGTAAACTTAAGGTGAATTCAATGTTGCGACTGGAGTATCTACAATTTAGCCATTCATTGCAAAGTAACGGTTCAAGTAGGTAATCTAAAAACCTGGTGTTATTTTTCAGAGCAAAGACATGCTACAGCGTCAATAATTTTGTATGTATGTATTTTCAAATTATACCGGTATTAAAACTAATTTTACATTATTCGCATACACAAATCTCTCTGTTGTTTATAAAAAGAAATTAAAAATTGTAATACCAGGATCAAATTCTAGCGAGGAATAGATAGACAAAAACATAGAAAAGTCACAATATACATACTTTGTAGACTAACATTTAAACACCAGAATAAGATATTTAACAAGTAGGATACATAAAGATGATTATTATAAAGTTGATAAGAATGATATATGTTATAATTTGAGATAACTTATATAATAAATTCAGAATGAAGAAAAGATTATGTTGAGAATGAAGATGGATTATTATTATTATTATTATTATTATTATTATTATTATTATTAGCTCAGTTGGTAGAGCAGCTGGCTACGGACTGAAAGGTCCGGGGTTCGATCCCTGTCGGTGAAAGATTTTATCTCGTTGCCAAACTTTCAGAACGGCCCCGAGGTTCACTCTGCCCCCTATAAAATTGAGTACCGGATCTTTCCCGGGGGTAAAAGGCGGTCAGAGCGTGGTGCCGACCACACCACCTCATTCTAGTGCCGAGGTCATGGAAAGCATGGGGCTCTACCTCCATGCCCCCAAGTGCCATCGTGGCATGTTACGGGGATACCTTTACCTTTATTATTTTATTATTATTATTATTATTATTATTATTATTATTATTATTACTACTATTATTATTAGCGTCATTAGCAGCAAATCATATAGATATATTAACGAAAATATAAAATTGACAGAAATGATATAATGTACTTAGAGAACAAATAAACTTGTTTTAAAATACATGATACATAATATAAACTAGGGAACTCTGTCCTATGACTATTTGAATCTGGAATCGAAAATTTCATTACTACAAGACGGCAATTCTAGCTGAAGTTTTATTATCGAATAATATAGACATGGGCCATTATTTGCACTACAGGTATGTACAGTTGTCAAAAGAAAAAGTGGCCGCTCTCCAGAAGCAAAGTTCCCTTCGGGTATCTTCGCTACAATTCGGAGACAGGCGATGTTACATGTTGTTGTACCACGTTACCTGATATCTACAGTTATAATTCAAGTATTCCTTGTGTTACTTAATAGCGTAATGGTAGTGTTCCTGCCTCTTATGCGTGAGGTCCTGCGTTCGAATACAACCAAGTGGTTTTTATGTTCTTTTTTGTATTGTTTTTAAGACAGGGATACAAAACATACATAATTGCTCCTTTCTGTTTTATGATTATTTTAGTAATAACATCAGGTTCATGAATGTATTATGTCATGACTTTATTATTATTTATTATGACATTATGGCTGCAAATGAAAAGAAAAATAGATTTTATTCGCAACAAAAATCTGCTTCGTGACATATACAAGGTATTCTGTCTGTTCACTTCACACGTTCCATTTTTCTCCACATCCACATTTCAAATGCTTCTATTCGTTTCTCTTCATTTCATCGTAATGTCCACGTTTTATCCTCATACTGTGCCACACTCCACACAAAACACTTCACTAGTCTCTTCCTTAGTTCTTTTTCCAGAGGTCCCCGGAAGTTGCTCCTTTTTCTGTTAAGAGCTTCCTTTGCTCATCTTTGCGATTTTTCTTGGGAAGGATAAATGCGCTAACTTCCCATTGCTTTCCGCACACCACTGTCTCTTTCGAATCTTAATAGATCCCAGGGGCCCAAGCGTGGCGGTGAGAGAGTGGATTTGACTAATTGGGCCCTCCGGACTTCACCGAAATTCACAGCAAGGCTTAAAAATTAGTTCTATCAGGATTTTTGACCTATCACAACCGGGAAATCCCAATTAGCCTTTGCCCCCCGCATCCTGGACGAACTTGTACAAATCGTCTGAAAATCTTGGAGGGGGATTGGGCCACTTTTTCCGCAAATGTTTCTTTACTTGTGCCCTCGTAGTTCAGTCGCAAAAAACGTCGGAATTTAGATGTAAACGTCTCAGTTTCAATTCCTCGTCACTGCTTTTCATGTTATTGTGTTTGAAGATAGTATAATATAATAATATAAAAAAAAAAAACTAACACCAGTATTATGCAACTGTATTGTTCCAAGTCTAATATTAAATTTATATTATTTATGTCGCTTAAGAACGATAACAGAATATAAATGATAACTTGAATATTATTAATATGGCTAACAACGATAACAGAATATAAATAACTTCAATATTATTTATATAGGATCACTAAAGAACGATAACAATATAAATGGTAAATATCGGTTTGTTTAATTAATATAAGATATTATATAATATATAATTAATTATTTAAGGCGGTCTTGGATCTGTGTGGAGGACGGTTGAACTTCATTAGTAGAAGGGGTGGGAGTGAAGTATATTCGAAAACTCAGGTGCAATAAAAATTGAAGTAAAAATAAAATGATGTCCCTGTAGTAAACCATTCGATGTGTAGATTTAAGGTTCAATTAATGTAACAATTTTATTTCATGGGTTTGAGCTACAAAATTAATTAGGTTTCATCACAGACATTTCATTTAAGAATATTTATATATTTGGTTAATACTAAAAACATTAAATTCGGAATAGATCAAGTTTGTTGAAACGAATTGAGTAAATCACAAAATTTATCAGGAACACGCGTAACTTATTCCTGAGTTCGTTGTGCGCAAGAAAGTGGCTTGTATTCAGAGTGTTAAGAATCTATTTCTCTTTAGAGAGCAGATCGCTGAGAATCAAACCGTAACCCGTCTCCACCTACGCTACTTATGAAATTTATGCCCAACCAACATCTACACAAGCGATTCACATATTTCCGGGTAGGTGAATCTAATCAGGACGCGAAGTCTAAAAACAAATTTGCTGTTGAAGTTGTTGTTCGCACTAAGAACAAACTATCAGGTAGAAAAATAATGCAATGTAAAGTAATGACAAAGATTATTTTCTCACTCTTCTATACATAGCAATATAGCTGTAAGAGAAATAGGCCTACAACTAGCATCGGTCTTTTTTTTTCAGAGCGTGTTGGTAATTTGCTGGATTGTGTTTGCAAGCGCTGGGTTATATACGTCTATTTGATATTGCTTTTATTTATGTTTACTTAATTATTAGTCTTCTTAATTTATTAATACTTAAATTGCAACAGCGAAATAAATATACTCCTATGAAGAAGACATCTATGCAACGAATATTGGAAACGTGTAGTTGCTCTATTTCATTTCGAAAATTGTTTCCATAGTAACATCAGAACAATGCGTTTAGGTTACAATGATAAGCAGTGTTAATGCGGAGCTTCTCCAACCGCCACAGTGGTCTAGAATGCAAATTTAGCGGGACATGTTAATAACTTTTCAGCTACCTAACAGATTTTTATGAAATTTTACACAGTAGTTACTGGTAGCATATATGTTTTGTATGCAAGCTCTCGTTACGTTGGTATAAGGGGAACTACCCCTTATAGGGGGCGCATTTAGACAAAATTAGAAACTTTTCTCCTATCTGACAGATTTTTATGAAATTTTACAAAGCAGTTACAAGTAGCATATATGTTTTGTATACAAGCTCTGATTACGTTCGTATAAGGGGAACTACCCCTTATAGGGGGCGCAATTAGACAAAATTAGTAACTTTTCTCATATTTAACAGATTTTTATGAAATTTTACACAGCAGTTACAGGTAGCATATATGTTTTGTATACAAGCTCTCGTTACGTTTATAAGGGGAACTACCCCTTATAGGGGCGCAATTAGACAAAATTAGTAACTTTTCTCCTATTTAACAGATTTTTATGAAATTTTACAAAGCAGTTACAAGTAGCATATATGTTTTGTATACAAGCTCTGATTACGTTCGTATAAGGGGAACTACCCCTTATAGGGGCGCAATTAGACAAAATTAGTAACTTTTCTCCTATTTAACAGATTTTTATGAAATTTTACAAAGTAGTTACAGGTAGCATGTATGTTTTGTATACAACCTCTCGTCACGTTGGTATAAGGAGAACTACCCTTTATAGGGGGGCGCAATTAGACAAACTTAGTGACTTTTCTCCCATTTAACAGATTTTTATGAAATTTTACAAAGTAGTTACAGGTAGCATGTATGTTTTGTATACAAGCTCGCATTACGTTGGTATAAGGGGTAACTACCCCTTATAGGGGGCGCAATTAGACAAAATTAGTAACTTTTGTCCTATCTAACAGATTTTTATGAAATTTTATACAGTAGTTACACTTAGTACATTTGTTTTGTGTACAAACTCTGTTTACGTTGGTATGAGTTGGTAGAACTGGAAGTGCCCTTACAGGGGATGCATTTAGACAAAATCTTATGGGGGAAATATAACATTTTAGGTACTATTGCACCTTTTGGACACTCGGAAAGCTTATTTGGTACATAATTAACAAGCTGTCACCTTGAATTCCCTGAATTATACTGCGGAAGTACATTCGGTTCACAGATATTGAAATAACTGCAACCGAGAAAAATTGCACTACTGCACCTCGAAAGAATAGTGCTCATAAATTATTACTTCTGCAAATCTGCGCACCTTAAGACTAGATTTAAAATAGAGGTAAACAGTGGAGGAAGTGAAAAAAAAAATATTTTTGGACGAACCAAAGGGTTTTTTTTTCTCCACCTTAGCAAAGTCTGCACTCAATGGTTATATTTATATTTTGTCCCGTGTCCAATCATGCTAATTTGACATGCTATAATAACATTAAATGTAACACAAACAAACAGTGTTACATACCTAAAGAACTACTTGACATGTTGGTACCAAATATGAATGGAATCGACCACTTACAACAGAGTTACAGCACAAGGAAAACGGCAGACTCGCGGCGCTTGCTGAGTAAGAATGCTGGGTGGCGAAATGTGGCATGTTACCGGCTTCTTATCTCGCTATGCAGCCACCTCCGCTGATTAAGATTATCAATTCAGTGTTACTCAGTTATATAGGAAAAATAATTTAAGGGTTTAATTTCATTTTTTACATGTCATATTTCTCCATTTGTCCTCCTAAATATGGATTTTAGACCACTGTCTCGCTGCATCTCTACTAAGAATAATAACACACATCAAACAATAAACGCTTATATTTCAGAGCATTTACACGTATCCACAAATTTAACGCTTATTTGAATGAACCGGTGCAACACTCCCCCCATAATTTTGATTTATGTGCTGCTACGTGTGACCCTGATTGGTGCAAGAAAATATGTTTCGAGTTGTTTCTGACCTCTGTTGGTTAGTATTAAAAGATGGTTTTCTTCCCGCTGCTTTGTGGCACAGATGTTCTAACTCGCTCACTTAGGCCCGATTGTATAAACCATTTAATCTTAGATCAGAGGTTAAATTGATCCTTGTTTCAGCTGAACTTGGAATTTTGTGTTGTATAAAGTCTAATCTGTGATTAATTTGTCTCAAACTAAAGTCAACTTTGACTGTAGAAATTTCTCCGATTAAGTTAGATGATCCAAGTTCAGTTATTTCTTTTCTGTTTGAAATATACGAGTGACAGATTGTGCAAATAAAATATCCATTATTATTAATATTAATAGATATGATAGGTACATTTATATATATTTCTTGTCTTAATACACAAACAATCTTATATTTTATAAGGCTGTATCGTGTTCAGCAGTATCAAATAACATAACCTATAATTATATTATGTTTATAACAACCATTAATTATTAATGGATATGATAGGTACATTCATAAATTTTCAATTAACTGTATTACTAAACGAAAATTGTCATTTTATAAAGCTTTATTATGTTTAGCAGTATCAAACACCATAACATGATAGCAACTCGGAAAACAGTTAACCTTCTTCTTATTGTCTGCCATTATTTACATTGCACAAAAAACCAGTGTCTCCAACAGAGTTTACGGAAGGTCGCCAAAATGTAGTTGTAAAGTCGCTAGATTTCTCATTATCTACAAAGAAAGATTAAATTTTGTCACTATGGAGTGCTAAAAAGGTCACAAAATCCCTATTTAGGCAACATGAAAGTTAAAAGAAATTGTTGTTGAAAAAGAGTTAAAGTCGCTAGATTGGCAACACTGAACGCACCTGAATAACATGGTCCGCGCATCACGTATTTCACCTGTTTATGCGATGTTGCCAAATCCTTTTCACGCGAACTTAGATTGCATTTGAACCTAAGTAATTTGATCGCAGAAACATTTTATACAAGAGAAGAAGTGTCTGAACTCGGTTCACTTTTCGATCTGCGATCAAAGTTGATCTTTAGTAAGGGAGTTTTATACAATTGGGCCTTAGCGTCTGAATGAGATGACGATGATAATGCCGGTGAAATGATTCGGGGTCCAGCACCGATAGTTACCCAGCATTTGCTCATATTGGGTTGAGGGAAAACGCCGGAAAAACCACAACCAGGGAACTTACCCCGACCGGAAATCGAACTCGGGCCACCTGGTTTCGCGACCAGACGCGCTAGCAATTACTCCACAGGTGTGGATGTTACGAACGGCGATCGACAGGTATGTTTTAATTAGTATGTGATTAGGACACATCGTGTGTTGTGCATCATGGAATGTGTGTGCATGAAGTAGAAACACATAAGCCTCCTCTCTTTCAGCTTTCTGGATTAAGTCTTTCACGAGGAGTGGAACTCTCGCCTGAAAAACGAGACAGGAGTCGAGAGAGAGAGGGGGGGTTGAGAGAAAGAGAGAAATGAAAATAATAGATATAAAAGAAACTGAAAAGTTAATTTTGGCGTTCAACATAAGAGAGTTCACAGAGAAAATGCGATTCCAAGAATACAACTTCGGCCACCATGCGAGTCCCAAAACCAGTACTGGAATACGTTAAATCAGAGGCTGAATTTTTTTTGGGATATGGAAAGCCATCTTGTCCACAACACGTACTTGTTTCAGGCAATAAAAATGTAAGCAAAAACAAATCGTAAGCAAACATTGCAGAGATTTACGTGTAGGGTTAGTTCTAATACTGTGGTCTTAGAAATTTCTATGACTATTCTATTATTTTTGTGCAAGATCGTGCATATTTGCTTGTTTTCCGCACAGAACCAATACGCGGTAAGTGTGAAATTCCACATTCAGTATTCCCAACGTAACACACATAACAATTTCCCTCTTCTTACCGCTTAAGCGCGACATTCATTTTACTGCTTTAGGCTTTTAACATATTATTTTTAGAGACGTTTAACATACTAATAATTATAAATTGGAAACTTACCACTGTAATTTCACCTAAATTACAATGTTAATTATTGTTTTTAAATATTTGCAAAATTTAAGTAAAGTCTACTACTCCACGAAACTTATTGCATTCCTGATACAAGGAACATTAAGGAAGCCGTGAAAAAATCAACAAGATTCCAGACGCGGATGTTATTACTGCAATATGTTATATAAATAATATTGTTAAAATATCAAAATGGAAAATAAATTATTACATACCCTTACCGTTTGTTTTAAGTTCGCATTTATAGACGGGGGGGGGGGAAGACAGACGTATATCACGGCCTGCTGGAGTATAGTAAACTCAGAAAACGTTTTATAGCAACAATGTTGAAGAAAGATATTTTGGTTTTCCGAAGTTGCCGTCATTAAACAGAAACCAACATCGAGATTTCATTGCAACTGATTAGAAATTCCTCTTTCAGGTATGTAATAAACGATCTTCGCACAAAATAATGTACGATACATGAGCGGTATGTTTGTTTTCATGTTCTCGGAAATTAAAAAAGATCAACTACGTTTCGCTTTTTCAATCTTTTCCTCGACCATGAACACGTCAACATACCGCTCTTGTAACGCATATTACTATTGTGTCTTCCAATACAGGTACGTGAAGAAAAGGAAATCGCGACGAATTGTGTTCTTTATGCATACGGTGAAAGTAAAAGGAGTCAAACAAACGTATGAAAACGCATGTTCGCTTCTTCAAAGACTGCATCCCAGCTGTAGCGGAATGTAGACTATCCGGAAGCAGATTATAGATGGCAGCACAGCTTCGCGTAGTGACCAACGCGGCAAGAGGTACAACAAATATTGAACAGAATCTGCAGAAACTTTGACAGATCAACTGTCATAAATATCAAAGCCAATAAAGTAGGCACATACATTATATTTAGATTGTGATGTTACCATTAAGGCCCTCTTCCCGGGGCACTGTCGTAAGTGGTGTGAAGGAAAGTGAAACCACAAGAGAATTCCGACAAATTTTTGCGAAAATTTTAATATTGGTTTTAAGTTACCGAACTCAGATAAATTTGTCACTTGCAATAGAATCAACATTCATACAGGCCTACAAAAAGTAAGCCGGAGATGTATTTGCACTTCAGACACAAAGAAAATTACATCTATAAAAGGCAACTACAGCCCGAAACAAAAATTAAGAAACTATCTCAAGACGCTCTGCGTAAATCTGAAGTAATGCATTGATATGATTCCATTAATTTGTAACACTCAACGTAAATATTGCATAATATTTTGTTTCAAAGTAAAAGTATCGGTATAAGATCTTCAACCAATATAAATCCTCAACGTTTCTATAAGATCACCAGGCTTTTACAAATATCCCTTTTTACTCCCTGAAAGAATACGGTTCAAATTTAATAGTGGTAGAGACAGTAGTAGCAATATCAGTACTTTAATTATTACAGCAGTCACTTCCAACTCAATGCTCTGTGACGTCATAGCGTTCTCCGTAGCAATCCAGATAGACTCTCAAGTCCTGACCTGATCGAAGCAGTGGTGTGTGGCAAACCAGTTTAACTTAGCGTTTACAGTACCTAATAATAATGTGTTAATGTCTTAGACAGGTACACGCTACTATCTATACTAATAATAAATCTGTAAGCGATATATTTCTGGTAATTTTACTTGGCTTAACTGTATTTACAGCCTCATACTTTTATTATGATAGGTATGTCAGTAGTTTCTTCTGTTTACATTTTAGGCCTATTTGCACAATTTACGTTCTTGGCTTGTTTTCTGTAGTTACATTTATTTAAAATTATATTTTAAAAAGTTTATAACAAATAATTTAGGATAACAGTATTGTTATGGTGACTGGCCAGGTTCAAACTAAAACTGGCTTCCTGGACATCTGAAATATTTATGGAAAAACACGACATAATCACATGAAATTAAAATGCATATGATATCCTACACCTTTCACGTCAGAGGTGAAACAACATTAAGCGGCAAAACATTGTCAATTTACTAGCCACAAATTTGTTAACTGAATAGAACTTAAAAATACTGCATAGGAACTTACGTCTTTAATGTATTATTGATTTTATTATTTTCGGTGCAAGGGATATCTTTTTATTTATTTATTTACCTTCGTACTATCAATAAAAAACATTTTTTGTAATTATTTTAAGGGAAGAGGATGGTATTTTTGGTGAAAAATGAGTAAATTTTCGAAAAATAAGATTTTTTCCTTAAAATACTCTGTGATATGTGTGGAATATATTGTATGATATTTTGTGGGTATTTGTGCCCTTATCGGATGTTGAAACGCCATTTTTAAACTTCCTGCTCTCTGGATTTTTAAATCACACCGCCCTTTGTTTGTTGTTTCCGAAACTTCTGCTTTTTTTTTTCAAAACCAAATTTTTCTTTAAAATACTCTGTGATGTGTGTGGAATACGTACATTGTATAACTTTTGTGGATATCTGTGCTCTTATTGGATGTTGAGACGCCATTTTTAAAGTTCCTGCGCTCTGGATTATTAAATCACACTCCCTTTGATTGCTGTTTCTGGAACTTTATTTTTTTGCTACATTGCCAGACAAAAATCGATATAATTTTTGAAGTATTAAATATATATGTATGAAATTTAGAATACACATTCTCTAGACTACTAGGAAACTTTTCTCTGTAACAGAATTTCGTAATTGATTTCATTTTAAAAATAAGTCTGTCTGTTTGCAAGAAAGAAAATAAAAAATATAATTAAATTTTAATTGTTTATTTTACAAATGTAGGGATTAATATCAAAATTCTGTTATAGACAGTTTGTAGAACATGCTTTTACAAATAAATTGTAACAAACTGTTTGAATTTATCTTTAAAAATTGCTTAGATATATCGAGTTTAGTAAAATCCTGCACTGGGTAGATTTTTGTTTTCAAATCTGGCTCCCAAAATTTTTTTCAAAATATTTATATTTGGATGAGTTTCTATAGCCATGAGCTCTCTACATACAAAAAATTAATATTTTACACCAAATAGGAAAAAAGTTTTAAAAATACCATCCTCTCCCCTTAAGTGGCAGCCTTTGTATGTAAGTAGCCTACTTACGCTGTATTCTGAAGTATAGCTAATTGATTGCAATAAAACACTATTTTCGAACCCGTAATAATTTACATCACTACTCTGAATCTTGGTCTTACCTTTGTGCATGAAGTAATGTTAAAAAAACACGCGTTACGTATATCGAAAGCAATGAGCAAACACAATATCACTCTAAAATCTCCCGCCTCCACCCTGCGTTGCCAAACCTACCCACGCTCTGACTTGTAACTAAAGAAGGCTCTGGCCTGATACTTGCAATTTATTAAACATGGAGCATTGGACTGGTGAGCAACGAGGATTGGCTGTAAAATCTTATAATCCAAACAGTCAATGCGTTTTGCCGCCACTCTCAACTCCGTCGTCATATCCTGTGTCCTCCTCGCACGCGATTAAATCCTGGGTTTGCGCGTACAGTCACAGATGGTAACCGTTTGGAGTACTATCTCATCCTCAGGAATAATTGGGCCATATTTCTTTGGGATTGACAATGGTCGTGTGCAATTATTGTTAATGCAACTCGTTATGTGATAATGATTCAACAATTTTTAAGTGGTCAATTCAGAAGAAGAAATTTTCGTATCAACAGATCAACTTGCACTGCTGCAGTAGCTAATCACTTCACTTAAAACTTTACTTCACAGTCCTTGATGACCGGGAAAATACTGTAACATCTAATTTTTTTTTACCATTTATTTTTTATTTTTTTGCCAGGCAGAGCAAAATCGATAGTTTGTGCCAAACTAAGCATTATGGTCTTACCATTTCAGCAGGACAAGGCGTCTGTGAATAATGGGTCGCTTAACGAACGAAGACAAGATTTTCATTAAACATTTGCAAAAATATGATAACCTGCCTACACTCAACGAGAATGGTCTAATTCAAGTGTACAACGATTGATTAGCAAGATACGAATATTATATCCCTCCCGAGAGATTATTGCGTGAAAGATCGCATTTCTCAGATTCTCTGATGGTTTCCGCTGGAGTCTCAAACGAGATCTTAATCCTATGGACTATTTTGTATGGAGTCAACTACAAAAAGCAGTTTACTATAAAACAAGAATTCGTAATATTGAACATTTAAGACAACGCCTGCTTGAATGTTGGGACCGGCTTGATCAAAGACAGATATCCAGCGCTATTGGACAATGGAGAAGACGCCTACAAATGGTCACATAGAGCATCATTTTGAATTTTGATAATTTGAAAGATCATTAATATTTATTAATTTCACTAACATTTACTTTCTGCATTTTTAAGTAATAAATTTTCTTCAAAAACCACGTTTTTGGCATCTTTGTTTACTGATCTGCATAAGATTTTAATTGAGCCTCAAAAAACATAATAAAAATCAAATTCAAATCCAAGTTAGAAAATTATCTTATGACGAGTTGCCAAACTAACTTACTATTATGACAAGTGTTGTATTGCATGTTTCCACGTATTCACATTTTTTTGTGTTCTAGTGACATTTAACTCATTTCATATTTTTGTTTTCATATTTTCCGATAATGGTATATCTATAATGTGATACGTTGAGCTATATATAATCATAATTTTACTTACTGTATGTACTTAAAAATATTGTATTCATTGTATGCTTTGTACTGCACTATTTTATTACTCCTATTATTATTATTATTATTATTATTATTATTATTATTATTATTATTATTATCAATAATTGTCTTATTTGTTTTATACTTTGTACGTCTCATTTATTTTGACCTGCTGTTCACATTTTATTAAGCTTTTTTCTTTCTTTCTGTATGTTATATATTATGTCTGATATCTATTTACCTGCTGTTCACATTTTATTAAGCTTTTTTCTTTCTTTCTGTATGTTATATATTATGTCTGATATCTATTTACTGTTCTCATTTTGTTATTATTATCTTATTCAGTTTTGTGTGTAAAATTGTAGTGTACTTTGTAAATTTGTAGTGTTTTTTGTAACGCAGTTTTACTCCTGGTTGAGTGTTAGAGAAGGCTGTATGGCCTTAACTCTGCCAGGTTAAATAAATCCTTATAATTATGTTGTTGTTGTTTTCTAATGCCAGGCGTTTGACAATAAAGTCATTTGACCTCTTGCACTCCAATATTTTTCAAAGATATTATCATCACCAGCCAATGAAGCACAGATTTTGAGGTGTTCCGAATCCATTTCTTGGTTTGAGTTGCAAAATGGGCAGTTAGGGGACTGATATATTCCAATTCTATGCAGGTCTTTAGCCAAACAATCATGGCCTGTTGCCAATCTAAATGCAGCTACAGACGATTTTCGTGGTAAATCGGGAATTAACTGTGGATTTTGATGCAGAGAGTTCCATTTTTTCCCTTGAGATTGTGTTATCACCTTATAATTATTATTATTATTATTATTATTATTATTATTATTATTATTACTATTATAATAAAAATCCTGCTCATGTTTAAAGTCTATTCTTTCCAACAGTGTATTCATTATAAATTAACGTTATGTATTTCCAAAAATAGAGTATTTCTAATTTTGTGCCTCTTTTTTGGCCAGCTGTGTATATCTGACATATAATGCAAGGCTTTCTATTTACATCTGTTGAAGGCTTCTTATCTTCTACATCTTTATTATGGCATTGTATTGCTAATGGATCAACTAGAGGTTCCACCTTTATCACCTTTTATCATACATTATGCAAAAATGAGGAAGAAATGTTCGGAGAGAAGAATAATACGGGAGCTGGGAAACTGTTAAAAATTATACGCAAATACGGGAGAGTTAGCACCCCTAAGTAGGGGAGCTGCAGGTAAGCCCGGTCAGTTGGGAATGCCGGTCACCTCTTTATCTCCAAAACAATAATTCGATTTTGTCTTCCGACTGGTGCTGACATTAACTATGTGCAAGACTCTTTTTGTAGTAGTTGAAGCCTAGCTGTTACGTGAGTGCCTGTATGTTTGCATTCATATTCTTGTAAATCAAAAGGAACTTCAGGCTGCTGATGTAACTAATTAATCTTGTTTTACTTAATACTTTCACACTAGGAATATACCCATACATGTTGCTAGTCAATGAGTAGCAGTTGATATTGGTACCTACATTTTTTAATTTATGGTTGCATTTTTACAAACTGTCTGCAATGAAGGCAGTACCGGTCAACTGACCGCCATTACCTTCACTACACCGGCATTACCTTCGCGTGAATATAACATTTCGAAATGCATCTTATGCATTATGAAAAGTTATATAGTTTCAATCTTAATAGTTCATGCGTTTAATATTACTTATTTATTTTTATTAATTATTTATTCATTAGTTAATTAATTAATTATGTTTCTGTGTATCTAGTCGTCTATTTATTTATTTTTGCATTTCCTTGAGATGGTTAGCAAATATAGGCGTAAGACAAACAGAGGCAGCTTGACAGCAGAAGATCTTCAGAGAGCCCTAAGAGGTATGCAGGCTGGAAAGTCCATCAGGTCAGTGTCGAAGTCTACTGGAATCTCCTTCAGCACACTTTAGGAGAGAATAAGTAAACAGAACTATAATGATCCTAAATTAGGAAAAAAAAGTGAATTTTTACTCCTGACCAAGAAGCAGAGATGTGCAACCAGTTGCAGTTTTGGAAAATTCCTTCTATGGTCTTACGCCAAACGATGTAAAGCGTGCAGCCTTTGAGTTTGCTAAGCAAATAAAATAGAACATGAACATACATTCTCCAAAGAAACAAAAATGGCAGGACGTTATTGGCTTGAAGGTTTCCTGAAGCGAAACCTTTCTTTGTCTTTGAGAAAACCAGAGGCAGTAAGTATTAACAGCATTAAAGGTTTCAATAAGGAAGAAGTTCGAAATGTTACACTAATCTTGAGGATGTTTTTCTAAAATATGGATACTCGGCATCACATGTTTACAATGTAGACAAAAGAGGGATTGGAACCTGAAACTATTTTGGCACCCAAGGGCCAAAAACGAGTAGGAGCATCTACAAAGTGCAGATCGTGGCACACACGCCACTGTGATGTGTGCCATGAGTGCTGCTGGGAACTATATTTGCCCGATGTTTATATTTGCTCGGAAAGGAATGTGTCCGACTCTTGAAAAAGGCGCAACTCCCGATGCACTGTACAGCTGTTCCAAAAATGGATGGTCCAATGAACTTTTCTTGAAGTGGTTGGAACATTTTGCTCATCACTCCCGTCCTACTTCAGAAAAACCTAACCTTCTGATCCTTGACAACCATTACTCACATTGCACCTTAGAGGCATATGAATTCTGCAGTGTAAAAAGCACTGTTATGGTTTCATTGTCACCCCACACTTCTCAGAGAACTCAGTCACTTGATGTGACATTCTTTGGAACTCTCAAGACGGCATTTAATAAGGAGTGTGACATCTATATCAAAACGAACAAGGTAAAAGTGTATCAGCCCTGATGATCTTGCCAGAGTTGCAAACATAGCAAATGTTTTTTGTCAGATTTTGAAGCAACAGGAATTTTCGCTTTAATTCCCAATTTGTCTCCAGATTCTGCTTATTGTAACCCTGAGCTTCACCCACTCACATCACAGAGTAATCCCTCTAATCAGTCAAATATCTGCTCATCTGATCCTGTCTCTGCTTCACCTGAGTACAATGTTGCAGTCAACCGTTTCTATAGCTGTTAATGAAACACCAGGAGAAAAGAAAAAACGCAATTACATACAAATCAGTATTTCCGAAATTTTGAAAGCGGTATCAGCTGGACCTACTACATCAAACAGTAGAAGATCAGGAGAAACAAAAAAGCAGCACTCTGGAGTACTCACTTCTACACCTATGAAGAAAACGTTTGAGGCTAAAAAACAGAAGAAACTGTGGCCGAAAAAAGAAAAGAAATACGATCCTAAAATGTCTGCTGCGAAGAGATCTGATGCAAAGAAAAAACTCCCAAAGAAGTTGTTTGAATCTTCATTAGAGGATAATGATCTAGTCATGTGTGATAACAGTGATGATGAACTGAGAGTGACAGAAAGAAGCCACCGGCGTGGCTCAGTCGGTTAAGGCGCTTGCCTGCCGGTCTGAAGTTTCGTTCGGACGCGGGTTCGATTCCCGCTTGGGCTGATTACCTGATTGGGTTTTTTCCGAGGTTTTCCCCAATCGTAATGTAAATGCAAGGTAATCTATGGCGAATCCTCGGCCTCATCTCGCCAAAATATCATCTCGCTATCACCAATCTCATGGACGCTAAATAACTTAGTAGTTGATACAGCGTCGTCAAATAACCAACTAAAAAGTGACAGAAAGAAGTGCTCTCTGTGCAATGATTATGGTATCAAGCTGCTGAAAGTGGGTACCTGCAGAGTGTAGTGGTTGTGATAGTGCCAAGGGGTATGAATGTGACTATTATCTTAACATGACTGATTAAATTCCATTGAGAGACCTAAGAAAAACTTTTAACTATATCTGTAACTGAAAAAATATAAGACCGTGTTTCATATAACTTCCTTAAGGCGGATTTGTAGCTAATAAAATATTGTATGCAGTTATTTTGTTTTTTTTTTTTTAATATAATTTCTAACTGTTTTGAAGAAAGACAGATATAAACTTAAGATTTTTAATTTACATATTCATTATAACATCGTTTTTGTGTAATTCCACTGATTGGTACACACACTGCAACGTATAAAATATTAAATAAATCATATAATAGGTTATTCCCTTTAAATTCAATTGTAAATTTCATGACCGTTATTACCTTCATGTGCTGGGAATGCAGGTCAATGCTGTGGTCTTTAATTAAGGAATTTATACAAAAATTAGCAACTGTTTATAAACTGTAAATAGATGCAGTTGAAAGTGGATAGTTCAACAGTCCTAATGCCCTCACTAAAATTCAAATTGGATTATTAGTTGTCTGATACAGTCACATTTTGCTTAGGTGACCGCCATTGCCTGCATCTCCCCTACACTTCAAAATGTTTTCAGATCTCCATTTCGTTATTTTTAGCATTCCAGTTTATATAAACTATCCATAGTCATATCAATATTATGAAAATGTATATCATTACATGGAAGGGAGGATTTACGAAATTTTTTTTTATGTGAACTTATAACTCAAGTGTTTTGAGCCCACCCAATGTTTTTCAAAAGCTGGCGCACTGCAATGGGGTACGAGTTTGCATGTCACACCGACAATATTATACCGTTAGGAAGTGTGACACGATATCATGAAAATGAAAATGTTCATTAATTACAAGGCAGTCACTCGTAATGAGTGTCCTACACAAGGTAAAATCAAATCAATCTTCTTAATGTATCGAGTTGTTTGCTGACAACATAAAGTCTACTGTAGTCTGCCCTGTTGTTTTTCTCGAGCAATGAGGGGTATTTTGATCGGTGTTCATTATAGATGCCTGTTGCTAGTAGCCAGGGATTAGCGTGTTGTTAAGGGTAACAACTGAAAGATTACTGTTATTAAGGGAGTTAACTAAACGCTTATGTCCAATAATTATGGCTTGAGTCTTACTTGGATTAAGTGCGAGTCCGAAATTGGCCGCCCAAGTGGAGACAGTGGCTAGGTCACAATTTAACTTGTCAATCGATTCATTGATCGTATTGGGTCTGGAATGTATGTAAAGTTGTAGGTCGTCGGCATAGAGGTGATATCGGCAATACTGTAAGTTCTTTGATACGTCATTAATGTAGATAGAGAAAAGTAGTGGTCCTAATACGGAGCCCTGCGTAGTTCTCTACGTACAAAAAAAGTTTCATTGTATCTAGAAATTGTAAGGTCAATTTTCTCTATATTTCGGTCGATTTGAGATGAAATAGCTCTATAGGAGAAACATCAGCGTCGCAATACCAGAAAAGACAACGAACTGGTTAAATTATTGACACGGAAAGAAGAGAAACACATGCCTTCGACGTCAACAGTTCCAAGCTATCAAGAATCAGTCGCAAATTTGATCAGTTAGTGCAGAGATGTAGATAAGAAAATAAAGCCTAACGTACTATAAAATAACTAATAAAAGTTATCTAGTTGTACATTATGTATAAAACATTGTAAACGCACTGAGATTACCAGTGGCGTAGCATGAAATTTTGAGCAGGGGAAGCTAACTCAAGTTGTTTTTCTTGTACATATGAGAAAACGTATTACAAAAATACAGTCTTAAAATAAATAGTAGTCAATGTCAAGTCAGCAGTCCGAAGATTAGTTGGAACCTCGTAAGTAACACCAATAAGGCATGACCTCAAATGGTACGTAGTAAAATATATGATTTCATATCTCTAACAATTAGACACGGTCATTTGTTTTTTAAATCGCACTTTTGTTCGTAAGTCAGTCTTGATAATAGAATTGTCTTAAAAATTCAAGTAAATTTGGTGTCAGGAAATGTTATTTCGCTCATTATTTATTATATCAGCCACAATGCACACTAACACTTCAACTGAACACAACTCACGAAAGGGATAACTCGGAAACTACATTATTTTCACTATTAAAGCTAGCTTTTTGCTAGCCTTGCGACCAGGGTAGTTTAGTTAGAAAAGGATGGAAAATCTGCGGGGTGGGTTACACAGAAGAATGAGTGAAAGAAACCAGTTTGCTTGGAAGCTGGTGTGTGCAGGCTTCTTGTTTACTGCCGCATCACAAATCATCCTGACCTGCCGCATCACAATATTTAACGCGTAAATATAAATTGTATTAAAATTAATAAATAATTTTGTTCATAAACTGCAGGTTCATTATGAAATTATTATTAACTGGGGAAGCTTAGCTTTTTAGCTTACATCAGTGACCCGCATGTTCCGTGCTCTGTGACGGCATACCACGGAGCCGCCACGCTCTTTGCTCGGCAATCTCTGCATACTGAGCACAGCGAGGAGAGAAGGTTCAACTGAACAGTGGTGGTACGGCGCCTATGCAGTGACAGAGCGCGATCCATTCGTCTGAGGTAATATGGGAACAGCACAATTGCAATGCATTTGTACGAAAACAAAACTGTACATCCGTGATAAATCAATGTAACAAAATATTTTGGTTTGTAATCAAATTTAATATACTTATAATAATATGAAATTCATAATACAGCCAGCTGTAGGAGCGTTCGCATTATGTAAATGAGGCTCCGAAACTGCTATAAATATACAAATATAGAAATAAATAATTTAAGCAGTACTACAACACTTTGCCTACTCGGAAACTTGAAAACAGTTCAAGTGTTTTTAACAGACATTTTTCTACACAATATACAGATTGAACTATATAGGCCCTAACTTGGTGAGTAGTATGCAAAGTATATTTCAACTTTTGAAACACACCATCACTTTGTGTTACTACCGTGCCCAAGTTAAATGGTTTGTCGAGATCAAACTGTGTTATGGAGTATGGAGGAATGGCGAAGTGTTTGATTTGTGGCAAGCTGTTTCAGCATGTAAAGAAATTCAATATACAACGCCATTATTCTGTATGCCACACAAATGATTATGACAAATATGGGGGAGAATATCGACAAGTACTAGTGCAGCAATTGAAAGATAAATTGTTAAGTGAAGCTAGGGAACACACTGTCAGTGAATCAATGGTAAGCTTAAGGCTTAAGATATAGGATTTCACTAGCCATTGCAAAGAACATGCGTTCTTTTAATGACGGGGAATTTGCCAAGAATGTTGCCATCATGACCGCAGAGTAGTTATCCCCTAGCAAAATACAGGAATGTGATTCCATCAATTTATCTCCAAGAACTGTCGTATCATTGCTGCACTGACGCCACTGCGCTGGTGCGTGATAACAGTAATACGACTCAACTGCTCGCTCTTCCAAGCTCTTGAGGCCTGACTGGCTCTTACGTCATAACTGCAGCATCTGCCGGCCACTGGCTTACATTGACGCTACGCCACTGGAGATTACAGTTATACAATTTTCAGAAACGTGACCAGCAAGTGAACAAACAACAAACGCACATGTGTTTACTGCAGTGACTAGAAAAATATTTCCTGTTGTGTTTTCTTAGTAGTAATTTTAGCATAACCCTCTCGCTCAGCCAGACCAGGAATTGAAAATTGTAGTAAATTCCTTCATCTAAAGAGCAAAGGAAACCCAATAATAAGTAAGAGGGCGTGTAGTGCAGCAATTTAAAGGGTAAACTTAATGCAGCACTTCAAAAATGGCGACGAAAACAGACCTTAGAGGAGTGGAGCGATAAACCAAGCTTTGCACATTATTATAAAGCAAAAATGTAAAAACCGTGTATTTTGACCAAAATGACAATTTCTCCATCTTACCCTCCCCTTAAGGAATTATAAATGCTTGTCTCAGTCACTAATTGAGACATAACTATATTTTATTAATATTTTTAAACTTATTTAATGGAAATGTCACTCTTTGCTACTGTTATGTTTGTAAAAATATATCGCAAGTGTTAAAATTCGTATAAGGACTGCACTGAATTATACTTCATTCCATTTCTCCTTCCACAGAGTTGTCATAATCTCTGCCCTTGCACAGTGTTGAAGATATGGTTAGGCAATGCGCATAACACAACATTTAGTAATGGTTCATACTCCTCACAAAAGTGAGGGAAGGGAGACGGATATAAGAAGTTCAAAACCTTGACTAACTTTATGAAGATGTCTATTAATAGTGGTTTCTTGATTTCTTGTTATTCCCGAAACACGATCAAATAAATATGGCTTAAGTGTTACATTTTCAACGCCACTTCACAAGATCATGTAAATAAAGAACACAGAGGGCGATATTAAGAACCGTCTAGTCAATGACCAGTATAAATAGAATAGTTGAGTGGAGACCTTCCTGTTTTGCAAGCCAGTAAAATTAATATCACATACAAACGATGATAATGAATTTTAAATGTTTAATGTGAAGTTAATAAAAGGAAAAACAAGCAACGAAAATCAATTTAAAATATATTAAATAGAAACAAAGTGAAATATAAAAAAATATATAGAAAAATGCGATTAACACTATGGCTTAATTCTGTGACAATGTGCGGGTGTATGTGAGTTTTTGTATGAAATGTAATTGGTTGCACGTGAAATGGCCATAGTGAAGGAGATCTTGTCAGATTCCTGTCACTTAGTAAACACTTGGAGTCACGAATAGCTCCACTTAACGTCGAACATGCATGTACTGGCTGTACGAGTTGTGGCCAATATGAAGGATGTCTAGTAAGACTTCTATCACCTCTGTTCAATATGGAGCCATAAGTGGCCCATTATTCATCTACGATACGTTCTGTCGGTTACACTTGGTGGGACAGCGCAGAAGGAGGTCTAGCACGACTCCTGTACTCTACTTGAACACAGAGCCAAAAGAACTCCAGCTACAGCGAATGTACACTGGCGTTCAAAGATATCTGACCTACGATTTTACGATCGTGTAAGTAAACTTTCCAACCACGGGATAAGTCAGAGTCAAAGATATAAAAAAATTGACGAACTTTGAAAGAGTCGTTAGTTCTCAATAGGTGGCCCATTATTGGTGTGGTTAAAAAGTGTGAGGGAAAATTATTATGTGAATTAACCATAAATTATTCTCATTATTGACAATATCAGCGGTTTCCAGCTAAACCCAGCGTTGTTTTTTTTTTTTCAATCAGCAGAGTGGTATGAAAAATTGAATTCTATAATGCAGGTATATTTATGTACGACTAACACTGACTACTGTCTTCGCCATCTATTAAGATAAGTAATAACTAAAGAAGACAGACTTACTAAAACAATTATCGATCACTCTCAATTAGTAGGCTCAGATATCGTCAGTGTACAAGAAAGGCATACCTGCATGAATGCCAACACTGTGCTTTGTGTTAACACACAGGCAACCCTACGTCCTCGTCTTAGAAGGCGCTGGTACAACGCCATACAGCCCGCACATGTCAAAGGCTCCCTCAAGTTAACAACTTATGGTCATAGTTGGCGTTATTTGGCGACTCGTGTTATGGGACTTATTTTTATGAAGTACAGTTACTTAATTAGTTGGCTGCAGGCAATATACTGACCATACCGTTTCTTTCTTTTCATGGTGGTGGTGCACCACCGCGACGGGAGGAACATCTGGCGAACTTCCCGGACTACTGGATCGCCGTCGCCGCAGAAGATGGAGGTGCAACTCCTTGTACAGCAGTGGCAAAAAAAAACCGGACCGACCCTTGTAGCTGATTTCAGAGCCTTGTTCACTCCAGAGCACGATAGACTGGTAACTAAGACTTTCGTTGTTCGAATCCTGCCTGGGAAGGGAACTTTTTTGTTCTTATTCAAATTTATTCCCAATATTTTTCGATTGCAGCGATATTTTACTACTTAATTAAGTTATTATTCCCAGAACATGAATTTTAACAGCTTATTTTCTAATGACTTTCGAAATGGGCTACGTCAGAAACTACAACAATTTCCAGGTCGTGATCTTGTGAATGCGGGCGCAGTGGCTCATTTGGGGACTTCGGATTATTCCGTCGGTACGGTTTTTGCCACGACTGTACATATTAAGGGGCTGGGGCGGGATTGTGGGGTCCGGGGTGGGATGGGGACAGGAGTGGGTGGGGAGGGATTGGAATAGGGATGTGGAATGGGGGGTGGGTGGGTGGGTATACTCCATTTTATTTCAAGGAGTGCAGTTCGGTGGTTCCTTTGAACACCCACTTACAGATTTATGACTTCCTACACAAACACCTCTGACAATTCCATCCTCTCCCCTCGTCTCAACATTGCACAGGTGCCACAATCCTGGTGACCCTGGAAATGAGACAGTGAGACTGACAGGATTTTTGGAATTCGGAAAAGATGCGGCAACTCTGCCTCCACGTGGATTTGACGGGAGCCTGTCAATTCTTCTGAACGAGGGTTGTGATTGGTTACTGACAGGAGAAGACAAGATTTCCGTCAAGTAAGGCCATTTATTTATAATAAAAACATATTTATGACAACCAATTAGTAGGGGGCAGTAGAAGGTCTGTCGGCAAAGTCCTTTCTATGAAACTGCACTCCATGAAATAAAATACAGTATACGGTTGTGGGAACTGGGGGTGGGATGGGGTATGGAATGGGAAGTTGAGTGGAGACTGGGGTGTTGGGTGCGGATTATTATCGACGCTGTATCAACTACCACGATATTTAGCGTCGATTGAATTGATGATAGTGCCATAGGTTTTGGCGAAATAAGAGCGAGGATTCGTCATTGATCAGCGGTCATCAGCACAGTGCACCCTCGGGCTAGCGTCTATTACACTGCACTATGGTACACCCGTGTGTTCTGGCGGGTATGCTCTCTTCCTCTTCCTGCTGCACGACGGGGCATATTACGAGGCAATGCTTACCCGTTACCCATTTCAGCGAGTGCTGACGATCAATACCATAGATTATCTCAAATTCGCCATACGGCTGGGGAAAACCTCGCGAAAAACCCATCCAATTAACCAGATCAAGCGGGAATCGAACCCATGCCCGACCGCAACTTCTGGTCAGCAGGAAAACAAGCTACCACCTGAGCTACGCCAGTGGCACTGCGGGTGGTGTGGAGACTGGGGGTGGGTAGGGGTGTGGCTGAAGTAGGGAAAGTTGGTCGTTGTGGTCGGGATTTATTTAACAGTAAAAATCCAAATATTAATTCTCTTCGCATTGCCGGGGTTCGGTTTAGTTGCTTCTTACAACTTCGTAAATTCAAAGATGTAGGCCTACAGTACATAGAAAAGGTACGGTTTATGTACAGTTAATACAGCTTCGAATTGATCGAAGGCAATTCAGGATTATTACTGAAAGCATAGAGCCCCGGCAACAACCAGAATGAAACAGGATTTCTGTCTTAGTTACCGGAAGACATTTAACTGAAAATCTTGCATCCCACGATAGAGGAAGAGGTTACGAAATTCAATCGTAACGAGATACACTCAAATGTGTTATAATTCGTAATTAAATCCACAGAAAATTAAATCAAGCAATAAACTTCAAAACAGAAATGTGACAATCATATCACATCCGTTAATTTCTAAAGTCAACACAATCATATTAAGTATAGCTATAGCTACTATCTTCAATCTTCAATCTAATCCGTTATGGAAACTGAAGTAAATTGAACTATTAAGAATAGCTCAAACCTGACTAATATCAGTTGGTAGGGCAACTGACTGGAAGGGGCTTGAGATCAGTTCCCTCCGAGATGAGGAGAGGAATTAACTTTGCCACAAAAAGAAGAACGGCTGTGGGTCGTTCAGCCATGTTTCAATGTATTATTTTAATGTACCGAAGTACATATGATATTTCCATGCAGATATTCTGCGTCATCATACGATGAAAGAGTAATGGAACGGAGAAAATTCCCTCCGGCGCCGGGATTTGAACCCAGGTTTTCAGCTCTACGTGCTGATGCTTTATCCACTAAGCCACACCGGATACATATTACATCTTTGTCCGCCCCGGCGTCGGACAGAATCGTCTCAGATTAAGTTCCAACTCTTGGGTTCCCTCTAGTGGCCGCCCTCTGCACTACGTCATAGATGTCTATGAACGTAGGACTGAAGTCCACACATGTGCTGAGACAGTGCACTCGTTATGAGTGACTAGTTGGCCGGGATCCGACGGAATAAGCGCCGTCTTAAATCACGAAGTGATTTACGTATATCATATATATTATTTTAATGTACCGAAGTACATATGATATTTCCATGCATGTTTCAATGGTTACCGGGTGTTTCTACCGAGAAGTGCATAAATGGAGCGAGATAATAAATGATGGCTGAATCTCGCTCCGAAGAGTACAGAAAGCAAAGATCCCTACATCTATGCTTTGTGAAAACATTATTTTTGTTTGGTACATACGCACCAAAGTAACTAAGAATACATCGGTGTCAAAATCCAAAATAACAGTGATTGCAAAGGCAAAGACAATCACATATTACATCTTTGTCAATAATTTCATCGATTTATTTTACTTATATGAACAAAAATCAGGATATAATATATAATGCAGTGTAAACTACGCATAATCAAACAATTATTATTAACAGTTCACACCTGGTTGATACCAGTTGGTAGGGCAACTGACTGGAAGGTGGCTGAGTTCATTTCCCTCCGAGATAAGGAGAGAAATTAACCCTGCTACAAAATGCAGACAGTCTCTATGGATCTGACTCGTTTGGATGGCCACCAGGTGTCTCTACCCGAGGACTGAACATGCGCAACGAGATGCTAAAGCGTGGTTCAGTCTGTCTTGGAACAATACAGAAAGCATGGAGCCCTACCTCTGTGCTTTCTGTAAACACTGCTTTTGGTGGTACATAGGCACCAGAAGTATGGAAACCGAAATGCTGTATTACAAATTGTAATATAAGCAATGTATTATAAAATAACGTACAGAAGTAATTCAGAAATTTAAAAAGAAATTTCTACCAACACATGAAATGAAAATTCAGCTTCAAAAAAATAAAATAAAAACACATCGCCACCATGTGAAAAAAAATTCATCTCCATAAAAAAATCATATCGCCACCATGTGAAAAAAAAATCATATCCACAAAATTCATAACGCCACCACTGAAAAAAAAAATTCATCTGCATAAAAAAATCACATCGCCACCATGTGAAAAAAAAAACATTCCACAAAAAATCGTAACACCACCACACGAAAAAAAATTCATCTTCATAAAAAAAATCACATCACCAACGCGAGAGAAGAACACATCTCTGAATTACAAGTTATCTTAAAATTTCTCTTGAATAAAAATATCCTGCTCTCAACTTCAATACTTCATTTGAAGTAAAATTTTCACATAAGAAAACTTTATTCATCTGCAAAATAACAACGAACTTCTCAAATCGCCACACTTCTTTCAATCAAAAATTCAAACCCCTTAAAAGACGACCATATCTTCTACAATCACTAATCGCTA
The DNA here is from genome assembly GCA_025594305.2 of Periplaneta americana. Taxonomy (NCBI): domain Eukaryota; kingdom Metazoa; phylum Arthropoda; class Insecta; order Blattodea; family Blattidae; genus Periplaneta; species Periplaneta americana. Next base: position 4,999,078 of record JAJSOF020000041.1, read on the forward strand.
CAAGCAAAGATACAAATCACATCTTCTTCTCTCATGAGAAACGAACCCACTTCATCACTAACTACTCCTACTTCAATCAATCCTCCTCCTCCATCAATCAAGAACAGATCAACTCTTAATAATCATCTATTCCTCGTAGAAGAATATTATGTGAAGATAGCATCAAATGAAGAAAGATGTTTTTCTTAAAATATCACAACTTCAGCAAACAACCTTACAAGTTCAACAAATGTTTATTCTAATAAGGAAATGATTGCATCAATTTAACACACAAAAATAGAAACGTAATGTTACACATAATTTCATTGAAGAAACTATAATCTGTTACAATTACAATTTAGAAGAAAATGAATACAAAATACCAGCAGTAATGTGGTATGAAATGAAGATTATGGAGTTGTACTACATCAGAATATAGCGAAAATCTGGGTGACATTTCGAGTACTATTACATCACACCGCAGCGAGTTGCTGGGTGAAATCTCGAGAACTACTACATCATACCATAGCAAGAACCTGGGTGATACCTCGAGAACTACTAGCCTACGTCACACCAAAGCGAGAATCTGGGTGAAATCTGGACAACTATTACATCACATTGCAGCGAGTTGCTGGGTGACACCTCGAGAACTACTACGTCACACCAAAGCGAGAATCTGGGTGAAATCTCGACAACTATTACATCACATTGCAGCCAGTTTCTGGGTGAAATCTCGAGAACTACTACATCATACCATAGCAAGAACCTGGGTGATATCTCGAGAACTACTACATCATACCATAGCAAGAACCTGGGTGATATCTCGAGAACTACTACATCACACCATAGCAAGAACCTGGGTGACACCTGGAGAACTCTACATCACACCATAGCAAGAACCTGGGTGACACCTGGAGAACTACTACATCACACCAAAGCAAGAATCTGGGTGAAATCTCGACAACTATTACATCACATTGCAGCGAGTTGCTGGGTGACACCGAGAACTACTACATCACATCATAGCAAGAACCTGGGTGATACCTCGAGAACTACTACATCACACCATAGCAAGAACCTGGGTGATATCTCGAGAACTACTACGTCACACCAAAGCGAGAATCTGGGTGAAATCTCGACAACTATTACATCACATTGCTGCGAGTTGCTGGGTGAAATCTCGAGAACTACTACATCACACCATAGCAAGAAGCTGGGTGACACCTCGAGAACTACTACATCACACCATAGCAAGAACCTGGGTGATATCTCGAGAACTACTACATCATACCATAGCAAGAACCTGGGTGATATCTCGAGAACTACTACATCACACCATAGCAAGAACCTGGGTGATATCTCGAGAACTACTACATCACACCATAGCAAGAACCTGGGTGACACCTGGAGAACTACTACATCACACCATAGCAAGAACCTGGGTGACACCTGGAGAACTACTACGTCACACCAAGCGAGAATCTGAGTGAAATCTCGACAACTACTACATCACATTGCTGCGAGTTGCTGGGTGAAATCTCGAGAACTACTAAATTATACCATAGCAAGAACCTGGGTGATATCTCGAGAACTACTACATCATACCATAGCAAGAACCTGGGTGACACCTCGAGAACTACTACGTCACACCAAAGCGAGAATCTGAGTGAAATCTCGACACTATTACATCACATTGCAGCGAGTTGCTGGGTGACACCTCGAAAACTAATACGTCACACCAAAGCGAGAATCTGGGTGAAATCTCGACAACTATTACATCACATTGCAGCGAGTTGCTGGGTGACATCTCGAGAAGTACTACATCATATCGCAAAGAGTTTCTGGGTGACCTCACACCGAGTTGCTGGGTGACACCTCGAGAACTACTACGTCACATCATATCACAGCGAGAATGAAATATTTTGTTGTTAGAGATGTCTAATGAAATATAAATAAATGTCAGTTCTGCAGAAATTACCTATAAATTTGTTTGTATATTCTTACACAAATTTTCATTGTCCATTTTGTGTGGAATATCACTAAACAATGGATGTTATGTATTAGAATTTTATTTCTTAGAATGTTACTTTAGCAATTTCTCATTATCTACTTAACATGATCTTTCAACCTCATATATGTTAATCTGAGATCACTTATCAAACCTAAAATAAAGTAATTTCTAGTTTTTTTTTGAAGTTATGATTTTGACACATGATTGTGCCAGCGTTCTAGGTAAGTTTTAATTTGAAATTTTGATCTGAAGAAATAATTCATTTAAATTTTGTAATTTCCATAATATCATACACTTCTTGTCTTAGAAACTTAGACAGGGCTAGATAAGAGGATGAATTAGCCATTCTGTTGACTGTTAAATTATTGGCAATAATTAATTTGCAAGTTGTGCTACAGGGAATATGATTATTATACTAACCTAAATCCGTGATCATCAGGGCCTTACTTACTTACTGGCTTTTAAGGAACCCGGAGGTTCATTGCCGCCCTCACATAAGCCCGCCATTGGTCCCTATCCTGAGCAAGATTAATCCTGTCATATTCCACCTCCCTCAAAACCATTTTAATATTAGCCTATCTACCCATATAAGTCTCGGCCTCCCCAAAGGTCTTTTTCCTTCCGGCCTCCCAACTTAACACTATATGCATTTCTGGATTCGCCCATACGTCACATTGCAACATGCCCTGCCCATCTCAAACGTCTGGATTTAATGTTCCTAATTACGTCAGATGAAGAATACAATGCATGTAGTTCTGTGTTGTGTAACTTTCTCCATTCTCCTGTAACTTCATCTCTCTTAGCCCCAAATATTTTCCTAAGCACCTTATTCTCAAACACCCTTAACCTATGTCCCTCTCTCAAAGTGAGAGTCCAAGTTTCACAACCATAAAGAACAACGGTAATATAACTGTTTTATAAATTCTAACTTTCAGAGTTTTTGACAGCAGACTGGATGATAACAGCTTCTCAACCGAATATTGACAGGCATTTCCCACATTTATTCTGTGTTTAATTTCCTGCCGGGTATCCATGCGGGTGGATATTTTCAGTGTATCGTTTATTAATGTGTTGTGTAATTCTATTTCGGTATTACTTACTTACTGGCTTTTAAGGAACTCGAAGTTTCAATGCCGCTCTCACATAAGCCCGCCATTGGTCTCTATCCTGAGCAAGATTAAACCAGTCTCTATCATCATATCCCACCTCCTGAAATCCATTTTAATATTATTTTCCCATCTACGTCTCGGCCTCCCCAAAGGTCTTTTTCCCTCCGGCCTCCCAACTAACACACCATATGCATTTCTGGATTCGCCCATACGTGCTACATGCCCTGCCCATCTCAAATGTCTGAATTAGCTGTGAATATATTGAATAAGCAGTCGCGGACAGCCGATGAGGTGTGGTCCTCCAGCTTGGGGGTTGGGCGAAGGGCTAACAACCCATCACCATAAATAAAACAGCTTGTTATGAAACCTCAAAATAAGAAAAAAGATCATCAGGGCCTGAAGGTAGTAATTGTAAACAAGGAAAAAAACCATAATTCTGATATATCCTGATTTCCTAGAATTATAGGCTAACCACAAATTTTTACCAATTTCGTAATTATCTGTAAGTAACATTAAGTAACAAGCAAAATTATTTGACTATCTTACACTAAAAGGAGTTGTAAAAATAAAAGAAAGGACAAAACAGAAAATTCACTACGGAGATTCAAAGCATGCTGTGCAGGTAGTCCAAATCAGCGCCTTGTATTATGGAGTTAATAAAGCGGCGCACGGAGGTTAACGGTAGTGAACGGCGCTCACCCGAAGCGACTTAGGCCCGATTTATCTTAGATCAGAGGTTAAATTGATCCTTGTTTCAGCTGAACTTGGAATTTTTGTGTTGTATAAAGTCTAATCTGAGATTAATTTGTCTCAAACTAAAGTCAACTTTGACTGAAGAAATTTCTCCGATTAAGTTAGATGATCCAAGTTCAGATATTTCTTTTCTGTTTGAAATATACGAGTGACAGATTGTGCAAATAAAATATCCATTATTATTAATATCAATAGATATGATAGGTACATTTATATATATTTCTTTCAATTTCTTGCCTTAATACACAATCTTATATTTTATAAGGCTCTATCGTGTTCAGCAGTATCAGATAACATAACCTATAATTATATTATGTTTATAACAACCATTAATTATTAATGGATATGATAGGTACATTCATAAATTTTCAATTAACTGTATTACTAAACGAAAATTGTCGTTTTATAAAGCTTTATTATGTTTAGCAGTATCAAACACCATAACATGATGATAACTCTGAGAACAGTCAATCTTCTTCTTATTGTCCGCCATTATTTACATAGCACAAAACCAGTGTCTCCAACAGAGTGTATGGAAAGTCGCCAAAAAGTAGTTGTAAAGTCGCTAGATTTCTCATTATCAACAAAGAAAGATTAAATTTTGTCACTAGCAGGTGCTAAAAAGGTCACTAAATCCATATTTAAGCAATATAAAAGTTAAAAGAAATTGTTGTTACAAAAGAGTTAAAATCGCTAGATTGGCAACACTGAACAAACCTGTCCGCGCATCACGTATTTCACCTGTTTATGCGATGTTGCCAAATCCTTTTCACGTGAACTTAGATTGCATTTGAACCAAGGTAATTTGATCGCACTAAAAAGTTTTATACAAAGAAGACAAAAAGTGTTTGAACTCGGTTTACTTTTCGATCTTCGATCAGCGCCTTGATCTTTAGTCAGGAGTTTTATACAATTGGGCCTTAGGAAGTTTTCGCTGCTCAAGAGACCGTCCAGCTTCAATTTGACCAAGTGTAAGTACTGTACTACTAAAATTGTACCTTGAAGTAAGTAAAAACTAAAAATTAAGATATGGTATTGTATGCAAATTTATTTTAGTACAGAACATAATTCTGTATAGTTTTTTTATTTGGTTATTTAACTACGCTGTATCAACTACTAGGTTATTTAGTGTCGATGAGATTGGAGATAGCGAGATGAGGCCGAGGATTCGCCATATATTACCTGGCATTCGTATCTAAATTGGACCAATACGTGGGGGATCACAGTCAACACAGACAAAACACAGATATGCGTCTTCAGCCCAAAACTCCGGACTCGGGTCCTCCAGAACAACCCAATCACAATAGCCAACACTCAACTTCCACTCCAGCGGAATCTCACATATCTAGGAATACCCCTCACCTCCAAACTCTCCTGGACCGAAGTAGCTAAAGAAACCTGGAGGAAATAAAACGCAGCCACCAGAGCAATAAGCTACCTAAGTGGCATCAATCGATCTGGTTGTATAACCGAAACACTCCTCCACCTATACAAAGCATTGGTTAGATCCCTATGCATACATCCCTCCATTTTCCTCACACAAGCCCCTCCAACGACCCAATCAAAATTCGAAGCCCGCGAAAGAAGAATTCTCCGCCAAATCTTCCACCTGCACAGACGCACCAGAAACAACACAGTTTACACTACGACAAAAACAAAGCCACTCTTCACACACCTAAACAACATAAACAGGAAATACACACATTCGGCAGTAAATCGCGTATATACACAACACATCTTCGCAAATCCACCGACACAAACAACAGAACAACACTGCAGAAACTCCTCTGCAACTACCACCAGCCCCCACCACCAAACTAAAACACACAAACAAAACCGCAAACACGTGTTGGAAATTTGAATACTGTCTGAGAGGACACACGACAGCAACAGAGAGGCAGATCAATAAAATAACACTACACCATGAAAGTCTCCATAACCATTCAGACGCTTCTGCCACCGGAAGGGGAAACTTTAAAATCTCAACAAAAAAAAAATATATATATGCATGTACGTAAATATGTATGTAATATATGTATGTGTGTATGTATGTATGCACAGTGTTCTGCCCAAGAGCAGGTCTTTAACTGCAAACCCAGCATTTCCCATTCTTCCCAATTTCTTGCTTTCCTCTTAATCTCCCCATATAATACCTTAACGGTGTCTATCAACTGATATCTTTTACCCCGAACTCTTCTCCGTTCACCATTCCTGATATGTACCATATGTATATTATATTAATAGTAACTAGTCCCCTACAAAAATTCAAATCAACAAATTAGGCCTACACAAAATAAAAGGAATCAGTCACTGCACTCACACACCTACTGGCACTTATGCCAGAAATAGTCTCATATATATCTATATATATAATTTGAACTGGCAATGGAAATTACGGGAAAACGGCTGAACGGATTTTAATAAATGGCCCCTCATTTTGAAGCTTGCAACACAAAGTTTTTCGGAAAAGTAGTAGTTTTCAGTGAAATGTCAATTTTCCTACATAATTTTCCTATTTTCCAAAATCCATCTGTTGTCAGTTTTGAGAACTAATTTTATCGAATCACGGCCGACTTGATTGGATTTCAGAACAAAACACACACTACAATAAACAATAGGCTATTACACGAAGGCCATGACCTGCAGGATTGCCGACATATTTAGAGCTCAATTCAATTTGTTATTAATAACTGATTCTCCAGTGTATAATTTTCTGAGTACAGCTGTGTATTGGATATTCAAATCTACGAAACTTGAGGTGGTTTGATGACATTATTATCATTAGAAATTAAATATTATTATAGTTAATACCATGATGCATCTATTTTTCAATAATTGTACATAATACTGATGTATATTGATGACATGAAAGTGAAACGTTTTGAGGTTATGTAAGTAAATGTAGAGATTATCTTAATTTAGATCTTCATTTCTATAATTTACTGAGTGGCTGCTATATATAACTACAAAACTTAAGTAAGATAATAATAATATTGTTATTAAAAATCAAATATTTTTATTCTTATTAGCCCAGCGGGGTTGGGTCTTTTTCATATACTTAATGGCGGTGTAGTGTAGATATTGATATGTGTCATTGTCTTCAGTATTGGCTCGAGAGAGCGCAAAAATTACAGTTCCTAAGGAAAGATCAAAAGGTATTACTTACTGATAAAATAAGAGGCCTAGAAAATTTTGTAGTCTCCAGATCATTTCAGCAAGATCTCTTAGTAGGATAAAATGATTTTACGCTCTACATTTCAAGTTCTACATGCAGCAGCTATACGAAAATGCTATTGTTCGAAAGCTTAGCAAATCTGACTTTTTTAACTTTTGCCTACAATCCACAATGACCTGAAATAGCTACTGCTATCGTCCTGACATTGATACTTGCGTTTTCGCGTTGAAACTCAAAAACTGAAGTTGGATAGGTTCAAGAAAAAGTATTTGGCCTAAAAAAATCCATTCAGAAGGAGTATGTTTCATTATTATGGAAGCAAATAACTATCAAAAAGACAAGTATTCTCCATTGAAAATAAATCTGAAAAAATTTATTTGAACGTCTAACGAACTTAGTTTGCAGCAGCATTTGCTGCACAAGCCACTAGTGTAAATATATTTATATTGTTATTTATGTACAATGGCTGGAGAGGGCATCCTGCACGTATAAGACCCTAAAACGGCCTCTGGCTCAAAGCCAGAAATGTAAATAAACAACAACAACAACAACCACGGAAAAAACCCAACCAGATAATCAGCCCAAGCGGGGTTCGAACCAGGCACCCGAGCGCAACTTCAGACCGGCAGGCAAGCACCTTAACCGACTGAGACACGCCGGTGGACTTCTGTACAGTACCTGTACTCTATTTTACTTGGAACATCTCGAATAGAGTACGTCACCGTTCTTCTCACGATTTACTGTACTGTACTTGTGTAAATTCACAGTATTAATTTTTGTATTTTCCCCAAATCAATCCGGATAATTGGAGTTCTTCTGTACTCTTTTTATGTTCAGAAAAAAAAACAATATTTGTATTCTGAAAATATTCGTTCTACGTCAGAAGACGTTACCGAAGCAAATATAAAATATGATAGAGTATATCTTACTATCACCAGGTCAACAACTACTTTGTGAATCTAATAGTGCATCTCGTATGTGTCACATACAGTAACATTATATCCGCAATTGTTTTCAAGAAAATTTGTCATTTCTATTGTAATGACAGCTAGGAAGTTCGTATCGTCAATATCCAATATAACGGCTTCTGTCATTTTGAGAAAAATACGTTCTCAAAACCCCCTATTTTTGCCTCAAAAATCAAAACACTAAGAAAAAGTCGCCGAAAACGTTAAAATTTTGAATAAGTTAATAGTACATTATGCAGCGAGCCTATAATGATAGTAATTAAGAAGCGAGTATGGATGTTTATGAAACGAGCGGAAGCGAGTTTCATAATTGTCATACGAGCTTCTTAATTACTATTGTAGGCGAGTTTCATACGACTTTTTATGCTCGACCATATTTCTGACTTGAAATTATTCATTTTATTTGTATCTAACTGACCTTGAGCAATACCTCGTAAATTGTGAGATGTGCGCAGACGCGAAAGTATTGATTTTTTTTCTGAGGAACAGATGTCCACATTGACGTTGATAACCTATAAGAACCTGCAGAGTAAACTAAATATTAACTTTAATATAACATTGAAATTAAACTAGACATTGAAAAACGAGATGACATATTGAATTTATTTGAATATTATTTACAATTAACGCTAATTATTATAGTAACAGAACATAACCTTCTGCGACAGTATTGGATTTCCAGCTTCTGTGACGTTTCGCTAGTTGTCTTTCGATTGCATATCCGAGAATAATCGATACTTGCGCTTTCATATTGCTACAATGGTGTTTTCTGATTGGTGAACACCTGAACTTTAATGAATAGGTGTACTTTAATGAAGTCCATTAAAGGGCTGCTACCAGGTGCATAATTACTACATTTCGGCATGGTCGAGCATAAAAATAATTTACCCACATATATAAAAATAACATACAAAATATACAATCATGATTCTAGCCTCATTATAGCAAATAACAATGAACATTTTCATTTTATCAAAAGAAATACTCCTTTTATGTAAAAAAAAAACAATCTATTTGTTCTCTGAAAATATTCGTACTACGTCACAAGACGTTACTGGAGCAAATCTGGAATATGATACAGTATATCTTACTATCATCAGGTGAACAACTACTTGGTGAATCTAATAATGCAATGTACCTCTTATGTGGGACATAATATTAAACCCATAATTGTTTTTCATGTCTATTGTACTGACGGCTAGGAAGTTCGTATCGTAATTCCGATGTTGAACTTGGACTGTAACGCATCTGAATGCATAGCAGCACGAGACGTCAACATTTAACAAAGAATAATCCGGGGAAAAAAAATAATCGTGTTACACATTCCTGTTTGCGTAATTATTTAATAACAGATGAGTTTACTTTTTTGGAATCCTGCATAATATTGATATTACGTAAATAATACAATAATAACAGAATAGCTCACTTTGTTCAGAACCTAAAATATTAATATAAATTAACAATATTCTTCAAACTCTTCACGACTGTACACAGCTCCACAGAATGATACTATGCGTTGTTTATGTGAACTGTGTATCGTCTGTAGCGAACGGGACCAGAGCGAGACGCGGGTGACATCTATACTCCTCGCTGTACTCAAATGAAATCTACTGCTTAGGTACGAACTTCCTACCTATGATTGTAACGTACTTATATTCTTTTCGCCTTTCTGTCTTTCTTGCTTTACCAGTCCACGCCATGTGCTTCGACCTTGGTTTGCCTCGCGCAAGGGCGGATGTAATTGCCGACAGGGTGTGGTGTTAATTGCCAATATCACTTCTGCACTGCTCCACTCAACTCTGGGATGTTAAACACTTTATGCAAATATTGTATCGGCTCAAACTCTACAGCAGCGACGTCAGGGAGGATCACGTGACAATGCTGCATTTGTTCGATTTGGCCTCACACGTTTCAATCCCGCACGAATTGTTTATAAGAATCAGGGGTGCACAAGTATGGATTTTTATTTTTTATTTTAGTATGTTATTTTACGACGCTTCATCAATATCTTACGTTATTTAGCGTCTGAATGAGATGAACGTGATAATGCCGGTGAAATGAGTCCGGGGTCCAGCACCGAAAGTTATAGTATACTCGCTCTATGCATCCCCAGTTAAAGACAGAGGCTACCGTACGCTGAACGGTTGTCTTTTGAAGTAAGACTGTCCCCCAACCTTTTCTGCCCACTCGGGGATGGGGTAATCTCTGTTTCCGCTTTCTGAGGCAAACATAAATGTTGCCAATTCTCCCTGAATGCTAACACTAACTGCATTCTTTCTTAATATGTTCAAACAATTCACAAGTGTTTTTGTTCGCTGTTTGAATGTCTTCTGTAATTTTATTATTATTATTATTATTATTATTATTATTATTATTATTATTATTATTATTATTATTACTATTGTTATTATTATTATTATTATTACTATTGTTATTATTATTATTATTATTATTATTATTATTATTATTATTATTATTATTATTATTTCGTGGAGTATATTGTAAATTACTTAGTTGTTTACAACCCCAAGATAGCAATGATAGATGAAAATTTTAAAGACATAATTAACTTCATTAGGACAATAATATAACCCTGCCCAACCCCATACCCATCAAGGGAGTTATGTTGCAGGCTATCAAATCAGCCATGCAGTAAGAAACATGCAGTGGAGGAGCTCGCAGCCTCATATGGACACGTTGTGTTACGATTTCCTCCGTACCACTGTGTTCTAAATCCTTTGGGAATGTTAAATGTTATGTTTTATTTAACGACGCTCGCAACTGCCGAGGTTATATCAGCGTCGCCAGTGTGCCGGAATTTTATCCCGCAGGAGTTCTTTTACATGCCAGTAAATCTACTAACATGAGCCTGTCGCATTTAAGCACACAAACGCCATCGACCTAGCCCGGAATCGAACCCGCAACCTCGGGCATAGAAGGTCAGCGCTATACCAACTGCGCCAACCAGGTCGACCTTTGGAAATGATCTGGCATCAACTGAAGTCTAATGTTAGGAAAAACAATATTATCGCGACTTGAGTCTAATGTGTTAACTTCTGCGTGATGGAGCTGCAACAATCGGTCCTCATAATTGGTCCTCCTGTGTTCAACATGCAATTAAAACGGAAGGGAATTATATGAAGCACGACAGGGACAGTAACCAAGAGATTTGTGATTTATTTAGGGAGAGTGACGACGAATAGAGGTAAGAGAAGAAAAATGTCATTTTATTACATAACATTTCAGATTTCGCTGCGAATTTAGACACGAAACACAAATTGACAATATTCTTTCGGTGTTATTATTATTATTATTATTATTATTATTATTATTATTATTATTATTGATATAGTCTAAGTATGAAATATATTAGTTTGAAGAAGTTGACCGTACAGTGATTCTATAACGGATTTATGCACACAGTAACTCAAAATTAACCATTAATTAATTCGTGATTGATTGAATTAAAGTACAATTTGTTGTATAGAAATAAATATACGATTGTTTCATACCCACGTGGCGAAGTCAATGTAAAATGTGACAACTGCGCGCCTAGAAATTTCCGCACGCGTCCCTTAATGACCGGGGTGGACCGTGTGGCAAAGTTCTTCTAGCAACAAAAGAGACCGACTGGGGATCCTTTGAAAAATCCTACGTTTATACCCAGCATTTGCTCATATTGGGTTGAGGAAAACTCCGGAAAAACCTCAACTAGGTAACTTGCCCCAACCGGGAATCGAACCAGGGCCACCTTGTTTCGCGGCCAGACGCGCTAATCGTTACTCCACAGGTATGGACGAAACAAATGGTAGGGAGGTGATAAAAACAGAAGAAAGTATATAAAGATTAGAGGAAATAAAGTACTCTAATACAATAAAAATATATACTGACTTACTAAAATTCTATTTCACTAATGTTACCTTCACCAAAACGTTTGAAAGGAGCCGCCATTTTCAGTTGACTGTCTATGCGGGACACAAATAACGATCGCAAAGCATGTTTTATAGTACCGTAAAGAATTTGCAGTTCGAGATGTTGGCAAACAAGGAAACAAATGCTAGGGAAGTGATAAAACAAATGCTAGTGAAGTCATAAAATTGTAGGATAAACAACCATGATTCGTCAAAACACGCCCTTTCGTACCGTTTTATTGGTTAAAAGTAGTAACACTTATTACAGTCTAATAGTCGAGAAAAGCATACCGATATCTAAAGTAAATAATTACCATTCATTTTTCGGTACAGCCTAAGCCAAGAATCAGTCGCTATTTCAAGACCAATAGGAGATCGATGACGCGATATATGACGTCACACATAATGCTAATACTTCAAAACATTAATTTAATTGGGGGCTACCGCCTTTGACACCCCCCATTTTTTCTCTTTCCCACCCTACATCACTCCACTACACTCCCTTCCACATATTTAATTACCTCCATTTCCCTCTTTCTTCCTGTACCTACTTTATTCTACTATTAAATTACTGTAGAATACATGACTTTTCTTTATTTAATACGCCGGGATTCGATACTAGAACCTTTCGTTTAGTGAACCACTATCATCACCATTACGTTACAAATTCGTTGATAAACAAACCCTTGAAAATTATACAGGGACATCATTTTATTTTTACTTCAATTTTTATTATACCTGAGTTTTGAATGTACTTCGCTCCCACCCCTTCTACTAGCAAATTTCCACCCCGTCCAAGGCCACATACGCAGTCAGCGTCGTACGGTCATAGTACAGTATACAGCACTGAGTGAGCGAGTACAGTACGTTCCCGAAATATGGTCGGATTTTTCAGTGAAGAAAGAGAATTCATTTATTGAATCATAGGTATTTTCGCACAGGTACTGTTACGTCCTTTGATTACGTCACATCCCGGTTTCCCCACACATTTCTGCTGGCTCCTCTGTAAAGGCTAGTGACAACGTAATATTATACAAAATTTTTAAAATAATTTTAATAAAAGGGCCTCGTTAAGTAATTGTCATATGATTTTCCCACTTTATACCACCCTGCGACATAATCACTTAGACGGATAACAGAGAGAATGTCTGAGTAAATTTTTCTGTGCGGATCGGGCAGAAGTGAAGATTGAATTTACAGTATGTTAGGTACACTGTTATAGAGTAGGTAGAGAACTATTTAAACATGAGCAGGATTATGGCTCCCCATGTCGCCTGATTTGAGTGCTTTGCATTATTTCTTTTGGGGTTATTGTAAAACAGTTGTGTTTGCTAAACAGCCTACAACAACAGAAAAATTAAAAAATTACATTCAAGAAACAATCAATACATTCAATTTCCGAAGATATGCATAAAAACGTCTTTGATAATATGTACAAAAGAATTGAAGCCTATATCGAAATGAACGTCCACCATTTTCAGATTTTGATTATTTTTCAATTTAAATGCACTCTCCATATTGTATGCTAATGTGCTGGACACAGTATACTATACATTGCATAATGAATACGTTCGCCTGGATAGTTCAGTTAGTAAAAAAACACGTATTGTTAATATTGTACTATTTTTGAGTAAATAAAAATCGAACGAAAATTGTAAAAATCAAAATCGTAATATTTTCTAATTTACATAGGCCTAAATGGATGCACTAATTTTCTTCCTTCCTATACCTAGTAAAGTGATTTGTTTTCATTTTACGCTAGTATCATCAAACTCCGGTCGTGGAAGGAGTAACAAACAGTTTTTCCGCCGATCCTCAACCTTTAATTCAAAGGTTAATATTACAAATGCTAGTAAAAATAAAATGATGTCCCAGTACTTACGTACAATGGTGAATGTTACTTATGTCCCGCCCACTATATGAGACATAGGCCAGTTTTACACTAATCCTAAACATATTTAGTATAACTTGTTGCTTGTGGACCATCCCAAACCCCGACCTCCACCCGTAAGAGCGCCAGTTCTCATATACCCGTCAGTCAAGGCCTTCTGACAAATAAAAGCAATTGACAATAGATATTTCAGTCATGACAACGTCATAAAATATTCTATCAATTGAATAATCGATCTTGCTACGTACAACATAATTATATTATATTATTACCCATTTCAGCGAGTACTGACGACCACTGCAAAATACGACAATTTGGTCCAGGGAGCATTCTCTTTTGGCACAAGGATGATTTATGTAACATGTTTCTAAATTAGTCCTTTAAATACCGATACATTATTTAATATAATTTGGTCCAGGGGAACATTCTCTTTTGGCACAAGGATGATTTATGTAACATGTTTCCAAATTATTAGTCTTTTAAATACCGATACATTCTTTAATAAATCACTGGAAAACAAATGTGAATATAGGGATGTGGAGTGAGGACGAAATTATTATTATTTTTAGCGCAACATTTTTACGTAAATAACGACAAATAAAAACTAACATTCCACATATTTTAAGAAATACAGGAAACAAGCATGAATATTATTCACCATTCTTAATGATTTTGGGATAAAAAAAAAGATTGAATAGAAATTACATACAATTAATGTGCGTGTAATTAATTAATAAACAATAAGCAAACCATCTTCGATTCATCATTTCAAAACAATGTGAAAATAGCGTGGATTGCGTAGGAAAATAATTTCTTATATGTTGCTCCCAATGTGCACAATTGTTAACTTCTGAAAACAAATGAAAATTAACATGGCATATAAACACTATTTGAAGAAAGATAGGAGATATTAAGTAATATTCAGCGTTCTTAATGATCTTTGGATGAGAAATAACAATGAAATATGTATAAAATAGAAATTACATACAGGTGAGCATGTAAAAAAACATTAAGTAAAATCATATCTGATTATTAAGCTTAAATTACTCCAGGTTTAGTGTAAGAGTGGCCTATATCTAACGATGTCTCCCAGCAAATTACTTAATTCACAAAAACAAAAACAAAAACAAAAAAACAAAAAGTTTAGAAGATTGAATTTGTGTATTTTCTCTGAGACTTTCCAAATATCTGTAGGCAGTCTTTTACATTAGATTGCCGAAAATTGGTTTATAGCGCAGCATTGGCAGTGATAAAAGTATGAAATATTCGTTCAGTGGGCGGTGGATACTCTACATCAGCCGTGGCGAAAATGTGACTCACGAGCACATTGTGGCTCGCAATGATAGCTATGCATCTCTCTTAGTTCCTACCCTCTCACTCACTGGAGTCAAACTCCGTTCCATTTGTATTTGTCTCTGACCTGCGAGTGGCGTATCGTCGCAGTGTCTCTCTCGAAACCATGTACCTCTACAAAAACGAAAGTTTCAAAGTAGGATGGGAGGACGCATTTTTTTCTGCCAATATCATGAGAATATTAAATGTATGATTTGTTCACAAGTATTACGAGGAAAACGGTTGTGTAACATAAAACGGCATTATACTACATGCTACTAATGAAACATTAAAAGGTTAAGTGTTATTATTATTATTATTATTATTATTATTATTATTATTACCTCTGTACGTCGATCCTTTTTCAGCAGATGTACGAATAATACGGTTAGATCTTCAATTTAAACTCAAAGATTTACAACGTGATGTTAAATGAAAGTTATATGTAAGGACTTGAAAAAATGTTAAACTTTTCAAATATTTGCCATAAAAAAATATCCGAAGCTTCGTTCATTCGTTTGCTCTCTTGAAGCTATGTTCACTATAACTTACGTTTGTGAAAAATTATTTTCAACAATGAAAATAGTAAAAACCAAATTTAGATCACGACTGACAGACAAATAATACCTTCGTGATCAACTACGACTGGCAGTAAGTTGCAGACATTCTGAAGACAATATTAATTTTAGGTTGTGATAATGTGTCCTATGTTTTCTTATTCATTTCTTTCTTCGTTACACGTACTAAACATTAGTCTGTAACTTTGTACTGTATAAAATTATATTTGAGTGCTTGACGTAAGGAAAATAAAATCCGTTAATAAGTCAGTTGCTTCACTTCCCCTTCGGGTGTCCGCCTCTCTCCATAGGTGCCATGCACGTTGCAAGTTACACAGTGGCTCGGCGCACGATCGCATTCTCGCCACCGGTGCTCTACATATTCTAATCACTACACTACTCCCTTTAGTATTCTATTAATCTTATTGAGGTAAGTTAGGCTAAATTACAACATTTTTATTAAAACAGTTTTTCATACTTGCACTGTAATGTGCAGACATACGTGACGTTACATAGGCCTATTACGTCATCCAACTTCTTGATCGGGAAAATAGCTATCTTCCTTGGATACTACCTATTTTTCCAGAGAATATAATGTATGTTTGTAATACTATACTATCTCTCAAGTTTCATTTCATCATGAAATAACGCAACACAAATGAGACGTTAGTCCCGCGAGATCCAAGATTCAATAATAATAATTTGTTTACTTACGTTTTCGGTGTGCTACTGAAAATACAACACGCAGGTCGCCTTGAAGAAATGGCGCAGACGTTCTTCGTGGCCAGAATAACAGCGGTTTAATATAAACACTCACGTGGGCACACAATGTAGAAAATTCGAACATTCCCTGCAAGTTCAAAAACACATCCGAACAACTTCCTACCATAGCATCTACTAACAGTCTAATACGAGGGTAAAAAACTATACCACTCACGTCATCCGATCACTGCACCCTGCATCGGAACTGTACACGTAATGTCAATGTAAAAACGACATATGTACAACTTCTCTTCAATACTAATATAACGTTTAATTTCAAATTGTTCCGATTATTGCGACATAAAAAACTTACAGTATACCATGGATCAGCACTCAAAATATTACACTCTCATCTCTGAATGGAAAAAAGGGTGTTTATCAACAGTAATCTCACAAGAGCTTTTTATTTATCTAGAGAAAAACAAAACTCGAGTGAGATTTAACTGACTATTATACGATTAGAAGAAAGAATGTAAATATTAAAAGAAATGAAGTACTCAAATACAATAAAATATTAATTGACTTACTAAAATTCTATTTCACTAATATTAGCTTCACCAAAACGTTTGAACGGAGCCGCCATTTTCAGTTACCTGTCTATGAGGTAACAAATGACAATCGCAAAGCGTGTTTTATGGTACGGTACCATAAAGAATTTGCAGTTTGAAATGTTGGCAAACAAAGAATCAGGTGTTAGAAAGGTGATAAAAACAAACAAATGTTAGGGAGGTCAAAAAACTAATGCTAGGGAGGTGATAAAATTGTAGGGATAAGCAGTCATGATTGGTTGAAACACATCGTTACGTAGCTTTTTATTGATCAAAAGTAGCATGACCACAGTCTAGTACATACAGTCACGAAGCTTGAGTTGTGAGGGTGCTAGAAACAATTGACTGTGCCGATACTATTTCGCGTTGTCTGTAATGAGGCGATATTAGCGATCCTAGTGATTAGCAACTATCTATGGATGCATATTTACTACGTATTGAGCTTCGTGACTGTATATACTAGACTGTGGTATGACGTAGTACAAGTGCAATAGTCTGAATAATAAAATTACATAATGTAATTCAACACTGAATGGATGGCTCCTGCATCACTACGTCAAATGTTTCGACGACTAGTTATACTATAACGAGGTCCGTGATTGAAAGAATGAACACTAGATAACTTGACCCATTGAAAGAAGTTTAAAATTATTATCAAACCATTTGAGACGGTTTTGTTGAAATAAGTGAAAGTATGTGCATATGGACAGGCTTGAGGATGTTCATTAAACTCTTTAAATTTAAAAATTTCTACCAACACATAATTATTTTTCTTTTCTCTTTAGTTTGTTTAATTAATTTCTTTATTCCTACATGATCATGGGGGAAGAAATTTTCTCATGAAATTTCGGCCAGTGTATGGGACCGATGCCCACCCAGCATCGTGATGCACTTGGGGAGCTACGATAGGTAGCGAAATCCGGTTGCGAATACCAGCTATAACGGCTGGGGGGATCATCGTGCTAACCACACGATACCTCCATTCTGGTTGGATGATCGTCCACCTCTGCTTCGGCATGTGGGCGTGAAGCCAGCAGCCGGCTGGTCGGTCTAGGCCATTCACAGGCTGTAGCGCCACGGATTATTCCTATATGAAGACTTTGTATGCAAAACCAGTTATTTCAAATCAGCGGGGCAGTCGAAATATGTTTGCTCAAGGGATACCTGAATAAGGAGCAAAGGGAGAGAGGACACAATATGCTCGCCAATCATCGTGTGAGACTATTTATCGGTCAGTGGCGGCTACAGTGAGACGAAAATTAACTTTGCTTTATTTGAATAAAATGAAATAACAACAATTACCTGCATTTGTAGTTATAAATTCTATGACTTTACAGTCAAAATATAAGCCTTGCAGTGGCTAAGATATTAATTGAGTATAGAGTTTTTTTATCGCACATTCATAAATACAGGGACATCATTTTATTTTTACTTGCATTTTTATTGTACCTGCATTTCTGAATGTACTTCACTCTCACCTCTTCACTAATGTCCTTGCTCCCGTCAGACACACAAACTTACGGCCGCTGTTGCATTCGAAATCTTCAAGCAGTGAAGTAAACACTGCAGTGTATAGTGTGTTTCATAAATATGATTGCGTTTTCTATAGAAGAAAGAACCTATATTAATAATATCGTACTAACGAATTATATTCAAGAAACGATAAATCCAATTTCAGAGAATATGCTTCAAAATGTTTTTAATAATATGCGTACTGAATTGAAGCCTGCATTGTAATGAACGGCAAACATTTTACGCAACTTGTTTAAAAATTCAGATTAGCTTTTTTTGAATTGAGGTGGCTAGAAGCAAAGGAATGCTAATGACATTTGTAATAACATGAGTTAAGTGCATCCAGTGTAAGCTAAAGTATCTAAAATTTTAGTGGCAAAGGGATATTTTAATCGCATCACACATTAAAATTTAAATAAAAAATTTCACCGATTTTACGAAAGCTTAAATATTTAAACCCCATTTTCTCAAAAGTAACTTAAGTGCACTTACAGCCCTTTACTTATGACCCCCTCAATTTAAATGCACTCTCTATATTGTATGTTAACACCAATAATTAATATGCTAAATAAAGTAGACATTACATAACGAACATAGCCGCCTGAAAAGTTGAGTTTTTGAAAAAAAATGTTACTACTCTACTGTATTTTGATAAATTCCGTAAAAGTGATGATCAAACTGAAAATCGTAATATCGTATTTCCCTACAACATAAATGGATGCACTACTTTTCTCTCCTCCTATACCTAGTAAAATGATTTGTTTACATATTGCACTAGTAACATCAAACTCCTGTAATGGAAGGGGGCAACAGTGTTTCCGAGTATAGCCAGGTTAATGTTAAAAATGTCGGTAAAAGTAAAGTGATGTCCCTGTATAACGAAAAAATGTAGAACGCTTCACGATTTTGCGTGTCATCCTTGCGCAGGGGCCATGCTAATTTTCTCTATATCGTTCCAATTTTAGTATATGTACCGCCGAAGCGAATACGAGTTGAGACACAGGATCCAAACATCGCCTACCTTATTGCATAATCTAGTAACGCTTTGCTTCAAATAAATTCAAGTTAACAGCTTTTCCTTATTTCTCAGTGACAAACTAATTGTAATAATAATTTTTTATATTTCATATACAATAAATTATATTATAAAAGACTATAATACATTATAAAATTAAGTATCAAATTCGTTTAATATTTCTATACAATATTATATAGGTATATGGTTTTACTTCTCATAGGAGTTTTGTTTTTCCATTTTCAGCGCTACCAAATCATTACATATTTTAATTGTTGTTGGGGTCAACGTCTCAACTCTCATTATAAAGGAACTCTACTGGTGTTCAGCTCAAAGTGTGTCATGGCTCGCTGTATGCCGTCATGTGGCTAGCCGATGAGCCTAGAGAATTCAATCTTCCTACACTTCCGCAGAGGTGTATAACCTATGAGGCAGAGAAGTTGCCTAGCAAGTACGGCGTTCATTTTGAAGAGTACGTACCGATACGTACGGTAACGCCGGTAGTGGCAGGAATGTGAACTGTTTGAAAATACGTACTGTCGGGATATGGGGAGGGGGTTAAGACGATTACTTACGTATTTGTTGACATTAACTTCGACGGTCAACATGGACACGGAGCATTTGATTTGTGTTGTGGAATGTTACCGTACGCAACCGATGATAACAAATACCCTGCGTACGACTTGCCGGCGCAAAACACAGTTCGAAAGAGGTTATGGTAGCACACAGACCGTACAGACCGCCATCTGTTGCTACGACGTTCAAGTTATACCGTACACGTTCTCAAGTTCAGATTGAAGAACGCCTTAAATAATAGGCAACTTCTCTAACATATAAGCTGAAACTCGCTTCAAATCGGTGACCCAACAACAGCGACGTCATGACACACTTTGAAATGAACACCCAGTAGAGTCTAGATATTACAGTTAATGACGGATTTATTATTTCATCGGTCCAATTTATTTTATTTGAGTACATAATGTACCTAGATGTATTAATTATATGTGTTATATTTCCGCTGTGTCGACTGCTAGCTGGTGTGATGTCAGCGCCAACTCCTGGCAGAAAGCAGAATCTCACGCTCAACTGGTTTGAAGGTCACTGAAATCAGTCCTGCTACATCAAAGGTACCGACGCGAAGTGTTCATACTGCATAATTATCTATACACTGGATTTAGGTTCACGGCATGCTGTATTTGTACAAGAGCGCGGACGTTCGGCTACCCAATTATTCACAGAATAGGAGTGGTAAGCACAATAAGCCTTTGGGTCCCTCCTCCGTACGAGAGAGAGAGAGAGACAGAGAGAGAAACTAGGCATAGCTTTCTCCTCATTTAAACCCCCTTACGCTGTGACAACTCTGGGCTATCACAAAGTCGGTCGACGCCTGAATAGCGAGCCACAAAATTCCACTATCCTTTCTAATAATACTATCTGGTAACAATAGAAAAGCCTCAGTATACGTACTGTGTCTGTCTTCGATCCTCATTTCTATAGAACACGAAACATTGCCACTTACTTCACCCGTATTAGCCCTGAAATGCAAGTCAACATCAGCTGTGATATAAATCGATCGATAACAGAGGAGAGTACCCACGTGCGGTATACTGTAACAGGTAAGGACGTGCAACAACGGCTCAAGTCACGTCACCAGTCAAGCAGCTTTATACGTATTCATAGTGTCCATCCGTCTATAGAGGATTCCACGTTAAGAAATAGTAATATGCGTTACAAGAGCGGTATGTTGAAGTTTTCATGTTCGAGGAAAAGTTTGAAAAAGCGAAACGTAGTTGAGCTTTTTTAATTTCCGAGAATTGAAAGAAAACATACCGCTCGTGTATCGTACATTATTTTGTGCGAAGATCGTTTATTACATACCTAAAAGAGGAATTTCTAATTAGTTGCAATGAAATCTCCATCTTGGTTTCTGTTCAATGACGGCAAATTTGCAAAACAAAAATATCTATCTTCAACATTGTTGCTTTAAAATGTTTTCTGTGTTTACTATACTCCAGCAGGCCGTGATATACGTCTGTCTGTTTTTTTCCCCAGTCTATAAATGCGAACTTAAAACAAACGGTAAGGTTATGTAATGATTTATTTTTCATTTTAATATTTTAACAACATTATTTATATAACATATTGCAGTAATAACATCGGCATCTGGAATCTTGTTGATTTTTTCACGGCTTCCTTAATGTTACTTGCATCACGAATGCAGTAACTGTAGTGGAGTTGTAGAGTTTACTTAATTTTTGCAAATATTTAAAAACAATAATTAACAGTGCAATTTAGGTGAAATTGCAGTGGTAAGTTTCAATTTATAATTATTACTATATTGAACGTCTCTAAAAATATGTTAAAAGCCTAAAGCAGTAAAGTCAATATGTCACTTAAGCGGTAAGAAGAGGGAAATTGTTATGTGTGTTAGGTTGGGAATACTGAATGTGGAATTTTAGACTTACCGCGGATTGGTTTTGTGCAGAAACCAAGCAAATACGCACGATCTCGCACAAAAGCATTAATCTTACGGGCCTTGCCAAGTACACTGTTGCCACAGTCTAATATATAAACAGTCTTACTAATAAACCGTGTATAGTTTTTATACTAGACTTATGCAGAGTTGAGACAGAAAACTTAACTAATAAACCATGCATAAGCGATTGATGTATAAACAGCCTGTAACTATACAATGGGAATTGCTTTGCAGTAGTTATATACACGAAACCCCTTGTTTAAGCGTTGTATATAGAAAAAATGGCCGCCCCTCTAACAACTGTTCGTATCGACTGTCTTTTATGATGATGGTTGCCTAGTAACCAAAGAAGAACAAACCAAAGAGCACAGAATTAGAATAATATTACTGTAGCTTGTACTTTTTGACCAAAATATAGTATGGCAATCGATTAGAGCCAGTTGTACTATCAATACTTAACACGCCACACTAGAGCGCTCTACCGGATGCAATAGAGAACCTCAGATGTTCTATTATCTTTCGTAACGAAGTAATGACGAAACTATGACGTAGCTGTGCAACAGTTATACACGACGTATGTAGTGATTATTAGTAAGGAATTTACACACGACGTATAAATGAGCTACTCATTGTATAAGTATAAGACAGTTAAACGTCTGTATATAGAGTTTTTATTAGCAAGACAGAAAGTCATGAACTTGAGACGATCTTTTGCATTTCTCGCGATAGTTGCTAGCCGCTTGGAGCGCTGTGAGTACTAGGAACAATAGACTGTGCCACTGCCATCGTGATCTAATATAGGCCGTAAGGCAGACCATGTCACTCGCTTAACCCGATCACGAAGGGAGGCGTTTCAATCATATAAATTAGTTGGAATGCATAAAGAGTAATATATATTTCTCTAAAATATAGTGTAATTGCATTAATAAAATTTAAAACAATGACTATGAGACACTTCAGACATAATTCACTTGCGAGGCAAGGTGTAATATTATTTTTGATGTGAAAATTACGTTGTTCGTATGTGTAATACCTGCCTTTATTTCGATTAAATATTGCGAAATTCTTGTACATTAATTTATGCACAATTCAATAATTTTCAATTGCATCGTATGGATGTTTATTGTACCAGCTGCTCCTTTCTGTCTAATTTTAGTGGTCTCCAATGCCCTGCCATTACATATGACATGTATGTTATGTCATATGGAAATTATAGGTTATGTTTACTATATTTAACTTATATTCCTACATTCGCAATCATACATTATAATTATCGTGTATGATATTCAATTTCTCTGTATTTTAATACTACAATTGAGTACTGAATTATTGTATTTATCTACTACCTAAGGGACGAAGTAACACAATCGTGCGTACACTAATTTCATAAGAGTGGTATGGTAAATTTTCTGTCTACAATTAAGGAAGGTAGATGTGCTAAATTAAAATCACAATATAAATTATTTTTATTAAACCTCAAAATAGCTTCAATTCTAAACTTAAAATGTTGATGCGAACAGATTATGTTAACATGTAAAATTCTCTTCACATCAAAATAACACAGTTTTGTAATTATTTCTGCAACATATTATGCAACAAGAAGTAAACGGAACTTATGGACACATTACACTAAATAAAGCTTAGCAATGATACGCAATAAAGTTATAATATAATATTTCACTGAGCTCCATACACTGAAATAGAAAACCCGAACATACATTACGGCCTGGTCTAGATCGAAAAGGCGTTGACTGTGACGTATTTCGCATTGTTGTGAAAAGTTGTGTAAACCAGCGAATAGGGATTATAATGAATGGACACTTCGCGTCGGTACCTTTGATGTAGCCGGACCGATTTCAATGACCATCAAGCCAGCTAGAGCGTCAGATTCTGCTTTCTCCCTAGAGTTGGCGCTGACATCACACCAGCTAGCAGTCGACACAGCGGAAATATAACACATATAATTAATACATCTAGGTACATTATATACTCAAATAAAATAAATTGGATCCATAAAATAATAAATTTGTCATTAACTGTAATGTCTAGACTCTAGAGTTCCTTTATAATGAGAGTTGAGACGTTGACCCCAACAACAATTAAAATATGTAATGATTTGATAGGAGTGAAAATGGAAAAACAAAAGTCTTATGAGAAGTAAAACCATATACCTACATACTAGGTTCAAAAAGTTCCCGGAATTTGCTAGCATCATAGAAACAACGTACCTTAAACACTATTCTACAGCATTCCCTTCAAAATAGTTGCCTTCCGCAACAACACACTTTTGCCAACGCGTGTAGAGTTCCTGGAAGCAGGCCTGGAAGCCATTTTGTGAAACCCGTCTTAGTGCTCTCGTCGCGTTTGCGATAACCTCTTCAGCATTGAATCTCCGTCCTTTCAGATGACTTTTCAGACGGGGAAACAGAAAGTAATCAGGTGGTGAGAGATCAGGAGAGTATGGTGGGTGATCCAAAGCAGTTATGTTGTGCCTGGCAAGAAAATTCTTTACAATAATTGCGCGATGAGCAGGTGCATTGCCATGCATAAGGAACCAGTTGTTTTCTACCCACTTTTCTGGACGTTTCCTTCTCACTGCGTCCCAGAGGCGACGGAGGGTTTCTACGTACAATTCTTTCGTTACAGTACGACCTTCTGGAATGAACTCATGGTGCATGAGACCCTGAGAGTCGAAGAAAACTTCCAACATAACTTTGCTTTAAGTGTGCTTAAATGCGACAGGCTCATGTCAGTAGATTTACTGGCATGTGAAAGAACTCCTGCGGGACAAAATTCCGGCACATCCGGCGATGCTGATATAACCTCTGTAGTTGCGAGCGTCGTTAAATAAAACATAACATTTAAAATAACTTTGCCTTTGGAAGTGTCCTAGGAAATTTTTGCTTCCGAGGAGATGTTTTCGATTTCCACTCAGATGACTGTCGTTTAGGGACTGGGTCGTACAAGTAGCACCAGTTTCATTTTGTTTAAGAAATCACCATCTTCATCAGCCATACTGATCATGTCCCCAGCAAAACACAGAACTTGATGTTTGTACTTTGCTCTGTGGACATAATTACAAAATGCGACGAACAAACAAAACACTATGATAAACAATTGCCTACAACTCAAAACCAATAATTGCCATTATCAGCAAACTTTAAGGAAATGACATCATGAATGTTACCAACAAAACAAATGTATAATATTCCTTGTTATATATTAATACGAAAAATGGTAGTAAAATTCCGGGAACTTTTTGAACCTAGTAGTATATTATATTATATGCAAATATTAAACGAATTCGATACTTAATTTTATAATGTGTTATATTATTTCATAATATAATTTATGATATCTGAAATATAAAATATTATTATTACAACTAGTTTGTCACTGAGAAATAGGGAAAAGCTGTTAACTTGAATTTATTTGAAGCAAAGCGTTACTGGATTATGCAATAAGGTTGGCGATGTTTGGATCCTGTGTCTCAACTCTGTTCTCAATTATCATCTTAGCGTATGCTCGATTACACTAACCTCTAGCGCTTAAAAGTGGAACTAACCGCTGTCGCACAGAGAAAAAAAACACAGGAAAAATCGCTCAGTGTCCATTCTTTATAATCCCTATTCGCTGTGTAAACTGTGAAATGTTCGTTATCGGTTGTAATAACTTTAAATGGCTAAAATACAATCATTTGAATATTAATATGGGACAAGGAAACGTTTGTAGCATTATAAATTGTAAGAAGAAGAGGTCAGAGTTATCCTTCTTCCGAAAGATCCAGGAAGGTGAGTTTATAAAATATAATATATACTTTATGAAAATAATATAACTTATTAACCTTACGTATTTTATATTTCAATA
Source organism: Periplaneta americana (assembly GCA_025594305.2). Taxonomy (NCBI): domain Eukaryota; kingdom Metazoa; phylum Arthropoda; class Insecta; order Blattodea; family Blattidae; genus Periplaneta; species Periplaneta americana. Next base: position 5,024,944 of record JAJSOF020000041.1, read on the forward strand.
GTGCAAGGAAGGTGTTAATTTTTTCAAAAGAACACGATATGGAAAGTGCAATTCATTTTATCGTCTGCTGAGGAAAGCGTCTGTGATGAGGCGATAGTAGCGATCCTGATGGTTAGGAACTGTCTATGGATGCATATTTAGTAAGTATTGAGCTTCGTGACTGTATATACTAGACTGTGGTAGTACTTCAGAAGGACTCTAATCTCAAACTTTATCACCTTGATTTTATACTCTTTGTATTACCAATTGAACACTGTCATGCTCCAATACGCCTTAATAACCATAGCCTACAGTGCCGTAAATTGTATACAAACACAACTTACAAATGGCTTTAAGGAACCCGAAGGTTCATTGCCGCCCTCACATAAGCCCGCCATCGGTCCCTATCCTGTGCAAGATTAAGCCAGTCTCTATCATCATACCCCCACCTCCCTCAAATCCATTTTAATATTATCCTCCCATCTACGTCTCGGCCTCCCTAAAGGTCTTTTTCCCTCCGGTCTCCCAACTAACACTCTATATGCATTTCTGGATTCGCCCATACGTGCTACATGCCCTGCCCATCTCAAACGTCTGGATTTCAAGTTCCTAATTATGTCAGGTGAAGAATACAATGCGTGCAGTTCTGTGTTGTGTAACTTTCTCCATTCTCCTGTAACTTCATCCCGCTTAGCCCCAAATATTTTCCTAAGCACCTTATTCTCAAACACCCTTAACCTATGTTCCTCTCTCAGAGTGAGAGTCCAAGTTTCACAGCCATATAGAAGAACCGGTAATATAACTGTTTTATAAATTCTAACTTTCAGATTTTTGGACAGCAGACTGGATGATAAGAGCTTCTCAACCGAATAATAACACGCATTTCCCATATTTATTCTGCGTTTAATTTCCTCCCGAGTGTCATTTATATTTGTTACTGTTGCTCCAAGATATTTGAATTTTTCCACCTCTTCGAAGGATAAATCTCCAATATTTATATTTCCATTTCGTACAATATTCCCGTCACGAGACATAATCATATACTTTGTCTTTTCGGGATTTACTTCCAAACCGATCGCTTTACTTGCTTCAAGTAAAATTTCCGTGTTTTCCCTAACCGTTTGTGTATTTTCTCCTAACATATTCACGTCATCTGCATAGACAAGAAGCTGATGTAGCCCGTTCAATTCCAAACCCTGCCTGTTATCCTGAACTTTCCTAATGGCATATTCTAAAGCGAAGTTAAAAGTAAAGGTGATAGTGCATCTCCTGCTTTAGCCCGCAGTGAATTGCATTGCCCAATTAAATAAAATCATTATAAAACACCAGACTTATAGAACAGATATCACTTATAAGACGACTCAATATTTTTTATTCTTTTACTAGCCGTACCCGTGCGCTCCGCTGCACCCGTTAGAAATAAATATAAAGTAATTACATAATTAAAATAGGACATTTGATCCAGGGAATATTCGTGATTGATAGAAGGATATATAGTTTATTATGTTACTTGATTTAAATTGTATTAAAAAAATTAAAATGAGATCATTTTGATCCAGAGACCACTCATTCGGTCATAAAAATTATTTTAGGAAATACAGGAAACGAATGTACAGAATAGCCTATCAAGTTTTCTGTGAATAAGAAGCTATTTTAATCTTACCTGTCCTCAATTCACTCAGAAGTTACTGTAATAACATTATAGCATTATGTCCATATAGAGAAACTACACCTTCCTATGGTGAATTAATAATTAATTATACAAATCGGTTAATTTAGCTTCCGATATTACTCCATACAAACACAGAAACATTCTCTGTAGGCTATGTTTCATAGCTTTCGATTGCTGTTGTCCAAGGCCTCTTATAGAAGAAGTCATTTGTTTTTTATTTCATTACACCACCTTAGATGGCGTTGTTGTTGTTGTAATTTTGAAACTCATTTATCTAATTCAATATCGGTTCTATCAAAATTTTGCATAGAATAAAACTTATCGGAAATTATTTTTAAAGAACCTTTTGTTATGTAATTTTTTTCATGAAAATTAATAATAAAAGAGATATTTCAATTTATTTAATTCAAGCCCCTTATAACCCCCTTTTAAATAAAATATTTTGAATGCCATATAGCCCAAATTCTAAGTTACAACGAACTTAATTTATATTCCAATTTTTATATAAATCGGTTCAGCCATTATCGCGTGAAAAGGTAACTAACATACAAACAAAAATTTCAAAAAGCGATTTTCGGTTTCAGGGCGGTTAATTATATATGTTAGGACCAATTATTTTTGGAAAATCGAAAATTAACAGAAAAATTGCGGCTACAGATTTATTATTAGTATAGATAATAGTGAATGTTAGCACTGTTGGAAAATGCGATTTATTTATCGCCTATTTCTGCATATGTAATTATCAGGGAACGGATTTATATGGACTAAAAATATATGAAATATGTAAATATATATGTAGTTATTTTTACCAAAATATGGAATTAAATATGGATTTTTACCAAAATATGGAATTAAATATGGACTTAAAATTATAAAAATGACTATGTACGTTAAATATTGGTACATTTTAATCAAACTAAACAAAAAATATAATGGACGTACCTTATCTTCCAATGTAGTTTCAACAAAACACAATTTTTATTGTCTGTTACCATAACAATAGGTTACAAACATTTCTTTCAAGTGCTGAAAAGTGAATCTTCTTCTATTGTCCCTGAGGATAGATTTATACTGACTAAAAGAGCGTTCGACGTCACAAGAAGTAACTGGTACATAATTCAATTTCACAATGTCTGCTGGGGATAAGTCCAAGTTAATCTTCACTGTTGATTCACCACTCATCACAGCAACAACCTTTTGTAGTTCTTCATATCCAGGGTTTTTTGAAAGTACAGTGTCCACCTTAGCTCTTACTGCATCTGCAACTTTACCTCTACCACGATTCAGTTGTTCCACAGTACTATTTATAATTTCAAAACTTTCAGATAGTGAAAGGTGCCTATTTTGGAGACTTTTGAGCGTTTTTATGATGCATGAAAATGTATGCTGAATGTGAGCTAAGACATTCTTCACACTTATGTCACAGGTAACTGTTTTCGCAGTATCAATTGAGACTGCATCTTCAGAGTCCAATGCAAGGAGAACATTGTTAATAGAGTCTATATGTTCGGCATAATATTCAACTGCTTCTAGCCATGTACCCCATCTAGTTAAAATTGGCTTTGGTGGCAATGGAATTTCAGGGTACATTTCTTTCAACACGTTAACTCTACTGGGAGCTTTGAGAAATACTTTTTCACTGATGAAATCAACAAATCTACTTTAGGAAATTGTCTCTGACCACTTCTGCCACACGATGAAATGCATGCGCCACACAAGTAAAATGAGTCAATTTAGGATATACAACAGATAATGCTTGTCCAGCTTTGACCATATAAGGGGCAGCATCGCTAATAAAGAATAACACATTATCGTACATAATACCCTTTGGCCACAGGATACCCATAGCTTCGTTGAACAGTTTAACTATAGTTTTGTTATTGCACTTTTCTAGAACATCACAATGTAAAAGAATTCGTTCAGAATATTGTTCACTTAACAAACCGATAACTACATTACCAACAAGTCTACCTTCTTTGTCGGGAGTCTCATCAATGGAAACCCAAATTGAACTATCTTTAATTTCATCTCTTATCTTCTGTATTGTCTCATCGTAGATGGATGGAGCATACGTCTTCCTAAGTGTTGACTCATCCGGGATTGTATGTTGAGTATATTTTTCAAGGAATTCCCTGAAGACCTTATTCTTTAGTTTGTAGAGAGGAATATCAGCAGAGATGAGAGAACGGCACAGGTCGATGTTAAACTCAGATCTTACATTCGATGTTGTTGGTTGTGTTAAAAACAATTGTCTCTGCTTGGAATTTAGTTGTTTGTTGGCCTGATGTTTACTAGTTGTAATGTGTTGTTGCACCAGGAACTTTTGTGTAGATGATACTGCACACTGACACAAATTACAAAATAATATTTTATTGTCAGTTGATAAACCATCTTCTTTAAATTCTGAAATGTAACTTGTTAGTTTTGATTTTAAATTGACTGAATGACGTACTTTTGGCATATTTACCGTCTTTATAGTATGATTTACAAAACTGAACCTATGTGTACTCTGACTGGCATTTAACTGTTGAGCTGCACAACTGAAGTCTGTTAAAAATTTTAAATTAAATTAATACAGTTTTGTAACTTACTTTCCCATTGTTGATAGGACTGCTAATTTTCAAATAACTCTGATGTTAAAGGGATTACTGAACATGTGTTTAAATCTCTATTGTTGAAATGTATTTTTAAAAGTTAATGGAATTTTGTTTTGTTTTATTGTTAAACCTAATATAATATGGACTGTTTTATATGAAATATGGAAAATATATGGAAATTAACGAAAATATGTACTAAACTCTAAAATATGGAAAAATATGGAAAATAAAAGTAGGATTTTTCAACCCTACACATTGTGAAACATAAAGATAATGCAAAATATAAATTATATTAGCTTTATAAGTAAATATGTATTTACATATAAATCCTTTCCTGGTAATTATAATGTAGCTTCAAATTGCTATGACAGGTCTGTATAAACGCGGATGAAATAAGCATCCAATATAAGTATTTGATATATGCAGTTGTGTTTTGGCCAAATACGACCTCACAATATGACGCAATACCGTACAATACAACACTTAGCCGCTTGGTAGAAAAAAATAAACAGTAAAAAAAAAAAAGAAAAGAAAGAAAAACCGTGCGTACTTCAAGTTTATTATATAATTGCCTTTTACAATGCTTTAATGAACGGACAAGTGGGGACAAGGAATTGCCTATGTTGACAATGTTAAAATATGTTTTACGTAAGGCAGGCATGTCAATTGATGCTCACAGGAGGAAGCGCGCGCTTTAGAGCCCAGGAGAGCCTGAGCGCTTTACAGCGGAAAGGAAAGAGACAGACGAAAGAGGTGGTAGGCTAAATGCCGCTTGGTCGAGCTATATTCAGGGATGGCCAGCACTGATTCAATAGATAAAGGGAAGAGAACTTATTAAAACTGTATCCATGGTAATTTTTAGATTTGCCTGAGAAGTATAAGCGCATTACAAGAATGTAAGTTTTAATTTTAATGCTCATTTTTCACAAGTTTGATTTTTTACTCAAAGGAAATTGTATAGAAAAGTGAAATTTTCATGTATAGGCATATTTATTTAGTACCCTTACAGAATGTTTTCGTAAATCTAATATACCTTATATACGTATTACTGAAGATAGTGTCTTGAAAATTTTGAAAATATTCGCATGGAAATTGTTTGTAAGGTAATGAATTAACAAAGCAACTACTGTTACATCATAAGCAAAAGATACTTGCCCATGTGTTCTAAAAATGTCAGCTCTATAGCTTCAGCAGATTTCGAGAAAATAATTTAATATTCTGATGATAGGAAGTTGCTCACAAATGTCACCTTAAAAGCATAATGTCGGGTGAAGAATACAATGCGTGCAGTTCTGTGTTGTGTAACTTTCTCCATTCTCCTGTAACCTTCATCCCTCTTAGCCCCAAATATTTTCCAAGCACCTTATTCTCAAACACCCTTAATCTCTGTTCCTCTCTCAAAGTGAGAGTTCAAGTTTCACAACCATATAGAACAACCTGACATAATTAGGAACATTAAATCCAGACGTTTGAGATGGGCAGGGCATGTAGCACGTATGGGCGAATCCAGGAATGCATATAGAGTGTTAGTTGGGAGACCGGAGGGAAAAAGACCTTTGGGGAGGCGTAGACGTAGATGGGAGGATAATATTAAAATGAATTTGAGGGAGGTGGGATATGATGATAGAGAATGGATTAATCTTGCTCAGGATAGGGACCAATGGCGGGCTTATGTGAGGGCGGCAATGAACCTTCGGGTCCCTTAAAAGCCATTTGTAAGTAAGTAAGTATAGAACAACCGGTAATATAACTGTTTTATAAATTTTAACTTTAAGGTTTTTGACAGCAAACTGGATGATAAAAGCTTCTCAACAGAATAATATCAGGCATTTCCCATATTTATTCTGTGTTTAATTTCATCCCGAGTGTCATTTATATTTGTTACTGTTGCTCCCAGGTATTTCAATTTTTCCACCTCTTCAAAGGATAAACTTCCACTTTTTAGTCCACACCTGTGGAGTAACTGTCAGCGCGTCTGGCCGCGAAACCAGGTGACCAGGGTTCGATTCCCGGTCGGGGCAAGTTACCTGGTTGAGGTTTTTTCCGGGCTTTTCCTCAACCCAAGATGAGCAAATGCTGGATAACTTTTGGTGCTGGACCCCGGACTCATTTCACCGACATTATCACCTTCATCTCATTCAGACGCTAAATAACCTAAGCTGTTGATAAAGCGTTGTAAAATAACCTACTAAAATAAACAAAATCCACTTTTTATATTTCCATTTCGTACAATATTTTCGTCACGAAACATAATCATATACTTTGTCTTTTCGAGATTTACTTCCAAACCTATTTCTTTACTTGCTTCAAGTAAAATTCCCATATATTCCTAATTGTTTGTAGATTATTATTATTATTATTATTATTATTAAACTAGTTCGATTAATTAAAATGTGTCTCAGTGAAACATACAGCAGAATCCGTATAGGTCAGTTTCTATCTGATGCTTTTCCAATTCACTGCGGGCTAAAGCAGGGAGATGCACTATCACATTTACTTTTTAACTTCGCTTTAGAATATGCCATTAGGAAAGTTCAGGATAACAGGCAGGGTTTGGAATTGAACGGGTTACATCAGCTTCTTGTCTATGCGGATGACGTGAATATGTTAGGAGAAAATACACAAACGATTAGGAAAACACGGAAATTTTACTTGAAGCAAGTAAAGCGATCGGTTTGGAAGTAAATCCTGAAAAGACAAAGTATATGATTATGTCTCGTGACCAGAATATTGTACGAAATGGAAATATAAAATTGGAGATTTATCCTTCGAAGGGGTGGAAAAATTCAAATATCTTGGAGCAACAGTAACAACTATAAATGCCACTCGGGAGGAAATTAAACGCAGAATAAATATGGGAAATGCGTGTTATTATTCGGTTGAGAAGCTTTTATCATCTAGTCTGCTGTCAAAAAATCTGAAAGTTAGAATTTATAAAACAGTTATATTACCGGTTGTTCTGTATGGTTGTGAAACTTGGATTCTCACTCTGAGAGAGGAACATAAGTTAAGGATGTTTGAGAATAAGGTGCTTAGGAAAATATTTGGGGCTAAGAGGGATGAAGTTACAGGAGAATGGAGAAAGTTACACAACGCAGAACTGCACGCATTGTATTCTTCACCTGACATAATTAGGAACATTAAATCCAGACGTTTGCGATGAGCAGGGAATGTAGCACGTATGGGCGAATCCAGAAATGCATATAGAGTGCTAGTTGGGAGACCGGAGGGAAAAAGACCTTTGGGGAGGCGTAGACGTAGATGGGAGGATAATATTAAAATGGATTTGAGGGAGGTGGGATATGATGATAGAGGCTGGATTAATCTTGCACAGGATAGGGACCGATGGCGGGCTTACGTGAGGGCGGCAATGAACCTTCGGGTTCCTTAAAACCATTTTAAGTAAGTATTATTATTATTATTATTATTATTATTGTTATTGTTATTATTAATTACAGATCAGAATAAAAGAATATTGTAAAATATCTCTTTCAAATGAAGTACAAAAAAACAACTTATTTGGAGTCCATGGATGAGTTCCCTAGTTCCCTTATACATGCATTCAGTGTGCGACCGTCCATCACATCTGGGCACGTGCAGACAAATGCCTCATCTGCGAGCGCAATACGTTCAACGAATTCTCCATTAGCACACATGCTCATCAAAAATCGGTGCAACTTACAACATGCATTGACATTCCGACAGCCATTTCTTATGCTTCATCGACCTTTACTCTTTTCGTAGGACAGCAAGAAGTTCTTAATTACGTCTTGGAACGCAGACACTGCTATGAGCTGTGAGTTAATCGCCAGTTCTTTGCACAAGATGGATATTACTGTGTAGTTCATCACGCATTTTAACTTACCATTGAGTAACGTTATGTAATATGTTTATACTGTATAGGGGCTATTCCATATGAAATCGATCAGTAAAAACCTCGCATTTTTTTATACTCTAATTTTTTCCCTATTTATACAAGGTGCTGAGGAGAGTGCATTTTCAAAAATATACTATCGAAAGTCAAACGGTTTTCGTACTATTGAGCGACAAATTTAGCGTATTTTAAAAAAACAAGCCTCTTTCAGCGCTCAGAACTCTGGAACCATTTATTGCAGAATATTGAACGGGAGCTCATTTTGAAGCTGACATTTGGTAGGTTATGTTAAGAAGTAATCCTTGTTTTTATTGTACACATAGACACAGATAATCTGATTTTACTTACTTTTAGGCTTTTTGCTTATTTGTAAAAATGCAAAAAAAATATTGAGAAAAAACCTTTCATTATTAAGAGGGATTCGGCATTGTTTGCTTAGTGGTATGGTAATAAGTTTCAAGGGTATTAAATAGATTATTGTCACACGCCTGGACTTTAACGGCGCAGTACCGCACGCACTGGCCGAGAGCTGAAGATAAGCGAGCGTTGGGCGTCATTTTACTCCTGTGTTTATGAAAACTTGTGATAAAGCTAGCCCAGCTATCCGCTACTAGACTAAACATCACGTGTTTGTCTCCTGGCCTTGCTTGCCTCGGCTAGCTCCCGTCTCACATTCAGCTGGTTAGTTCACGCGCGTACTATTTATTTTCTTTATTTGATATTTTCAATACTTTATCAACGTGCCATCAGTAAAAAATATGTGTTTATTTGTGCTTTCAATGCGGAATCTAACCATATATTTTAAAAATCTAAATTTCTCCATTTACATAAAAAGTAATATAAACCGTTTATATGTCAATATAAACTTTAACTTCTCAGCATCAAAATAAACCATGATTTTGATCATTGGGTGAAAAGGTTTCGGAGCCACAACAGTTTAAAGTTGCTAATTTTATGAAAATACGATGAATTTAAATATTTTTAATTTAAACACTATGAAGTTCTGATGCCTCAAACTTTGCACAAAGCATTGTATGACAGTTGTCAACGGACAGAAAAAGTTTCATTGTATTTAAAAATTGCAAGGTCAATTTTCTTTATATTTCGGTCGCTTTGAGATGGAATAGCCCATATGTATGTTTTGAATTTCATTAAATACTAGCCGTACCCGTGCGCTCTGCTGCACCCGTTAGAAATAAATATAAAGTAATTACATTATTAAAATAGGACATTTGATCCAGGGAACGTTCGTGTATGATCGAAGGAAAACGTTTAATATGTATTTTAAAAAATTAAAATGCGATCATTTTGATCCAGAGACCACTCATTTGGTGCAATGACAATTCCTTTAACATGTTTCTTAATTGTTATTACATGCAGCCATAGTTTAATGAAGATTGACATAAGATTATCATTTAGTTTTAATGTGTATACTTTATATTACTTGCTATATGTTTCCATTGAATTATGGTAATAACTTAATTTTAACCCTTGTTTCCTACGTCTTCAGTAAATGGCTCTTGGCCCACTATGGTTCTGAACCCTTCAAATAACTTAAATAGTGATACAGCATATATAGTGATTATATTTATTTCTTTCGAAAACGTAAGAATTCACGATCTCCTATGTACCATTGCCATGGAATGAATAAATGTGTTTTTTCTTCCTACTAAAAAATTTTATATTTTGCACATAGGAGTTACTGCAGAAACAACAACGCTACAATCAGAGGCGGCGGTGAAAATGTATTGTATTGTTATTTTAAAAGTCTTTTATATCCTTAAATATCAGTCCTATCAAAATTGTGCATAGAATAAAACTTATCGGAAATCATTTTTAAAGAATCTTTTGTTATGTATTATTTTTCGTGAAAATCAATAATAAGCGAGATATTTCGATTTATTTAATTCAGGCTCCCTTATAACCCCCCTTTTAAATAAAGTATTTTAAATGCCATATAGCCTAACATCTAAGTCACAACGAACTTAATTTATATTCCAATTTTCATATAAATCGGTTCAGCCATTATCGCGTGAAAAGGTAACAAACATCCAGACAGACAGACATAGAAACAAAAATTTGAAAAAAAGCAGAGGTAAGAAGTTCGTACTAAAACTGTTAAATTGTGTGAGCTTGGACTATACATCTACCGAATGAAGTGAAGTGACGTAGCTCTCAACATCAACAAACCAGCATAACAAATATGTGCATTTGAGTGGTAATTAAACTTATCTTTGTGCTAATGATCAATGGTCTTAGAGTCAGAAACAAAATTAACAATTAACATTGTGTAAAAAACAATAATTGGCAATTACATTCTTTGTATTTTCAGTATAAAATAATTTACCCATAGATATCAGAAAACAAAGTATGTAATAATCAGGGAAAGGACATTCATGCCCTAAAAACGTGAAGAATATGTATGCATTTATGCAGTAAAAATAGATAAATATGCTACGAAATATGCATTACCAGTCTGAGATTATTTTAACAGAATAAAAAGGTATAAGTAACTTACGTTTAGTCCTAGATCATATATGTAACAGATATGTCGGGCTTATAGGCTTTGAGGTTAACAACTTTTGTCAGGTTCACTACGCTGCCATCTAGTTGTTACATAAGGAGTCACATCATAATTCCCATTTGAATTGCATTAGCTACTGTGCTGCCATCTCGTGTTTTTTACGGCGGACGGGTGGCGATCCTGGCGGTTGTTCTCTTCAAAGTGCTGCCGATTTTAACATAGCGAGGAGTTATCTGTTACATATATGATCTAGGGTTTAGTCTATGGATTTTGAAGTGCTTGCCTCATTGCTGAATGCTCCATCTATGCTGTTACAGTTCACAACTAAGCAGTGACGTATGTTTTCTGTTGTCATTCTTCGCCTGTTGTCTCTCTTCATAGCTTTGTAGCGCGAAAAACTTCGTTCTACGTCACAAGAAGTAAGAGGTGCTTGCACAAAAGCTGTGAGCTATTCTATAGAAAATTTTGTTTGTTTTTTGGTGTTTTTCTTTCGATAATATCTTGAATTTCTTTAAGTTGATAATAGCCAGGGTTTTTGGAAAGAATATTTGCTGTTTTCCGTTCACTTTATCTCCTACATTTCTGGCACTGATGTTAAACTGGATATTTTTCTATCGAAATCTGCTGAAGACTACAGTAAAGGAATACCAATTGCTAACTTGAGAGGCTCCCTATGAGGACGTCATCGTTACGTTCAAAATTCATAAACATAAATTAGTCGTATTTACGAGGTCACACACTTTTAAAAATGAGGGAAAGACAAATAAACAAACATAATATGCAGTTTCCCTGCATAAATGTTAAAATATGATGCTTTTATAAATAAAGGCAAAATATGCACTTTTATGCACAACAAAAGTAATACCATTATATTCAGAAATTTGTGATTCATGTAGATAATCTTTCAGCATATTCACACAACGATAGAGAACAAAATATGCAAATGCATGAACTTCCTTTCCCCAGTAATAATATGTATTACATAATTTCCAAGTAATATGTATCTCCATATGCTGATAGGCTTGCATGACTACCAGTAAATCTTGAAGTTAAGCATTCAACTTCGTGTGATAGGAAGACTTAAATTCTGTCATGTTAAAAATCGCTCACTAAACTGCACAACTCCGCTGAAAACGTTAGCACGTAACGCAGCTGTTTCTCTACTATGCATACTGCTGTAATGTAGTTACGAAAGTGATCCTTATACAGTTGCGGATTTACTGTGAGTTGTTTATATGAACAGAGTATAGTATACACAGCAGACAAATAGTGAGACGATCTACAGGGACATCATTTTATTTTTACTAACATTTCTAATATTAACCTGGCTATACCTTGAGAACCGGAAACACCGTTTGCTATCCCCTTCCACGGCTGGAGTTCGATGATACTGGCGTAAAATATAAACAAATCACTTTACAGGCATAGGAGGGAAGAAAAGTAGTTCATCCATTTACGTGAACTAGGAAATATCGCGATTTTTAGTTTGATAACTTTCATTAGGTTTATGTTTAATCAAAATACAGTACAGTATTAACAATGAGTGTTTTTACTCACGAATTGAGCTGTCCATGCGGACGTATTCATTATGCAGTGTATATTATACTGTCTACAGCACATTAGCGTACGATATAGAGAATGAAGTTAAATTGAAAAATAATCATAATATGTATATTTAAACACAATTTTGAAGATGGTGGCCACTGATTTCGATACAGGCTTCAGTTCTAATGTGCATATTATCGCACTATAGACTATTGCATCTAATTCCAATTACCAGTTTCGTCCTTCATACTTAGTAACTCATGTTGAAATAATTCTGTACCTACTCTATAAAAGAGTACCTTACGTACTGTAAATTCAATCTTCACTTCTGCCCGACCCGCACAGATAAAATTACTCAGACACGCTATCTACTTCCCTCCAAGTTGTTATGTCGCAGGGTCGTAGAAAGCGGGGAAATCACGTAACAGTTAATTACTTAACGAGGCCCTTTTATTTAAATTATTTGAAACAGTTGTATAATATTACGTAGACGTCCAATTCCTAACAGAAATTAATGTTCTCAGAAAAGAGCTAAAACAGCCCAGCCACTAGCCTTTACAGAGAGGCGAATAGAAGCAGGTGGGGAAAACCGGGATGCGACGTAGGCAAATGGACGACAGTACCTGTGCGAAAATGATTCACTATTGGAAGCTCTTTCGTCACTGGAAAAGGCGAACATATTTTTGGAACGTACTGTTTACTATGACCGTAAGGCTACTATGAGTGTATATGCGGTTTTGGATCTGTGTGGAAGACGGTTGAACTTCATTAGTAGAAGGGGTGAGAGTGAAGTACATTCAAAAACTCAGGTACAATACAAATTGAAGTAAAAATAAAGTGATGTCCCTGTATATGCATGGCTGTACACAACCTAAAATCTATGTTTTGGTATAAACTTCCTACCTCTACTGATAATCTCTTAAAGCTAAAGACGTGTCATTACCTTTAGCGTTAATATTTTCAGTGTGTATGTGTGTATTCAATTAGATCGTTAGGTCATTGTCTGAAATTCCGGCCTAAAAGTTCACGCTACAACAAAGAATTTTTATGTACAACACGTGTGTGAAAACCAACTCATGTCGATAGGTATGTAGGTAATTTGGACAGACAGATGGACGGGTGGGTGAGTGAGTGAATGGGTGGATGAATGGACAATGCTGTAACACACTCTATCACATAGGTGTTTCATATCAGACCGGCAATTTGAAATAATCGCACAACAGTTGTTTATCAGTTCAGGTTATTTTTCCAGAAAATGCCTCGCAAGGACAGATGTTGTTTCTGGAGTAATTACACAGAATTGCAGGCTGTGACGTCATGGCGGATATTCCTGTGGCGCGTGCCCCGAAGCGCTGTCCATCTGGCAGTGATTAGCGGATGTGTAAACAAGAGTAAGTTGTGTTCGTGCCAGCGACGTCACCGCACAGGTGGTGAAATGAAAACAAGTGCACATCAAAACACGCAGCAAGATTAGTTACGAGCATTACAGCCATCGTTCATTACGAGGTGAAGAATTGTCGACAATAATAAATTAGACACTTTAAAATTACATTAGGCCTGCCTAAATGATTAGTAATAAATACCGATAATTATTATTTTATTTAATCTTAGGCCTAACAGTTTTCAAGCTAAATGTTTGTTTGGATCTAGTGAAATGCAAGTGTAGGATAAATAAATAAATAAACAAATAAATAAATAAATAAACAAACAAAAAACAAACGAATAAACAAACAAACGAATAAATGAATGAATAAATTAATGAATGAATTAATGAATGAATAAATAAATAAATAAATTAATGAATGAATAAATAAATAAATAAGTAAATAAGTAATTAAGTAAGTAAATAAGTAAGTAAATAAGTAAGTAACTAAATACGTAAGTAAATAAGAAAGTAAATAAGTAAGTAAATGAATAGATGGATAAATGAATAAATAAATAAATGAATAAATAAAGGAAAAAAATGAATAAATAAATAAATAAATAAATAATTAAATGAATAAATAAATGAATAATTAAATGAATAAATAAATGAATAAATGAATGAATAAATGAATTAATAAATGAATAAATGAATGAATAAATGAATAAATAAATGAATGAATAAATTAATTAATTAAAAAATGAATAAATAAGTGAATAAATAAATAAATAAATAAATAAACAAATAAATGAATAAATGAAATAAATGAATAAATATAAATGAATAAATAAATAAATATTTAAATAAATAAATAATAAATAAATAAGTAAAGTAAATAAGTAAATAAATAAGTAAGTAAATAAGAAAGTAAATAAGTAAGTATATAAATAAATAAATGAATAAATAAATAAATGTATAAATGAATGAATAAATAAATAAAATATATATATATAAATGAATAAATGTAAATAAATGAACAAATAAATAAATAAATGAACAAGTGAATAAAATAAATGAATAAATAAATGAATAAATGAAAATAAATAAATGAATATAAATGAATAAATGAATAAATAAATAAATAAATAAATAAATAAATGGATAAATAAATTAATAAGTGACTAAATAAATGAATAAATAAATGAATAAATAATAAATAAATGAATAAACAAATAAATGAATAAATAAATAAATAAATAAATAAATAAACAAATAAAGGATTAAATAAATAAACGAATAAATAAATAAATAGAAATAATTGAATAAATAAATAAATAAGTAAATAAATAAATATGTAAATAAATAAGCTTAATTGTTCATGTTTTCTACACAATATTAAAAATTCTGGCACTGGCTGATTACACAATAAACGGGATTTTTTTGTATCCCCCCCCCCAACTTCTCGTTATTCATCATCTTTTACAATATCCACCTCGCGACAATGGAATTCCCTGCCACAAAGTATTAGGGGCTGCAAGACAATAAACACCTTTAAGAACAGCTTAAAAGATAACCTACTTAGCATTTCACTCCAATCTTACTGACTTAAACTATCACTGACTACATTGTTACTCCTTCCTTTAGACATGCATCCTGATTGTGCTGTATTTTCAAAATTCTCATAATAATCTCTTTCTATTATCTAACATTATTTGAAATATATTAACATTCTATGTATTTTAGCTTAATTCTGCTACACAGTTTATTTCAGTGTTTAATTAATAGTTCATAGTATTTTGTTGTTTAATTCGTAAATAACTCTTGTATACATGTAACTCTCATCTAAATCAAATTGTTGAATTCTTTGTAAGTTCATGCATATGCATGTATACTTTTTGCTGGTTGAGTGGAAGAGAAGGCTTTACGGCCTTAACTCTGCCAGCTAAAATAAATTATTATTATTATTATTATTATTATTATTATTATTATTATTATTATTATTATTATTATTAACTTCGTGGTAGATGTAGCAGTATTCACTAGAGTTGTCAGATATCTCGATTTTGGCGTTTTGACGGAATTTCTCGATATTTGAATATTTTATTGTAGAGTTTTACTCTTCCCGATTTAAAGTTCAATTTTCCCTCCTTTTGTATTAATTTCTATTTTCAATTTAATTTTCTTGTGAACTGTTTCATATTGAAGTTTCTCCTGCTTCATTAAACAAATTATATTTCACGTAATCTTGGCTTTAGATTCTCTTCTGAATTCATATAGGTTCATACTGTCAATGATTCAATATTCATCCACAATCGACTACACACAAGGTCGAATCTGTTTTATAAATTCTAACTTTCAGCTTTTTGGACAGTAGACTGGACGATAAAAGTTTCTCAACCAAATAATAACAGGCATTTTCCATATTTATTCTGCGTTTAATTTCCTCTCGAGTGTCATTTATATTTGTTACTGTTGCTCCAAGGGACTTTAATTTTTTTACCTTTTACTTTCATTTTTTAAATTTCCATTTCGTACTATTTTCTGGTCACGAGACGTAATCACTAATCATATACTTTGTTTTTTTCGGAGTTTACTTCCAAACCTATCTCTTTACTTGCTTCATGTAAAATTTCCGTGTTTGGTCTAACAGTTCGTGGATTTTCTCCCAACATATTTACGTCGTCCGCATAAACAAGCTTGTTATACAACTTAAACGAAATTTATAGGGATCCTATTTTATGTTGAATAAAAATCTGAAATTTCGATACATAAACTTGATTTATTTCATTGTTATTTGCCACAAAAAAAAGAAAACAAATTCAGTGTTATTTCGCATTTAAAAATTATTCCCCCCTCCCTTTTTTTTTACTGTCATCGTGAAAAATATATTACTGAATATTCCTACAAAGTCTAGACGTCTATATTATCAAGGGAATCTTGAGGACCTTTGTATATTTCCAAAATATTTACAGTTAAGTGATATGTAGAGAAATTAGTTATAACAGTTTCATATACGTTGTGTGAATAATATTCGTATAAATTAATAGGCACCACAAAGCATTCAGGCTATTTCTACTCTATGTTTAAAAATAGTCCCTCGAAATACGCTTTGAATATTAGATTCAAACTTTTAGGGACATAGGATAGGTCCTATAGAATATTAGCGTATTTCTGCCTTCGATGTTGGCATCATTGTTCAATACAGCTCGTTATGTTCTTGGTTATGTTCGTGTTAGACATGTGTTCAAGTGTTATGAATTGGATCCATTGAAATCTACAAGGAAAGTGAAAATCTAGCTCAAAAACCTAAATAGGTAAGAATAGTTTCTCTTTTAGCTATTTAAACATTAAAAAAAAGCCTTTAGTTTATAAGATTAAGCTACGAGGATCACTGCAGCTCCTACAAAGACGCGCCTTATCGCCTGCGAGACTTTCTAGTACTGCACGCATAAGCTTCTGCCATCTGTTGGAGAGAATTTGTATCAACGTTGCCAACCTGAACACGAGCGATTCGGCTACAAATATCCCGAAATTCAGCTACAAAGACTGAAATTAAGCTACGCTCAAAACTTGAAGAATTTGCGTATGTGTTGTTCAATGTGCTGCGTTTAACGATTGTTTCATTGCCCATTATATTAATTTAATAAAAATAAGAGCTACGAATACAATTATTATTATTATTATTATTATTATTATTATTATTATTATTATTATTAATATTTATAATAATCATTATTATTTCTTACAAACCGAAAAATCAATACATAGGCCTAAGCATCAACACACTTCTATAGGTTTGGTAAAGCGTTGCTCAACCCAATCTACAAACCATGCACCAATATAAAAAAGGGAAAGTATCTCACCTAATAAAATCTAGTCGATCCTTCTGATAACACTAGCTAAAATTTTAACTGTAAATATGTACCTATAAATACGTAGACAAATATGTATAAACACATGGACACTGTGTTTTGGACAAAGTGTCGCAGCAAGTGGACAATGGGATAGATATGCGTGGGAAGGGCCAGTTTTTTAAATCTAGTTTCTTTTTTGCGGAGTAGGCGACCCCTAATAAAAACTCTGCTGTGTGCCGGGAAGTTCACAAACAGAGAAACTGTCAGGTAACTGGTTTACTTTTGTTGGGTAGGCGACCCCTAATAAACAGCCTGACGGGTGTCTGCAAATTCACGAGTATAGAAATTGTGAGTTAGGTAATAGGCGCTATTCACATTACAGGAAAATAAAACTGAAAATAGCAATGCTATCCTTGCCATAAATGCGGGTCGCATTGTTCAGAATTCAGTCTGTGACACAAAGTTTCTACCAGTATGTTTTCGTAATTTTAATGACGAAGTGAGGAAATTCTGGTGGGTATTAGTATGACAAAATAAATTTGTTAAAAGAAAGTGTTTACACATAAAATTTAAGTATTCACAGATGGTCGCTCCATCGAATCTCAATTCGGCTACATTTTGACATTCGGCTACGACAATTCTGCTACAAGCTACATTACTAAAAATTAAGCTACGTTTAGCCGAATTCGGCCACGGTTGGCAACGCTGATTTGTATTATCTAGTCATCACCGGGAGCAAATGGGCAATTACATTACATTACCAGTATTACCACATTCTAGATCAGGCCAGCACAAGGTTTGCGCTCTCCGAGCCGGCTCACAGCTCATGAGCGGAATGCTGGTATTAGCTGCGCTCTGTATAAGGGTGGACTGGAAGAAGGGGTGATCTCGCACAAAATATACACAAAAAGAAGTACTATTACGAGGTTCATGAAATGAATTCCCGTTCAGTGTTTACAAAAGTATCTTGGACTTACTAATTAATAGACCCTATAGAAATATTTATTTTACAGAAATAATAGACATTGTATACGTACTTAAATGTACAATATCATTTTGTTATATTTTTATTTATCAGTACATCAAAACGAGGTTTTATGCTGTTGGCAGCTGAAAGGAACAGTAGCCTACTGATCGTAATGAAACTTCAGTTACAGATGTTCGATGTCTGCCTTTATTAAAGTTGATTATAGAAAACAGTTGCTCACAAATATAAATGTTGAGCCACACATAGCAATCATTTTCACATCCGGCCTGTGTAGTCGTGGATATTATTGCTAATGTTTAGTCTTGTAAAACTCAACCAGTAGTATTATTCAAACGATCTTTGGCCCTTAGGCCACATTGAAGATCAATAAGTCCGAGCTGTAAATCGTTAAATGTTATGTTTTATTTAACGACGCTCGCAACTGCCGAGGTTATATGAGCACACTTAAATGCAATCGACCTGGCCCGGAATCGAACCCGCAACCTCGGGCACAGAAGGCCAGCGCTATACCAACTGCGCCAACCAGGCTCACCTGTAACATATATGACATTGTTTCAACTGGTATTGAAGGAATTTATTATGATAGCTTTAAACTTCTTTCCAATTAAGACAAGACTTTTAGTAGGTTATTTTACGACGGTTTATCAACAGCTTATGTTATTTAGCGTCTGAATGAGAAGAAGGTGATAATGCCGGTGAAATGAGTCCGGGGTCCAACACCGAAAGTTACTCAGCGTTTGCTCTTACTGGGCTGAGGGAAAACCCCGGAAATCCTTAACCAGATAACTTGTCCCGACTGGGAATCGAACCCTGGTCACCTGGTTTCGCGGCTAGACGCGCTAATCGTTACTCCACTGGTGTGAACCTTAAGGCAAGATCTTGGAACCTAGAATTAAATTCATTTTGAATTTCAATTAATATTTGCACTTAATCGTTTAACATGGCTTTATCACTAGCAGTTTCTATCGTTCGAAAGTAAGCCATATTACCTTCCTGAAACTGACTTACGAAAAGTTTAAGTTTACGACTGAAATCCCGTAATTTATTCAACATATCAACACTGAGCTGGCCTTTTCCCTGAAGAGAGATATTTAAATTGTTGAAGATTAATATCTTTAGTATCTTTATGTCTGGACTCGTAATGACGCATTATGTTATGTTTCTTTCTACCTTTCAAAATGTTGTGGCAGATAAAGCACTGAGTATTTACTCCAGCAGCTATGAAAAAATAAGCATTTTCCCATGCAACATTGAAAGAATTTGCCTGATCACTACTTTTCCGTCTTTTAGATTCCTCCATACTGTACTGTAGCAGTAGAACAACGAGAAACAGTTACTGAGAATACGCACTGCACTCCACTAGATAGCTGAGTGGTCGTTTCCCTCTCCTCTACCTAAAGCAAGTCTATATCATTCTGAAGTATCTTCCTCTCCGATTCGGCGAGCGGTAAACACAGCTCTCCCGCTCCGAAGGAGCGCGCGCGCTCTTTGAGCGCTGTTTGTGCAGGTATGTTCTAGATCATACTGTACTGTATTAATTTTATATTTCAAAACTATTTTTATTTTTAATCCCTGAAGAATGACAAACTGATATCTTGCAATATAATTGGTTATGTTTTTCATAATATGCATGAAAGAATTTCGCACCTGGTCGAAATTCAGGAGTTGAGAATTTTATTTAAAAATTTGTGTACTTAATTTATTTGCCCTTTCGTCACACAGCAATTTTCTCTGTTAATGGAAGTCTGTATACCGAATTTTGACAAAAAAAAAAATGAAATTTTGGTTTTTATCGTTTTTCGGTAGTTTGAAGTGTAAAATGATAATATGACTTTATTTCTTCTAATTGTTAGTTAGCTTTTAACCCTATCTCCAGCAAAAATAATTTGTACTAATTCTTAATGCAAAAAATGTTACCTATGAACAATTTTTCTTTGTCAACCGCTCAATGGAATTTTAGATTTATTTATCCGATTCTATACATAAAATTATGTTCCATATGCCCTATTTTTTCTATATTTGCATATTTTATCACTTCTGAGGAAAGTGCACACAAAATTGAGGAATTTAACATTGCAAGATATGGAAACTTAGACACCATTTTTCTGTATTTTCTTATTTTTGTGACATTGGTGCACTTTTCTCAGAAAGTATTGTACCCAGAAGGCTGATTGTCAGCTTTTATCCCTACCTTCAGAAAAAATAATTTGTAGTAATTCTTAATGCAAAAAATTTTATCAATAAACTTTTTTCTTTGCCAACCGCTCAATGGAATTTTAAATTTATTTAGCCTATTAACTTATATACATAAAAGTATCTTGTCCACACCTGTGGAGTAACGGTCGGCGCGTCTGGCTGCGAAACCAGGTGGCCCGGGTTCGAATCCCGGTCGGGGCAAGTTACCTGGTTGAGGTTTTTTCCGGGGTTTTCCCTCAACCCAATACGAGCGAATGCTGGGTAACTTTCGGTGCTGGACCCCGGACTCATTTCACCGGCATTATCACCTTCATATCATTCAGACGCTAAATAACCTAGATGTTGATACAGAGTCGCAAAATAACCCAATAAAATAAAAATAAAAGTATGTTACATAATATGCCCTATTTTTCTATATTTTTATCTTTTATCACTTCTGAGTAAAGTGCTCCCAAAATTGAGGAATTTAACACTGCATGATATGGAAACTTACACACCATTTTCTGCACTTTCTTATTTTTGTGACATTGGTGCACTTTTCTCAGAAGGGTATTGTACCCAGAAGGCTGAAATTAATGTACAATATCAATGTGATAGCATTTTACACAGTAGGTTAAAAAAAATGAAGATTATTTCTATCTTCAGCAAAAATAAAAAATAATTTGTAGTAATTCTTAATGCAAAAAATGTTATCAATGAAAAAAGTATTTTTGCCAACCTCTCAGCGGAAATTTAAATTTATTTAACCAGTTGTATACATATTGTCTCCCCTTAATATAATTGACGAGACTTAAATATGTTTTACTGGCATAAGTCATGAGAAGGTGCAATTTTTAAATTTATAACGTTTTGAAATGTTTAAATTTATGTTTAAATATAAAAACTGGACACTTCTGTTTATTTTTAAACAATTTATATTTATTTTTATTACAGATATGGTTTGTAACCGTGAAAGAACGACAGATCGTTGTTCGTGATCTAAGAAGAGAATGCTACTGGACGTAAAGACATTTTAACAGAACAGAATACCATTTGAAACTGCTGGAAGGACTTATGATGTCACAAAAAATTCTCTAAGGAGATATTATGTGCTGTCTATCGTCGAAATACCCAAATTCGGCTAGCACACAACGTTTTCAAAAGACGTAGAAGAGGACTTAGTGAAATACTTAATAAAACTCGATACCATGGTTATGGACTAACACAGCAAGAACTTTGCCAAATTGCATATCGGTTTGCATTCACAAATTACCTTATAGAACTTTTGAATAATGAAACAGATGGCTGGGGAAGATTGGATTCGAGGCTTGCTAAATCGGCACAGACATAAGTGAGGGCTTTTCTATCGCTCGAGGAAAAGGAATGTGTACAGAAAAAGTGGACAGATTCTACAATCATCTCTCCATCCTGCTGGACGAACGCAGTTTGAGGAATAAACCAACACAATTTCGAGACAGGCCTACAATTTGTCTACAAGCAAAAAAAAAAGTCGTCTCTCAATGTGGGAAGAGAGATGAGATGAGCCAAACCGACTGCGAAAGAGGAGAGACTACCAGCGTTGCGGCGTATGTCTCAGTTAGTGGCCAGTACCTTTTCCCGTTAATTGTGTTGAAGAGCAGAGGTTCAATGACAATTTTGAAATTGGCATGCCACCTGGCACAAAGATTGTACTCTCTGAGAAAAGGTATTTTAGATGGGAACAATTTAACCAATTTCTAGCTCATTTTACAGCAGCAAAGCCACATGGGACCCGTCATCCTAATGGTTGGTGGACGTGGATCACACTGTTCAGAACATCCAATCCTGGGAAAGGCCAAGAACCATGGCATAATGATATTTTTGTTGTTTGCCACTCTGCAGCATACATAATCTACAACCACTAGATGTGTCATTTTTTGCTTCACTTACAGCTTATTACAATGTTGCATGCAGGCTTTATGTTAGAAGAAATCCAGGGGATGGCATCAACAAAGTAACATTTGATGGCACTTTCCTCCAAGCTTGGAATCGAGCGGCTACAGTCTGGAATGCTGTATATGGATCAAGAGGCACGGCATATTTCCTTTCAAACCCAATCGACTCTCTGAGCACGGTGCTTCCTCCTGAATCCTGCATAAGTCTATCCAAAATGTTGTTCCAGTGCACGAGCAGGATGCCAGAGAGGAGGCATCAACGTGAATTGCAGCACGCGACAAGGCTCTAACACAACAGTTGGAGGTTGAAGAGCATGGCTCGAGTCAGAAGACGCCGTGCTCAACTCCAAAGCGAAGTTTTGCCAGTTTGACTTCGATTCTCGATACTTTGCAGACGGCGAAGACGAGGAACACGGGAGAAGCAAGTGTAGCAGGGAGTTTATAGACAATCTCAAAGCAAAAAAGCTTGCAATCGCTGCCAGAAAGGAGGAAAATGACAAAAGAGCATAGAGATCCTGACAGTGTATGATAAAGAAAATACCTGCAATTCGTGCCAAAGGACTTATAAAGAAGGTGAAAACTGGATTAAATGCCTTGAATGTAATCTGTGGTACCATGTAAAGTGCACAGAAAATGGCAATGATTCTTATTTGTGTGTCACAATTTGTCTAAGCGATAACAAATGATTTAAAATACAGGCTGTTCGTTAATCTCATGGGTACGTGTAAAACACGTGGTGCTTTGGAAATTTTAACATATAACTTTACAAGTGTTAGTAAACATTCTTGTTGGGATTTGTTTGACATTTCATGCATAGAAGTACACTGCTTGTTTTCATGATGTCAATCTAAAACATTATATGTATTTATTTTATCCTATGTATGTATGTATGTATTTTTGTATTTATTATGTATTTTACGACGCTGATATCGGAACATAGGTTATTTACTCTGAATGATTTGAATGATTAATCAATGTAAACATTTTATTCACTTGAAAGTTTTTAAGAAAGTTCCACTGTCTGATTAAAAGGGAAAATCATAAATCCAGTGAACCAGTCATTGCCATGTCGGCCAACAGTACAACATGCAGGTATCTGCCAGACGCGCTGACCGTTACCAAAGGTTATTGTATTTATATGTTTTATAAATGTTTGTACATTATGTATTAGGTTTGTAATGCTTATATTCATATTCATATTTAACCCATCATTCAGGTATGGTGAACATACATTTCTGATATAGGGTTCCAATATTAATCATCAATACATTTTATTCTCTTATCATCTATGTCTCCCCAAATCTTCCAGTTTATCTAAAAGTTTAACCACTGAACTTCAATGTCCATTTCTTCCTCCATCCTTTCTGATGCAGTATTTACAACTCTTAACCTTCTTTATCTTCTTCAATATAATTTGTATTAGACATGGGATAAATTCCACCTTACTCTTTATAGAAACATTCGACTCTAATCTGTTTCCTCCATCTCTACAAACTATCATTGTCATCTTTCATCAACTGTTCCAAGTGTTCCATCTGTTTGGCACTGTTATCTCTACTTTTATGTTTATCGTTAAAACCTTTTTATCTCTGACTAGTATTCATAATATTTCTACTATCTCATCTGCTTCAGGATCTTATTATATTATTTGTCTTTAAATGTTGCAATGTTCTAATGTATTATGACGACGAAAGTCTATTTTTGTTGGATGACTATTATCACTTTTTCACTTTATTGGACAACTTTCAACGGTTCGATTTCAGTAAAAATAATTTTATACCTCCTCAGGAGATTTTAATAACAATGACATTTTTACCTATTATTTAATTAACAACTATCTCCAGCTCTTGAACATATTCTCCATCAATGGATTGCTTTTCAGATTTATTAATTTAATTTGATTCATCTTCAATTAAACTTCATTACTTGTTCCTCTATATTGTTCACAGTTTGGAACATGGATTTTTATTTTATTGAGGTTATTTTAAGACACTGATTCAACTCCACTTTTGGTTATTTCAGAGTTTGATAATGCCGGTTGAAATGTATTAAATTAACCATATTTTCAGTGGTCAAAGTGATTAACTCCATAGTTCAGTAAAAAGCCCACAGAATGCAATATTATTCTTGACTACAAAAGAATCAATTATGTGTATTCAACTTTAACCTTGAATATCTCAAAATCTTTGAAAAGGAGTTAATCCACAGGTTGACTTGGAACATTGATCTAATACTCACATTTTTGACTCATCTAAGCCGAGACGGAAAGTCAGATGACCTCTAGTTCACTTGTTTATTACAAACATCTTAGATTTGCATCCTTCCTTGTTTTCTTTAACTATGACATAACAATACGCTGAATTTTTTAAAGTTTCATCAGAAGTTTTTCCTACATCTTTTTAGTTACTGCTCAAATATTGTTCGTGTTGTCTGTTATCTTTGACCATCCCTTCCTCTCAGTTGTCTGTTGTAGTCACTCGACAGTTCTTTCTTTGGAGGTCAGTCCCTTTCGTAACTTACACTCGGACTTGACAACAAAGAAGAGAAAACTCCTTTCCTTATACTCTGGAATGTTCCCCTTAGATGATTCTCCTGGAACGTTTCCAACCCTGGACAGTGTAACATCCTTTCCAGTTGGAACAGGTTCTTTATCCGAAACATGATTCATAGCCATCAGTAGCTCCCCCTTCTTCAAGACTCATTCATCATTACACAGCTTTTTAAACCTTTCTTTTGTCATAAATTTCTTTGTCACCTCTTGTGCCACGTTAAGGCTTATATGAGTGTAATATTAATTTTATTTTATAAAATCACACGAATTGTTAGACTATACCTTGTCTTCGTGAAATCCTCTAATGAGGAAAGTTTCTAGTAAAAAAATTCACACAGATATTTATGTGAATTCCAATAAATATATCTTTCGAGTATTTTACATTAAGGGGTTAGGTACAGCTTACAGCAGTTACATTTTGGAAATATTTAACATTTTTTCCTCCATTAACTGCTATCTTGTCCAATAATGAAAATTGATACGTGTAAAACACTGTCCTTCTGCTATATGAAAAAAATATTTTTACGATTAAAAATATTTATATTCTTTTTCAAAATTCAAATTGGTGACAGTTCACTGTGCAGTGATGAAGCTTTTCCCTCATAACTCATAAACTTGTTAACTTTTTCATATTCTTTCTCTTTTATTTTATTGCTGAAACTCATATTTATAATATCATGCTCTTTCAACTACATTCCTTAATAAAAATATATTTTTTTATTCTGTGTTAAAATAAAATACTGATATTTGATCATTTCTTTAAATGAATTTAGTTTTATTAGACAATCTATGAAAGGTAGAGAAGTGATCTTGCATCATATTGTAGATATGATATGTATAAATACACACAAAAATTTCATCACAGAACGTTGGATGATTTTTGAGTTATGTGGGAAACGCTTCATCACTGCACAGTGAACTGAATTTTGAAAAAAAAATGTAAATAATTTTTCAATCGTAAATATATACAGGGACATCACTTTATTTTTACCAACATTTTTAACATTAACCTGGCTATGGAGGGAAAAACACTGTTGAATATCCATTACAGGAGTTTGATGTTACTAAAGTGCAATATGTAAACAAATCATTTTACTAGGTATAGGAGGAGAGAAAAGTAAAGTGTATCCATTTATGTTGTAGGGAAATACGATATTACGATTTTCAGTTTGATCATTTTTTACGAATTTATCAAAATACAGTAGAGTAGTAACATTAAAAAAACTGTTTGTTTTTAGGCGGCTATGTTGTTATGTAATGTCTACTTTATTTAACTATATTAATTATTGATGTTAACATACAATATAGAGTGCATTTAAAGTGGGACAGGGCTCATAAGCTAAAGGCTGTAAGTGCACTTAAGTTACTTTTGAGAAAATGGGGTTTACATATTTAAGCTTTCGTAAAACTGGCGAAATTTTTATTTAAATTTTAATGTGTGATGCGATTAAAATATCCCTTTGCCACTAAAATTTCAGATACTTTAGCTTACACTGGATGCACTTAACTCATGTTATTACAAATGTCACTAGCATTCCTTTTATTTCTAGCTACCTCAATTCAAAATAAGCTAATCTGAATTTTTAAACAAGTTGCTGAAAATGGTTGCCGTTCATTACAATGCAGGCTTCAATTCTTTACGCATATTATTAAAAACATTTTGAAGCATATTCTATGAAATTGAATTTATCGTTTCTTGAATATAATTTTAGTACGATATTATTAATATAGGTTCTTTCTTCTATAGAAAACGCAACCATATTTCTGAAACACACTATACACTGCAGTGTTTACTTCACTGCTTGAAGACTTTGAATGCAACAGCGGCCGTAAGTTTGTGTGTCTGACGAGAGCAAGGACATTAGTGAAGGGGTGAGATGAAGTACATTCAGAAATGCAGGTACAATAAAATGCAAGTAAAAATAAAATGATGTCCCTGTATATATATATATATTTTCATATAGCAGAAGGACAGTGTTTTACACATACCAATTTTCATTATTGTACAAGATACAGTAATAGAGGAAAAAAATGTTGAATATTTCCAAAATTTTACTGCTGTAAGCTGTACCTAATCCCTTAAAATGCCGTAATAAAAACCAAAATTTCTCTTGAAAAACACTGATTTCGGGCAAATTCGTGCTAAAATCAAACATTCCTCGTATACACAAAATGTCGTGTTATTTGACCAGTTTAAACTTACGATATTTTGATCTGGAAGAGATTTAAACATAAAATGTTTGTTTCTACCAGCTGAAAAACCGTATTGTACGAGTACGAATCCGTGATTTGCAAAAACTAGGTATGTCTAGTAATTTACATGCACTTGCTTTAACATAATGCAGTACAGATGACCAGAATCTCAATCTAGCTCAGCGTTGTCAGACAGAGAGAGACTAAACGGAGCGGAGCAATCCACTAGACTGGTTGCGTGCTCCGGTGTTTCCACAGACATAAGCAAGTTCACGCTCCGATCTAGCTCCACAACCGGTTTTGGAGCTTACAACTCTGACATTACTGATCTAGCTGAAAGAAATTATATTTTTCAAAGTCACTGCAGTTGGTGTTTTACTCTGTAAACACTAACCAGATATCTGCACTTTACAAATCCGCAACACAGAAAGGGATTCCGAAAGATTAACTACAGTAAATACATAAAGTAGTGGAGTTCGATTCCCCTCCCCTTTTTTAGTTGTGAAGATGGCTCCTAAGCCATTGTACTGCCCGATATTTACCGAAGCTCCGTCGTACGTTTGTGCAATTAATTTCTTGCTACAGTTTAATTCTTCTAAATTATCAAATACAATTTCAGATATTCTTTTGGCTGTCCTGTCATCTGAAAGTTTTGTTAATTCTTGTATTTATTATAGCTTATTTTATTTATTTTTATGTTATTTTATTTTTTATATTATATCATTTTAAATTATTTATTATTGCGTTTATTCTATTCTTTTAAAATGACCAATGAACTGCATTTAAGAAGGCTACAAGGGTACTTAAAAATTTGTATTGTAGTCTCTGACAGGGTCTTCATCATCCAGAAAGAAGGGTCGTAGTATTAGGATACGCGATCATATCCTCAAACGCGGTTAGAGTCAAGCCATACCCGCCCTCCGCACCCTCCCTTGTCCGCTAACTTCACTGCTAGAAATACCGTTTGCTGTAAGATATTTGGATGGTTCCTCGGAAATTATTTCTGAGCTGTGCAGTGGCGACAACTCATGTCAGAAAGTGGAAGCTTAAAGGAAATTATTACGTTGGGACGCATTGAAAATCAAAATCTGTAATTAAAATGTTTTCTGTCCTCAGAGGCACAAAATTAAATTGTAGGATCGTCCTCATATCCTTCATGGAGGAATCGCCACTGATCACATGAAATAAAAGAAAACACTTTCATGGAAAATCAAGTTGTCCACGCCCTTCGTCTTGAATAAGCCTTGGTTTGGCTCCGTCCATGTCCATCATCCTTCACTATTTTGCCCATATAATTTCAGGTAATTTTCAAATAATAACGGTGCTTAACAGAAATACTTCCAAGAAAAAAAGTAAAAATGTTTACTGTTTCCTCCGAAATTATCGCCAATTTTTTTCCTCCTCAGCATTTTTCCTCATTCAAGGAAGCGCAGCATAGTTACCGTGCAGGTATAACGTTTTCAGCGCCTCCTTTTCTTTGACCTCAACGATATTTCTATGAAATTTCCGTTTGTTAGGAGCTAAGCAGTTGCATTCCAGGGATTAGAGGAGACAAGTTACATACCTGCGGGAATAATAAAAATAAACAAGATGTAGCAAACTACTTTAGGAAGAGCGTTTCTGTTCTGTTATACGAAGAAGCTCCAATAAACAAAGTATTGTGACGCTGCAATATATCGATTTCCAAATTTTGACGGAAATTCTTTTTCAGAATAGCTGAACCTGAAATCGACAGGTTACTAACTTCACTATGTTGCATATCTATATTTAAGAACTACGTGTGATGCGAGAATGAAAAAGAGATAACATAAGATGAATATAAAGAGAACAAGAGAAATGCAAGGAGGACACAAGGAAAGCGAGGGGATGACAATGAGAACAAGGGAAGCAAAAAAAAAAAACCAGGAGAATACAAAAAGAACATGGAAAATGTAAAGAGAACAAGGGGAAGAAAATGGGAGAAAGGGGAGTAAATGGAGAAGAATCAGTGGCGGCTCCTGCATATTTCTTAAGAGGAGGAAAGAAGTTAACAGCGCAAAATGACATCTTATTGAGAGAAAGAAGCTACAAATTAGCCTACATGCATACATGTAACACCAGGTAGTGTTGGGGTTGGCCTTCTCTTTCGTATAGCAATAATCTGTTCTTGTAAACTGAGTTTCCTAAATTGTCCAAATATGTTTTCACTTCCATTCATTGTTGGATAATTGCACAAATTAACAATTACAAGGAAATTCACAAACTAGCAGCATTTTTCGCGCACACTACAGCATCACACGTGTTGGACGAGACCAGCTACTAACACGTAACCGGAACCGTTTTACGGAAGTGGAAATGAAAAATAATCTGTTTGGAAGGCGAGAACACTGCATCCACCCACGTGGTCTGTGTTGGCCACATGTACATTTTACAAGTTCAGTATTACATGATTTTGAAGAATGTCAGTTCTTGTAAAGTTATACTACCATTATTGCTCAAAGCTGCAGGTGGCCGATTAATTTTTGTGTTAAAAATAATGTAGTTTGGAGTATTTTCAATTTCAAATATATTTGTACAAAACTGAAAACTTGGCTGTTGTCATATCTAGTAGACAATGAATGGAAGTTAATTTCAGTGGCCAAAAAGATCTGCGATACTAACGTAGAACTACTTCCTCTTTGTTTTATATAAATCTAACTTCAACTTTCAGATATCCTCGAAAGTTTCAAACCATGAGTAGTAGCTTATATAAAATGCAATGAATAATATATTTTGATTTATGATTTAAAAGAACTTTATATGGTGTTTTCATAGCTTTGCGTTAAAACTGTTTTTATTGTGCCTCCTCCTAGATGTGTTATATTCTGGTTGAATGCAGCATCGTTAGATGGCAGCGGTAGCGAGTTTGCTGCAAGACCAGTTGGTTTTATTTCCCGCCCATGCGCTGATTCAGAGGAGGATCTCCTCTCTAAATTCATTCGCTTGCTTTAAAACTCTGCTTCTTTCTCTGGCCGCTAGTGCGCTGTTGTCTATGTGTGTTAACTGCAAGAAAGGAGGAAAGGATTTGCTTTCCTCCACACAAACAATATCGCATCTTTCTCATAGTTTTCTAGCGGCACATGAGCGCGCGTCGTTTAAAACTCGATCAACCGAGGTTTTCTTATAGCTGTGAACTTAAAAATTATCGAATCTTCCTCGAATTTCAAGGTATTTTTTTTTCATTTGGTATTTACTTTCAAAAGAAGAAAAATGTGAGGAGGACGTTCCTCCCTTCTCTCCCCCGAGAAACCGCCACTGAGAAGAAGGGAATAAGAGTAGAACAAGAGGAGTAGGAGAACAAGGGGAATACAAGGATAACAAGGGAAGAACAAGGAGAATACAAGCGGAAGGAGGAAAAGAAAATGGGGAAGAAAGAAAACAAGGGACATACAAATCAAACAACGGGAATACATGTAGAACAGGGGAGTACATAGAAATCAAAGAGTATACAAACAAAACAAGGAGAGAAGGGGAATGCAAGAATAAAGATGGAATATAATTAGAAAACCAATCAAAGGGAACACAAATAAGATGGGCTGCATTTAAATTCTCAAGTTACTCTCCCATACCTAGTGAGAGAAATATGTAGTCCTATGTCATTTCTACGAGGTAGTCAGACTAACAGGATTCGAAACCACGCCTGATCTCAGCTTCGCAATTCGATGTGCTCCTTGACCAATAGTCCATTTTCCTCCTTGTCTCTCCTTTGTTTTCTTTCTTATTCCTCTTGTTCTTGTATTATTCTTTTTCCCTTTCTTCTCCTCCACCCTTTCCCCTTGTTCTCAATGTGTTCCCCTTGTCCTATTTCTTTTCTTCTCCCTTTTCCCTTAGTTTTCCCGTCTGATCCTTATTCTCCTTACATTCTCCTAGATCTCTTTGTGTCCTTGTTTTTCTTGTCCAACAGTTTTTCTCATTGCCTTCCCCTTGTTCCAGAGGCGGCTTTTCAGGTGAATCAGGTGAAGCACAACTTCACCATAGAATTTTAAAAAATTCACTTTACTTTTACTATACATCACAGTGTGACTGATTTTATGATATTTATATTTATGTACGTTCAAAAATCGCGCCGCGCTGAAGAATAGCGTCGGTGAATCCTGTTCTTGCATTGCGACTTTTTATTTCGCTTGCTATGGTTACCGTAGCAACAAGACTCCGATACGTTTAAGTTCTGCGCCGGTGAAGTGAGCTCGATTTTCCTCCTGTTTGTCTTTCACTCAGCTGTGGTTACCATGGCAACAAGGCTACACCCCTCACCCCGCAACAACAGTTAGTATCATTTAGTAAGTCTATGTTAGTATCCAGTGGCGTAGCGTCAATGTAAGCTAAAAAGCTTAGCTTCCCAGTTAATAATAATTTCATAATAAACCTGCAGTTTATGAAGAAAATTATTTATTAATTTTAATAGAATTTATATTTACGCATTAAATATTGTGATGCGGCAGCTCAGGATGATTTGTGATGCAGCAGTAAACAAGAAGCCTGCACACACCGCTTTCAAGCAGACCGGTTTCTTCTGTGTAATCCACCCCGCAGATTTTCCATCCCTTTCTAAGCTAGCCTAGTCGCAAGGCTCGCAGAGAAGCTAGCTTTAACATTTAAAATAAGTAGTTTCCGAGTTATCCCTTTTCGTCAGTTGTGTTCAGTTGAAGTGTTAGTGTGCATTGTGGCTGATATAATAAATAATGAGCGAAATAACAGTTCCTGACACTAATTTACTTGAATTTTTTTAGGACAATTGCATGATCAAAACTGACTTACGAACAAAAGTGTGATTTAAAAACAAATGACCGACTCCTTGCTGTCAATGAAGGACACAACCAAAAGACAGACGCATACTTACGTAATGATACTAATATTGTGATTTCTCTAAGTATGACAGGGAGTGAGCTAATGTTATACGTATGCATGTCTATTTGTTAGAGATATGTGTAAACCGTGAAATCATATTTTACTACGTATCATTTGAGGTCATGCCTTATTGGTGTTACTTACGATGTTTCAACCAATTTCGACTGCTGACTTGAAATTGACTACTATTTATTTAAGACTGTATTTTTGTAATACGTTTTCTCATATTGCATGAAAGACAACTTGAGTTAGCTTCCCTACTCAAAATTTCATGCTACGCCACTGTTAGTATCATGGCTTTGGTCGGACGTGAAATAGTAAAAGAGACGAATTCACAACGTTCCGCCAATCGACGACAAAGAGACTATTCAGGGTAGCCAACTCTAACAATGAAAATTACAGAAATTTAAAAGCGTAAAATTAATTTCGCCCATAGAAAAGTTATAGGCCTACTAAATGAATATATAATATTTGTAATTTTTTTAATCTGTTTTGCTAAAGAAGCAAGCACGAGTCTTGAGAAAAGTGGAAATATAATGTAAGAAGAATTGGTGTTTGCGTTGTAGGTACTACTGTAGCAAAGTTAAATTTTTCCGCGGTTTCGTGAGCAAGTGTGCATAAAGATCGCGTTGTATGCATTGTAATATTATTTTCTACTGTTCTCATTACATTAATTATTAGGACTATTTTAAATAATTACTAGTAATATTTGTTCATAAAAATCAACGTGCTGTAGGGATCTGGGCTGTTTATTAACAAATTTGTCCGCGGAAAGATGTTTTTCTTATATGAATCGCATTAAAAACTATTTGCGTAGTTGCATGTCACAACAAAGACGCTCGTCAATAGCGAAATATTTCTATGCAGAAGCAAATTATCCACAAAATTATGAAAAAATCAGCCTTTCCACAACGATGTTACTGATAAATTCGTTGCCATGAACAGAAGGATTCAACTTGTCTTTAAAAAATTGGTATGATTATTTATTGCCATCAATTTATGATTTTATTATATTATTTATTATTATTATTATTAGGCCTACTATTACTATTATTATTGTCATCGTCATCATCAATGTCACGTATTTTAATTATACCGGTATTTAATATACATACAGTAGAACCTCTATTATCCGTGGTAATGAAGGGGGTGGACTGAACGGTTAATCGAAAAAATCGGATAATCCGTACCATAAAATACGTTCATAAATTAAGCATATAATTCTTGGTTTCATAATTTGAAATTCCTACCATACTGCAACTACTGGTGTCTTCTTACTACACATTATACAATGTTATGCTGGTTATAAGTAATGAAAACAGTGAAATACAATAACACGTACTACTTTGTTTTATTCTATTAAATTGCGCATATTTCTAATGCCAATCTTGTATTCTGATGCGATATGAGCTACAGTTTTTCCTTTCCCAAACAGCTCAACACGTTTTCTTTGGACATTTTGCACAGAACGACTAAATGATGCATAGGTTTGCAGTTGTGTGAAGGTTCTTGGGGTCATTTCTTTCGAACTGATAGTGACTATTTTACAAGTTGTGAAAAAACCTCCTCCCAAAAGTGTTTCTACTGCCGGTAACGGTAGCATTCCTACTACATACTGTGTAACGGTAAAGAATGGTAATAACTTTCCGCAGAAAAAATGCGTGTTAACATATTGTACAGTATTTAGTATTTTTCTGCAGCAAAAAAAAAAATAGAGAGAAAGACAGTCGGATAATCCACCAATCGGTTAATAGGGTGAAGGATAATCGAGGTTCTACTGTAGAAAGCCTATACATGATTTTTGTTATAAAATTAGAAGTCGACCTAACACTGCTTCACACACCTTTTACGTCACAAGCCGCCACTGCCTTGTTCTCATATTGTTTCCCTTGCTCTCTTTATATTCCCCTTGTCGTCCACTTATACTCCTAATATACCACTTGTTCTTTTTTAATTCCATTTTTTCTCCTTATATTTCTGTTGTTCTCTCTATCGTCCCCTTATTCTGCTTCCCTCTTGCTTAGAAGAGTCCCTTGTGCAGACCCTTGTATTTCCTTATTTTGACTATGCTGACATTTTACTGACTGACCTCTCCAGCGACAACAAAACGAAACTTCAACGTGCTCATAATTTGTGTGTACGTTTTGTAAGCAATGTTTGTAAATATGATCATATTACCCCATCCCTGGAAGCAATAGGTTGGCTTAAACTAGATAAGAAAAGAAATTTACATTCACTTCTTCTCTTCGAAATCTTGAACTCTTCTATTCCTTCGTACCTGTCGTCTCGCTTCACTTACCTTTCTTCCCACCACAATCTAAACACACGCTCTCGGCATGAAACAATACTAACAATACCATCCCAAGCATCAAATAAAATTGAATTCAAACGCAAACTTACTAGGCACTTGGTCAGTAATTGAGACTCGTTCAGACATGGTTTCTTGTAAATAGTTCTCTTAATCTATCACAAAATATTTCAATATCCGGTAATATCATCACTATAGAATTTTGTTATTGTAGGTTTAATTTGTAATTTAGTAAACACAAAAATATTCTTTGTTCTTAACTTCTATGATAAAATGTCTAGCTTTCATTAATTCTTGTCGTACTTTGATTTTTATTGTAATTGTAATTGTAAATTTAATATTAATTGTAATCTTATTGTTCATGTTATAGTTGTAATCCCCTGGTAGAGGGGCAGAGAAGGCCTGACGGCCTTATCTCTACCAGGTTAAATAAATAAATACTACTAAATACTATATTCCTCTTCTTCTCCTTGTCGTCCCCTGGTTTTATTTTTCACGCCATCCACACGTAATTTTACGCAAAGATATGCAGCACAGTACAGGTGATATTCGATAATAAATTAAATTCCCTTGTTACGATTCTCCTATTTTCTCGAAAGAGTATTAACTAGCTAAACTGAATTTCTCGTGCTAGACTTAAGCGCTTGCCCAGGTCGTGGATTGTCCTGTAGAGATGTTTGCTCGGAACTAAACCTCGCACACCAATCTTTTACAGTTGATTTCCCCGTCTTTCCATAATATACTGAATCTTACTGCGGTTGATTTCAGCAAATGTATGCCCTTCTGCAGTCAAAAAACGTATTACAGCAAGCTGTTCATTTCTGGACGCTTCCATTTTGCACCATTCGCTTTTCCTTTTTTATTTATTGGGAGCAACAATGACAGGTATGCCAACCAAACTTACCAATATAAATTTTATAACC
This sequence comes from Periplaneta americana, assembly GCA_025594305.2. NCBI lineage: Eukaryota > Metazoa > Arthropoda > Insecta > Blattodea > Blattidae > Periplaneta > Periplaneta americana. The sequence goes on from JAJSOF020000041.1 coordinate 5,060,290, forward strand.
ATTGTTGCCAATACGGTGCTCCTAAAGCGAACTCCTGTTGTAGGGATTTTCTTAGATTTAAGGAAAGCTTTTGACACGGTTAACCATCGTTTACTTCTGGACAAATTATTTGATATAGGAGTCAGAGGTATTCCGCATAAGTTATTTCAATCATACTTAAACAAAAGAACTCAGGTAATCAAAATTGGTGATAATATCAGTGAAAATGTAAATACTGATATAGGTGTCCCTCAGGGAACAATTTTAGGTCCTATTCTATTTTTAATATATATTAATGATTTATTAAACATTGATTTGAAAGTACATAATGACTACTGTTATTCTTACGCTGATGACACGGTGGTGATTTTCAGTGGTTTAACTTGGGAGGACACTTATAAACATGCCAATGTAAGTATAAATTTGATCAAAAACTGGCTTGATGCAAATTTTCTATCTCTAAATGTAACTAAAACTACTTTGATGCCATTTTCTTTAACAGTCTCTGGATTGAACAAATTGAAATCACTTTCTCATTTAAAATTAATAATCCAAAACTCATTTTGTAAACTCTCTACAACCTGTAAATGCCCTTGCCTGAAAGGATCTGTAGATGTGAAATACCTGGGAATTATTGTTGATCAGCACTTGAAATGGAATAGACAAATCACCTTTTTATGTAGCAGGATCCGTAAAACAATTTACAAATTTGTAAACCTTCGCCATTTCTTGCCTACTCATGTATTACGTTTGGTTTATTTGGCTATAGTTGAATCTGTTATCCAATATGGTATAACTGGATGGGGAGGCATTACAAAAACTGCTCTTTTTCCTCTAATTATGTTGCAAAAAAGCATAATCAAAATTTGTTTGAAAAGGCGACTGGATTATCCAACAAATTTGATCCATTCCGAATTGAATGTTTTTAGAATTGACCAAATTTATAAATACTCTTTAATGAAATTCTATCATAAATATAGAATGAATTTTCTAGCTCAGCCACATGATCATAATACAAGACGAAATGAAATTCTTAAATTAGTTGAACCTAAATGTTTCACATCTGCTGCTTTACTACATAGTACAAATTATGGTCCACGTCTATATAATTCGATAATAAAATTTCATCCAGAATTGACTACTTTAAGCAATGAAATTTTCAGATCCAGAATTAAAAATTTATATGACAGACTTCCCTGTATTTATATTATGTACCATGTATTGTAAAACAAGTTTATTTCTATCCTAAGTATATTTTTCTATCTTATCTTGGTTACTATATCAACATGACCTGCACTAATTATACTACTACTAATAATTTAATAATAGTCCACCAATCTCAACATCGTCTCTTTTTTCACGCAGTTATTACTAGTATTATTATCCACTAATTTTATTATCATCTTTATGTGACCTTTTTTCTTCAGTATTTTGTCTACAACGTATGTATATCTATGTAACGGAACTGTCCCCGAACACGAGCTTTGCTCTTTCGGGGTATTTTAATGTAGCGTTTTTATGCATATGTTATCTACACTAATAATAAATCTGTAACCGACATTTTTCTGGTAATTTTCGATTTTCCAAAAATAATTGGTCCTAACATATATAATTAAACACCCTGAAACCTAAAATCGCTTTTTTGAATTTTTTTTTGTATGTCTGTCTGTCTATCTGTCTGTATGTTTGTTACCTTTTCACGCGATAATGAACGGATTTCGATGAAAATTGGAATATAAATTATGTTCATTGTAACTTAGATTTTAGGCTATATGGGATTCAAAATACATTATTTAAAAGGGGGTTATAAGGGGTCCTGAATTAAATAAATCGAAATATCTCGCTTATTATTGATTTTTGTGAAAAATGTTACATAACAAACGTTTCTTTAAAAATAATTTGCGATAAGTTTTATTCCTTGAACAATTTTGACAGGACTGATATTTAATGAGATAAATGACTTTTAAAATTCAAATAACTGCCATCTAAGACCGTATAATGAAATATAAAACAAATGACTTCGTCTATAAGGGGCCTTGGACAGCAAAAATCGAAAGCTATGAATGTTTCTGTGTTTGTATGAAGTAATATCGGAAGCTAAATTAACCGATTTGTATAATTAATTATTAATTCACCATTGGAAAGTGTAGTTTCTCTAGATGGACATAATGCTATAATGTTATTACAGTAACTGCTGATATAATATAATGTAATGTAATATAATACAATATAATATATGCAATGTAATATTATATAATATAATTTAAGTTATTTGAAGGATTCAGAACCATACTGGGCCAAACGCCATTTACTGAAGACGTAGAAAACAAGGGTTAAAATTAAGTTATTACCATAATTCAATGGAAACCTATAACAAGTAAAATAAAGTATACACATTAAATCTAAATGATGTCAATGTTCATTAAACTATGGTTGCATGTAATAAAAATTAGAAACATGTTAAAGGAATTGTCATTGCACCAGTGAGTGGTCTCTGGACCAAAATGATCGCATTTTAATTATTTGGATGCAATTTATTTTATCCTTCTATCAAACACGAATGTTCCCTGGATCAAACGTCCTATTTTAATTATGTAATTACTTTATATTTATTTCTAACGGGTGCAGCGGAGCGCACGGGTACGGCTAGTTATTAAATAAATAAATATAGCAAACCTCGGCCGATTTTCATTTGAACTAACGACATATAATACAAAGTTTAATGCCAATTTAAAATAATGACTGTGACTAAGTAGAATCCATTCATGAGTCTGAGGAGACGGGCGGCATTTCTGTATACCTTGCGTCGCCCGTCAGACCTAGTTAGGCTGACCTCGGGCGGGAAACGATCCGCGTCCTTCACGACTCATGAAGCGCGCGCTATGCCTTGTCGGGTATTAATAGAGCCGTCCGCGGCGACGCGGCACCTCAACTAACACACTTACACAAACACTACGCGGAAAACGGCCCATTCTTCACGACACTTGTCTGGAGGACAGGGCCCTTCTCAGCTGCTTACCTCTTTATTTAACTGCCATTATTTAACCAACGGCACAAGTTCAAGACTTTAAAGAAGGGGAGTATTTACAAGGAAAGAGCTATTAGATGTAAACAACATCTATCATATGAAATATAATATGAAAATGAATATTTATGTAACACATAGGCCTACCTATTAAAATTCTCCTCCTCCACATTCTTCTAGTAACTTCAGGGAGCCAACTTTAGAACAAAACGTTACTGGATTTGTAATTAGAAATTTGTAAAAAGGAATTCTTTAATGAAAAAATAATTTTGACAGCTCTTTCAATGTCACGCCCCCTTACAGCCTTAATTTAAAAACGTCTTTAAACATATTTTTAATGAGAATTGAACTAAATCCATTTGGGGTATGAATATATTCAGTAGTGGCAAAAAAAACCGGACCGACTCTTGTAGCTGATTTCAGAGCCTTGTTCACTCCAGAGCACGATAGACTGGTAACTAAGACTTTCGTGGTTCGAATCCTGCCTGGGAAGGAAACTTTTTTTTTGTTCCTTATTCAAATTTATTCCCAATACTTTTCGATTGCAGCGATATTTTACTACTTAATTAACTTATTATTCCCAGAACATGAATTTTACCAACAAACGAAAAGTATTGGGAATAAATTTGAATCAGAAAAAAAAATTTCCTTCCCAGGCAGGATTCGAACCACGAAAGTCTTAGTTACTAGTCTATCGTGCTCTGGAGTAAACAAGGCTCTGAAATCAGCTACAAGGGTCGGTCCGGTTTTTTTGCCACTACTGTACATTCTAAAGACGTGAAATAGTCAATAAAAACGTTGTGGAAAATTTTTATGATTTTCAGCGGTCTCCCCTCATTTCTGAAGTATTCTTTATTTTTAAGCCATAAACAGGGCTCACATCATGATTAAATTTGTATGATCAATTTTACCCCACTTTATAGTACATTTTACAGTTTGCAAACATGGGCCTAGACTAGACGGCATTTCGGAAGGCTGTCACAGCTGCTATATGCGCCTTAGTATTTCTGGCATGTGACGTCACAAGCTTGTACAGTAGAACCAATCGGAATCAGTCTGTAACTAGTACATCCCGAGTTCGTCTGTTCGTGTGTGTTTCAACACATTGAATAAGTAAAACTAAGATTTACTGTGTGTGTGTAAGATAAATGGAAGGAGAGACTGTAAAAAGACAAGTATTGCACAGGCAGGCGCGGAAAATTGTGTTTAAAGTGTATAATTATTTTAAAAACGTTGACGAGCAGAACGCTGCCGGCCATCTTGATGCTGGCTGCAACGTTGCCAACGCGCAAGAAACGACTGCAGAAGCATGTGGTGTGGGATTGAGAACAGTGCAAAGAATATTGTTAGTGAAGGAAAGAGGGTTTGTTTGGTGTCATGCTTACAGTAATCAACGGCTAAGGTCATTATTGTCTTTTGATAATTTAAATTATCTCCTGCGCTATTTGTATTGCAGTATGATGTGGCAATGTTGTACGCTGCCTTGGTCTCTCTATCTGTCTTTCTCGACGCAAACGCTAGCAGAGTACCGCCTTCCGAATTGCCGTCGACTCTAATTTTAACGTCATTTCCTACTTATATGATACGTAATTTACACGCACTTGCCATTAATGTGACTTATGTGCGAACAAATGGACACACACTATTTTACTGATGCGGAAATTTTAATCTCAATTAACAAAAAAAAAAAAAAAAAAAAAAATTGTACACAACAAAATGAATTTATAGCAAAAACTATCGTATTTCCGTCGTAAGAAATGCCACTTAGATACATATGCATCCATTCTTCTTACACAGGAGTGTGTAAAAAAATTAAATCATAATTCACACACTCTAAAACCACGGATCCTAAGATAACGTCAAAACGTAACATGTCATAGTATTCTAATAATATTGATTAAATGATAAGACATTCTAAAATTAGATTCCCAAGAAAGAAAAGAGGTCTCAATAAATATAATCATACTTTATTAGCATTCAATATCGAACAAAATTAATATAATACATTGCAATAATAAGGAAATGTCATAGTTAATATTTATATATTTTTAGATTCACTAACAGACAATACAATATTAAAGGTCATATTTCAATTCACTAACAACAGACAGAACGTATTACAACATAAAAGGTTCTAACTGTAGTTCATTGACTATCTTCTAGTTACAGTCTGGTGTTTCACTCGCGATATGGAATTCATATATGAAAATTATTTCAATAAACCTCCATAAATTTCACAAGGAATTGTTAATTTGTCCTTCAGGGGTAAGAAATACAGAATGTTAAAAAAGTATCGAATATTTTAGTATGCAACAAAACAAGAAAATAATATTTAATAAACATGGGTCCTACAACACATACTTTCTGAGATCTGAACACTTATTCATAGGAGATGCTCAATGTGACGTCCATTCATGGCAATGCATTCCTCTGCCCTTCGGCGTAAGGAATCACGCGCTCTTTGAAATTTACCATAACCAAAGTCTAGGGGATTTAGGTTTGGGGAAAGAGCAGGCCAAGGTGTGGGGCCTTCCCGATCAATCCTGCGGTCCTGAAGTCTCAGCGTCAGGTGTTCACGCACATTGCGGAGAAAATGTGCTGGTGTGCCATCATGCATGAACCACATCTGCAGTCTTTGCTGGCATGGCACATACTCCAGCAAGGTAGGCAATACGTTAATTGGAAAGTCCTGATAACGAGCCCCAGTTAATCTCTGTGGTAGCACATATGGCCCTATTAATCTATCACCAAGAACGCCTGCACATACGTTGATTGAGAATCGGTGCTGATGCCTTGTTTCTTCAACTGCAGGGGGATTTTCATCAGCCCACACATGCTGATTACCGAAATTCACAACACCATCTTTGCTGAACTCCGCTCATATCTGCAACCAGACTTTTGTTTTCAGTATTCCTTCAGACGTATCAGTATTCCATTCCAGGGGTGTCAACTACGATATGATTATCTGGTAGTCTGCTTTATTGTAGGGCAGAGAAATGCACTGCCATAAATGAAAGTCACATTCAGCACCTCCTATGAACAAGTGTTCAGATCTCAGAAAGTATGTGTTGCAGGACCATGTTTATGAGACATTTTCTTCTTTTGTTACATACTGTCACCTCCTAAAATATTGGATACTTTTTAACACCCTGTATAAAGTGTCTAAATGCTACGAAATCTCCAGGTCCTGAATCTGTTCAAAATCAATTATTCAAAATCTTTCTTTACCAGGTTTAACACATTTCACAAACATTTTTTAACCCATACCTTCGTTTAAATTATGTATGTTATGAATGAAAGGAGTTGTTATAGAACTGCTAAAATCGGGTAAAACCTAATGATATCCGGAAAATTTAAGGGCCACTTTAATAATACGATTAGTAAAATCCTGGAAAGAAACACTTTTAAATAATTTATTTTGCAACAAAAATGTTACATATATAACGAACAGTTTGGTTTCAGAGAACACTACACTACAACACATCAACTCTATCGTTTATACAATCACATAATTCTAGTACTACAGTAGTGGTCAACACACAGTTTGTGTCTTCCTAGACATTGAAAAAGTTTTCGACACTCTATGGACTCAAGGTTTATATGAGACCATTCATATGAAAAGAAACGTTATGTTTACTAATACAATTTTTAGGAAAGCTAATAAGGTGCAAATTTCACATTTGAGGACCGTTTTTGCAAAACTTGCTAACTGAAAAAACTAAATTTTACAGGAGAGACAAAAGACTGTAGTAAGCAAGTTTTGCTGTATCTCTCACTTGTAGCAGAAAGCAAGTTTTGAAAAAACGATCACACTTTGACACACTACAATGAAGAGAAATAACCCAATTTTTCTAAGACGCTTTGAACATCATGTAGAGGCCTGCCTTATGTTAACGAATCCATCAAAATCTCAATTTTGCAAATTTTGCAGTTAGCAAGTTTTGCAAAAACGGCCCTCATTTGGAGTTATGGACAATAATCGATACCTGCTTTGCTTTTTTTTTTTTTACTACTTTCAGTAAGTTTTAGTTCAGTATTCAACCGTTAGGCTAGATGGTGTAAAAATTCATTTTTGTAACATTTGCACAAAACAGAAAAGGGACCATACCTTCACCAATGGTATTTAAATAAAAAACTTAAGATCCCTTTTACTGTAGTCTATATATTTTCAATCTCAATTTCGGAAAATGTTCGATTACGTTTTGAAAAAAGTGTATAGGCCTACAATTTCGAAGAAAGTAATGTCAGTTTCGGAAATCGTAATATAAAGTTCAGAAGGTGTAAAGTTAATTAAAAAGAAAGGCTATTCAGTATTGGAAAAGATAAACCTAATTTTGGAAAGCTGTAATGTTTTTGTTTAGTCAACTGTCCGAAGAGATGTTTGAACGTCATAAGTAACACCAATATGGACTCATGAGGCAACTAAGCCAGGAGATAATGGGGTAGGGTGGCCAGTTTCTTTCCCCCTCCAATGCATACATCGCCGATTAGCTACAATTCCACTAATCAGACTTAAAAGCTGTAATATTATTTTTTTTAATTTTCTTTTTATTGATAGTGCATTAAATTAGATGTATTTGCACTAAATTGCTGCAAATGATCGTAATCGCAAGAATTCTTGTTTCCATGTAAATGAATACTGTCAATAAACTCTGTTCATTCAATGATGATTCTCATAGAAGAGTCGATGTAATTGCCATCAATAGAAGAACCCAGAAAGCGATGGTCTGAGACCCTACGATTTGCTTTGAACGAGACACGAATCAAGCACTGCAGATAAAAGATGACAAGCGAGCTAAATATCTAACTTGTCTTCCATACCTCAGTGAAAAATATGGCTTTTCGCTTTACAACTGGGATGTTATAGGCTTACTATTTGGAGCAAGGGGTTGTTTACCAAAATTTACATGTAATATCCTTAAATCCTTTAAAATTCCCTTTTATGAGGTTCAGCAGATTGTAATGGAAATTCTGAAGGCCTCTCTTCAAATTCTACACTATCATCTATATGTTAACACGTAAATTTTTGTTTTGATGTACAAATCGAAACATTATTTTGCTCGTTTCATTTCCCTTTATCTTTTATGTTTGTTAATTCCGGATCCCAGTGGTCAATCTCACTTGAGGACGGCTGATTTGAAATAAATCATGGTATTCTGTTCTCTTCAATGAATATTGAAAATCAATTTGACTTTATCTTGTACATATAATGAAATAAAATTATATACATACTGTTACTATATATCTGAAAAATAAGGACAATCTTCAAATCCTAAATTGACCTAATTTTTTTCTGAATTTGATATCTTTTCCGATATTGAGGTTAGCTTTCCAAAATTAAGTTTCTTTTTATGAATTAAACATTTCTGGAATTGAGGTTAGCTTTTCCGAAAATAAAATTAGATTTTCGTAATCGAGATTACCTTTTCCGAAATTGTGGTTGAAAAGGTATAATATAATAGGCCTACAAAATGCTATTATAAATTTTATCGTATAAAAAATTACAACTACCGGTACCTTAAAACAAGTTTTATACTGTAAATTGAAGGGTATTTTGTTTTTAAGAACAATAATTAATCTGTGGTAATTGGCACTGGCGTAATATTTTTGCAAAGACTTTGGCAATGGATGCTTGAAATCACTACTTACCAACATTTAAAGCTAAGTAGTGAGGAAAAAAGCGCTATGTATGCTCTAACAACAATAGAAAGCAAAAGCAACAGACATGTCACCACGTCTGACATCTCACCCCAGATGTATTTACCAACAGAAATGACTTCTCTAGGATGATCCCGAGAATGAAAATATTAATCCACATTTTGATGCAGTTTATCAAGATATCTTGTACCCAAAATCTGAGTTTTTCTCAGGAAGAATGTTGATTAGCCATTACCGGTGCCATTTCCTCCAAAACGATCATGCGCTGTAGCAATAAGATAGCGCATGAAACTTCATGAGAAACATTTTAATTCAAGTTGGTATCAAGGTAAGGTCTTCACTAAAATAATATTTGATAATGCGATTATCCACTTACACTTCTGAGGACTAAATACATTTTGTTACATAGGCGACTATGTGGGATGTTTCTTCACCTCAACTGATTATTTGAGACAAGTATTTGTTCCTTTTTTAAATATATTTATTTACAAAAAGACAGTAAATGAGCCTGAACAATGGACATTGTTGTAAACCCGAGACTACCAGCAATGGTAACTATAGGCCTACAACTGGCAAAACTCCGTTGTAGGAGGTTACTAAACCTTACCGCTGTGCTGGAGGCGGAGTTTCCCTCCATTAATCTGAATCATTGTCGCTACATATTGACAAGTCACCTGACGCAGCACTGCTATCAGTACGCGCCACTATTGGTTGACAATTAGGAAGGAGGAGGCGAATAGTATATTGTGTCACTCTTTAAGATTGCGGAGACCAACGGAGTTTTGTAAGTTGTTCCCCTATAGCAACAGTGCTTACAAACAGTTTTATTTCTTATTGCATAAAATAAAGAGAACAACATCATACAGTTTATTCTTCCTATGCACTCTCAGTAAATGAGGCTCGAAAATGAACCAATGTGAACATATAAATAACAAATCTGGCTTTCAGATAGTAGCTCCCTGTAAAGCAGGTTTGAATAATTTCAAGGAAAAATTTTTCCGGAGTCGGGTATCGATAGTCTCATAGTTGAGTTCTGACGTCTTGTCAGCTCATTTGTGTTGTGTGGATATAAAAGGAAAAATTGTGACTGTGTCGTGTATAGTTCCTGGGGTAGCTCAGTCGGTAGAGCGTTCGCGCGCTAAGCGAAGGGTCCTGGGATCGATACCCGACTCTGGAACAATTTTTCCTTGAAATTATATAAATAATATTTTATTGTAATGCCGTGAATACTAAAAATGGTAACTAGCATGGATCCATTTCATCATCAGGTACAGGTTCATGTGTGATCGTCAAATTTCTCTATAATTTCTAAATTATCATCTACTTCTGAATCAGGAGAAAAATAACTATCATTCACCAACCTTCTAGTTCTACATTATCACTCCCGACATGTTGCAGAAACAAACCACGCTTCAAGACAATAAGTGATCCTCAAGAATGAACCAATAAGTTAAAATTTTGAACATAATTAAATAACATCTTAAATATTAGTATACTTGTATTCTTTTCAGTATTTTCATTCTTGTAATTAATTTTTAGTTTTAGAAGAATTGCAATTATTTTTAATCAGCAAAAAATTTCCGATAAGACTGCAATATTTAAAATGAAAACTCGGTAAGTATAAATCCAGTACTCTTCTCTGAAACTTTGTTATCTTTGAAGCTCATTCATTCAAAACAAGGTTTTTTTTATTATTAGAAACTGATAATGCCATGAGTTTATCCCGCGCCGTGGCGTCGAGCTCTAAGGCATTCTGCCTAGGACTCGCGTTACGGAATGCGCGCTGGTTCGAATCCTCATGGGGGAAGACATTTTCTCATGAAATTTCATTCAGTGCATGGGACTGGTGCCCAGCCGGCATCGTGATGCAATTGGGGAGCTACGATAGATGCGAAAATCCAGTTTCGAAAACCAGCTATAAAGGCTGGAGGGATCATCATGCTAATCACACTAATTTACAAAGCTAAGGTATTAAATAAAAGAGACATTGATTAATAAACTTGAAAATAAAAATCAGTGTTTCTAAGAGTTTTGTATTGATCTTCACTGAAAGAAGACTGCAAGAAACATATGAACTGAAACCTTTTAACGTAATAATTTCAAATAAAAAGGAACTTAGACCTATTTCTAATTTGTTTTGAGTCACAGGATTTCTCTCTTTTAAGAACCATATACAGTAAATAAAACTACTACATTTGTATACTTTACTGATGTCGCCATCACTGAGCTTATGGACCAAGAAAACTTTCTATACAGCGTGATTCACGAGGATTTACCGCCACAGCAATCCGCTGCAGTGAGATGTAGTAATTCTCGAGATGTCACCCAGCAACCCGCCGCAGAGAGATGTAGCAATTCTCGAGATGTCACCCAGCAACCCGCCGCAGAGAGATGTAGTAATTCTCGAGATGTCACCCAGCAACCCGCCGCAGAGAGATGTTGCAATTCTCGAGATGTCACCCAGCATCCGCCGCAGTGATGTAGCAAGTTCTCGAGATGTCACCCAGCAACCCGCCGCAGTGAGATGTAGTTCTCGAGATGTCACCCAGCAACCCGCCGCAGAGAGATGTAGCAATTCTCGAGATGTCACCCAGCATCTCGCTGTGGTGTGATGCAGTAGTTCTCGAGATGTCACCAGCAACCCGCCGCAGTGAGATGTAGCAAGTCTCGAGATATCACCCAGCATCTCCGCTGTGAGATGTGATGCAAGTTCTCGAGATGTCACCCAGCAACCCGCCGCAGTGAGATGTAGCAAGTCTCGAGATATCACCCAGCATATCGTTGTGGTATGATGCAGTAGTTCTCGAGATGTCACTCAGCAACCCGCCACAGTGCGATGTAGTAATTCTCAAGATGTCACCCAGACTCTCGGTCTGAAGTGATGTAGTTCTCGAGATGTCACCAGTAACCCGCCGCAGTGAGATTTAGCTAATTCTCGAGATATCACCCAGCAACCCGCTGTGGTGTGATGTACCAATTCTCGAGATGTCACCAGCAACCCGCCGCAGTGAGATACAGCAAGTGTCAAGATGTCACCCAGCATCTCGCTGTGGTGTGATGTAGTAGTTCTCGAGATGTCGCCAGCAACCCGCCGCAGTGAGATGTAGTAAGTGTCGAGATGTCACCCAGCAACCTCCGTAGTGAGATGTAAGTCTCTAGATGTCACCAGAATCCGTTGTGTATGATGAGATGTTCTCGAGATGTCACTCAGCAACTCGCCACAGTTATCACTCAAGATGTCACCAGCTCGGTCTGAAGTGATGTAGTTCTCGAGATGTCACGTAGCTTCTCGCTGTGATGCAATACTAATTTCTCGAGATGTCACCCAGCACCTCGCTGCAGTGATATGTGACAGTTCTCGAGATGTCACCCAGCAACCCGCTGCAGTGAGATACAGCAATTCTCAAGATGTCACCCAGCACCTCGCTGTGATATGGTGAAGTAGTTCTCGAGATGTCACCCAGCAACCCGCTGCAGTGAGATACAGCAATTCTCAAGATGTCACCCAGCATCTCGCTGTGGTGTGATGTAGTAGTTCTCGAGATGTCGCCAGCAACCCGCCGCAGTGAGATGTAGTAAGTGTCGAGATGTCACCCAGCAATCCTCCGTAGTGAGACGTTTAAGTCTCTAGATGTCACTCAGAAACCCGATGAAGTGAGATGTAGCAATTCTCGAGTTATCACCCAGCACCTCGCTGGGGTATGGTGCAGTAGTTCTCGAGATGTCACTCAGCTTCTCGATGTTATGCAATATTTCTCGAGATGTCACCCAGCACCTCGCTGTGATATGGTGAAGTAGTTCTCGAGATGTCACCCAGCAACCCGCTGCAGTGAGATACAGCAATTCTCAAGATGTCACCCAGCATCTCGCTGTGATATGGTGAAGTAGTTCTCGAGATGTAGTTCTGCGAGATGTCACCCAGCATCTCGCTGTGCAACCCGAGATGTCACTGCAGCTGAGATACAGCAATTCTCAAGATGTCACCCAGCACCTCGCTGTGATATGGTGAAGTAGTTCTCGAGATGTCACCCAGCAACCCTCTGCAGTGAGATACACCAATTCTCAAGATGTCACCCAGCATCTCGCTGTGGTGTGATGTAGTAGTTCTCGAGATGTCGCCAGCAACCCGCCGCAGTGAGATGTAGTAAGTGTCGAGATGTCACCCAGCAATCCTCCGTAGTGAGACGTTGTTAAGTCTCTAGATGTCACTCAGAAACCCGATGAAGTGAGATGCAGCAATTCTCGAGTTATCACCCAGCACCTCGCTGGGGTATGGTGCAGTAGTTCTCGAGATGTCACCCAGCAATATTTCTCGATGTGATGCAATATAGTTCTCGAGATGTCACCCAGCAACCCGAAGCAGTGAGATGTAGTAAGTCTCGAGATGTCACTCGGATTATTGCTGTGAAGTGATGTAGTTCCCGAGATGTTACCTAACTTCTCGCTGTGGAATAATGTACTAATTCTCGAGATGTCACTCAGCGACTCGCTGCAATGAGATGAAGTAATTCTCGAGATGTCACAGAGATTCTCGCTGTGGTATGATCTACAGTAGTGTTATCAAGATGTCACCGAATGCCACTTTTCTTCTTCATTGAAATTGTTAGTGTGTTTTCTTGTTTATTTGTATTTGTGCATCATTATTTGCTATTATTTCTTTATGTTGTTTTGGTAGGAATATATTATTTTGAGCTTTAGACTATATTTACGGTAGATAATCTGATTTAAATTATACTTAATTTTCATTGCAGCTATCGTAGAGATGTTTCTTATGGATTTAGAGTTTTACTTCTTTGTGGAAGTAGTGATATTTTAGCAATATTTCTTCTTCAGTTGATGCTGCCTTCACGGAGCATTCTTGAATAAATTTACTTTTTCTTCTTTGAAGAAGTGATGATTATAAAAAGTTTATGTCTTCATGATTAAAGAGGAGAAGCAGTTAATGATATTGGAGTCATTTCTCATGAGAGCATATGTGGCGATTCATTTCTTCAGTTGTAGATGAGTGATTGTAGAAGATATGGTCATATTTTAAGGAGTTGTCTTTATTGTCATTGTAAGAAGTGTTGTGGATTGAGAAGTTCGTTGTTATTTTGCAGAAGAATGCGTTTTTGAGAATGTGAATATTTTAATTCAGAAGAAGTTATGGATTTCAGAGTAAAATATATATATATTTTTTTTATTTTGGGACATGTGAAGACAGTTTTTTTAGACTCTCTCTTCTTGATGTAAAGATGTAGATTATATGGAGATGATTTTTTTTATTGGAGCTTGACTTTATTTTACGTGGTGATGATGTGATTTCTTCTTGGATGGAGATGAATTTTTTTCACATGGTGGTGATGTGATAATTTTATCAGTAGCAAAGTCTTGTACCACCAAAAGTGGTGTTTACACAAAGCATTGAGGTAGGTCTCCATGCTTTCTGTACTGTGCGTATCGAGATTCAGCCATAATTTATAATCTCGTTCAGTTTATTGAGAAAAGGCTGGGCAATCCACAGCAGTTACAACTTTTGTGACACAGTTTCTCTCCGTACGTCGGAGGGAACTAAACTCTGTCACATTCATCACAGTTGCCCTACCAACTCAAACGAGTATTACTCAGGTCTGATTTGGACACAGTACAGTTTCCACTGTCTAATTGTTATTTTCTTAATAGTCTCTATATACAGGGTGATTCAGAAGATTGCGCACAAACTTAAGGAGCTTATAGAGGGGTCGAACTACAACAACTTTCGAATAGGAACTTATTATCTAGGAAGTAATCCTGAGTCAGTACATGCTTGGGAATGTAGGAACTACATTGCGGATGTAAGCTTACTTTGCAATGAGGCACTTTGTTCGATACACTATGAAATGATGAAGACGTTCCTCTGCCACCACGTTTGAATGGGGTGAGGTACAAGGTCTTCATACGAGACGTTCTTCCAGAACTGTCAGAGAATATACCACTTATCGTGCGTCGCCAGATGTGGATGCAACTAGACGGAGCACCTGCACACTTCTCTCTTCAAGTACGTGACACATAACCCGGGTGTAGGATCGGAAGGGAAAGTCCAAATGCTTGGCCACCCCGCTCCCCTGATTTGACGCGAGTTCTTATTCTGGGAGCATATCAAAAGCCTCGTGTACGAGACACCAGCTCCCGACCAAGAAACACTTCTTGCCAAGATATTTGTAGCAGCTGATAAGGTGAGATGATAAGGATTTTGGTGGAGATGCCTGTTTTGACGTGTGTTTGTAGGCACGCCGAGGAGGCGAGGGGTACGGGCCGATGGAAGTACTGTCTCTTCCAAGAAGATGAACAAATGAGGACATCACTATGGAAATAAAGAACGTAGTAAGAGAAAAATTCGAAGCTAATTAAACGCGCAACATATGTTTACGAATGAAATAATAATACCGTGCGATACAAGACACGTATTCACATGCAATGGAACAAACTAAAGTCGTAATATAACTATTACAACGCAAGACTGATATTATCGTCATTTCTCTTCTGACTGTACTCTTTAATATCATTCAAGCTATTTCGTGACCTTTCCTGTCGCCCGCTCTTCCTTACCGCATTGTTTCATTCGCATTCCTTCCGTCGGTATTCCCTGCTTGCGAGACCTATACCTTGTAGAGTGCGTCAGAATTTCCTACGACGATGTTATGGCTGTATTGAATGTGATGGTCGCCAATTTGAATAACTTTTAAAAAGAAAGAAGTGTTGAGTAAACATTATCTTTGCTTAACTTAAAATGTGTGATTGTCCATTCTGTAGTTCCTGACATTTCCCAGGCTTGCAATGACCCAGGATTACTTCTTATACCAAAAGTTCCTATTTTAAAGTTGTATTTCGATTCCTCTATAGTAGTGGTGGGCAAAATGAACGCAACCCACAAGACAGGATTTAAATGGCAACTACATACTGTGGGAGGGTTTGCACTCTGCAGTGCAGTGACGGATTTACAGACAGTTGCGCCACTACACTCCTATCTACCATATGTAATTAGGATAGTCCATTCACGTGATATTTAATTAATCATTTTTCAAAGCAATTTCTTCGAAATTGGGATTTATATCTGTGCATGCTATTTTCAGTTTCGCAAGGAGATGAGCATCGCTTAAGCGGAATCTGTGGCTGGACTTTATAAATTTCATTTTAGAAAACAGCTGTTCGCATTGGTAGGTTGATGAATACATACCGTCATTCACCATAACTATGGTCCTGGAACACAACCATGCTCCACTATACAACCATTCAAAGATCATTGTAGAAGTAACATAGACCGTTCGTAGATAGCTGCAGTGACTTGAATTCAAACTACAGTACAATAAGAATATAGATAAACGAGGTACTACGTTATGGAGTACAAAATTCGAATAGTTGTATCGTGGGCAATAGTTATGTTCCAGGACCATAGTTATGGGAAATTACGGTACTCATTATTTTTTAAGCAAACTGTCTACGCAGTGAATATATAGTACTGGACAACTTTTAAAAAATTTTAACCTCCAGTAGAACTTCACATTCTGCTTTCAAGAAGCCATCATTCTGTAAATCCAGTACTTCTAACTGCAATTCTGGGATAACATTTTCAATTTAAACATGAAAAGGAGTGGCAAAAATATTGAAATCTTTCTCCATCCTTTGAAAATCACTGAATCTGTGTTCTTTGAACTCGTATAACAGGTGGTTTATTTTAAGAATATACATATTTAAGTTCGCGTCCTGCCTAAACATGAAAAACTGAAAGAACTGCCTTTCTTGTAAGTGTGATATCCTCTCGATTCATATGATTCTGCGAAAGATATTGTATCACTAATGAAGCTCCGAAGTACAGCAATCCAGTATAATCCGCTACATACACGCGCAGTATTTTCATGGAGTGGGGGAAGGGGAAGGTAGGGGGTAACTTTGATGCTTCGCTGAGGTCTAACGTCACTGCGGCAATGCCGCAAGAATGCCCACCATTGCTCTATAAGCTCCTTAAGTTTGTGCGCAACCTTTTGAATCAATCTGTAAATAATATGATTGGTTACGATGACATTCAAAATAAAAATATTGTGGTAGGTGACTGTCACACATTTGTCATCACTTACTTTGGAATTTTGATAGCGATTCCTTTTTATATGAATTGTTATTTTGTAATTTATTTGAATCATTTTCTATAAATTTAGGTATAAATGTGTAACTGATTTACATTGGTCTCGTTACTATTTAATTTCGTAACTTTCTCCTCTGTTTTGAGGAATAGATTTTTAGTTTACATGATTTCCGATAACTCTGACAGGAATTTTGTTACATTCTGTTCGATGCCGGTGTTCTTTGCTTCCATTCAAAATCATGAACTGTCTTCAGTCAATTTGAATTTTCATTAACGTTACTTAACCCATACCCATATTGGAATTAATGAAGTTTTCTGTTACTTTCTCCTCCATTTCATTTTCGAAGTAAAGATGTTTTCTATTTTTAGTTTACAAGACCAATATTTTTATTAAATTATTAAATGTAATGATCGTATTGTTTGTTATATTTTTGTGGAATTTAGGTTTTTCCCAGTGGCGGCTCCAGCATTTTTCTTAAGAGGAGGAAAGAAGTTAACAGCATAAAATGACACCTTCTTAATGAAACATGCTACAAATTAGCCTACATGCACACATGTAAGACCAGGTAGTGTTGGGGTTGGCCTTCCTTTTTTGTATAGCAATAATTTGTTTTTGTAAACCGAGTTTCCTAAATTGTCCAAAATATATTATGTTTTCACTTCCATTCATTGTTGAATAATTGCAAAAATTAACAATTACAAGGAAATTCACCTCGCAGCATTTTTCGCGCACACTACAGCATCATACGTATTGGAAGAGATTAGCTACTAACACGTAACCAGAACCATTTTACGGAAATGGGAAATAATCTGTTAGGAAAGCGAGAACACTGTACCCACCCACGTGGTCTGTGTTGCCACATGTACATTTTATAAGTTCAATATCATATGCTTTTGAAGAATGTTAGTTCTTGTGAAGTCATACTACCATTATTGTTCAAAGCTGCCGGTGGCCGATTAATTTTTTTATGTTTTGAAAATAATGTAGTTTGGAGTACAAAACTGACAACTTGACTGTTCCCTGTCTAGTAGACAATGAATGGAAGTGAATTTCAAGGGCCAAAAAGATCTGCGATACTTAGAACTACTTCCTCTTTGTTTTATATAAACCCAACTTCAACTTCAGACATCCTCGAAAGTTTCAAACCGTGAATAGTAGCTTATACAAAGTGCAATGAATAATATTTTTTGATTTATAATTTAAAAAAAGTTTATATGGTGTCTTTCATAGCTTTGCGTTAAAACTGTTTTTATTGTGCTTCCTCCTAGATGTGTTATATCTGGTTGAATGCAACATTGCTAGATGGCAGCGGTAGCGAGCTTGCTGCACGACCAGTCGGTTTCTATTTCCCGCCCATGCGCTGATTCAGAGGAGGATCTCCTCCCTCTCCGTTCATTTACTTGCTTTAAATCTCTGCTTCTTTCTCTGGCCGCTAGTGCGCTGTAGTCTATGTGTGTTAACTGTAGTAAAGGAGGAAAGGATCGACTTTCCTCCACACAAACAATCTCGCATCTTTCTCGCAGTTTTCTAGCAGCGCCGTTTAAAACTCGATAAACAGAGGTTTTCTTATAGCTGTGAACTTGAAAATTATCGAATCTTCCTCGAATTTCAAAACAACTTTTATTTGGTATTTACTTTCAAAAGAAGAAAAATGTGAGGAGGACGTTCCTCCCTGCCCTCCCCGAGGAACCGCCACTGGTTTTTCCTTTTACTCGATGAGAAGCATCTACACCGAACCCCGGCAATGTGAAAAAAATTTAATTTACTTAATTCACCTCCAAATTTTTAAATAAATCCCATTTTCACTCCACCCCCCTAGTCTTCATTCCATTAACATTAGTGAGGACTTTTACCTCGATCCTCTACGACGATCCAGTAGTGCGCCCGATGTTCCTCGCATCGCGATGGTGTACCATGAAAAGAAACAAACATTATGGTTAGCAAATTAACAATCAACTGACTGTGATGAAAAAAACTTCCGTAACACGAGTTGCCAAATAACGCCAACTATGACCATATGTTGTCATTTTGAGGGAGCCTTTGGTATGTGCGGGCTGTAAGGCGGTTGTTCCAGTTCCTTCCAGAACTTGGACGTAGAAGTGCCTCTGTTTTGTCACAAAGTACAATTACTTAAAAAAATATGTGACTTATATGCTTACAGCTATGCCCTTTCTTGTACATTCGACATTATTAGAGCTGTTTTGGCTCTGTTTATGTAGACTATAGTAGTTGAGCTATAATTATCTCCTCCTTCAGTGTGGTCACATATCGTGTAACCGGCAGATGTATTGTAGACGAACGCTGACGAATACATTGAACATAGATGTTAGAAGTCTTACTAGACCTACTGTACAATTGCCACACATTGTGCAACCAACTATGTAACATTATGGATAAAATGCTTGAAGTGGAACTATTTGGGGCTCTACGTGTTTATTAGGTGACAGGAATCTGACACGAAATCCTTCAGTATGGTCATATCACATTCTGGTCCACACATACACTACACACAAACCCGCGCAATGTCACTGTTTTATTTGAAATGTTGCCATAGTTTTTTTATCGTAGATTTCTGTATATTTGACATGTTTTAAGTT
Organism: Periplaneta americana; assembly: GCA_025594305.2. Taxonomy (NCBI): domain Eukaryota; kingdom Metazoa; phylum Arthropoda; class Insecta; order Blattodea; family Blattidae; genus Periplaneta; species Periplaneta americana. Next base: position 5,079,648 of record JAJSOF020000041.1, read on the forward strand.
GCATATATTTCACATGTTTTAAGTTGCATAGGCTACATTTCACATGTTTTAAATTTATTTTCGCCGTTTGCATATATTTTACAATTTATAAGGCACGAAGGTCTCCACTCAAGTATTTTATATAAGTCATGAAGCTAGAACTGCGGTTCTTAATATCGCCCTCCGTATTCATCATCTGCTAGATCTTATGAAATCCGGGATCCGACGGAATAAGCGCCGTCTTAAATCACGAATGTATCGAAGTACATATGATATTTCCATGCAGATATTCTGCGTCATCATACGATGAAAGAGTAATGGAACGGCCAACTAGTCACTCATTACGAGTGCACCTCAGCACATACGTGGACTTCGGTCCTACGTTCATAGACATCTATGACGTAGTGCAGAGGGCGGCCACTAGAGGGAACCCAAGAGTTAGAGCTTAATCTGAGACGATTCTGTCCGACGCCGGGGTTGTATCCGGTGTGGCTTATTGGATAAAGCATTAGCACGTAGAGCTGAAAACCCGGATTCAAATCCCGGCGCCGGAGAGAATTTTTCTCCGTTCCATTGCTCTTTCATCGTAGAAACAAATTAATTGGCTGGGTCACTAAGAAGAAAGTGCCTACTGAAGGATGCACTGGAAGGAATGGTCAAAGGAAAAAAATTCAGGACAGTAGAATATATCAGATCATAGACAACATTAAGATATATGGATCGCATACAGAGATAAAGAGGAAGGCGGAAAAAAAGGTCAGATTGAAGAACGCTGGGTCTCCAAACCCAGCTCATGCGGAGAAAACTTTGTATAACAAAACAATTCATCAATTGATATAAACAATATGCAATAAATAGCAAGCAGATTAATTCAATTTACAAGCATGAACAATTGAGGACCGTTTTTGCAAAACTTGCTAACTGCAAAATTTGCAAAATTGAGATTTTGATGGATTCGTTAACATAAAGCAGGCCTCTACATGATGTCCAAAGCGTCTTAGTAAAATTGGGTTATTTCTCTTCATTGTAGTGTGTCAAAGTGTGATCGTATTTTCAAAACTTGCTTTCTGCTCTATGTGAGACATACAGCAAAACTTGCTTATTATAGTGCTTTGTCTCTCCTGTAAAATTTAGTTTTTTTCAGTTAGCAAGTTTTGCAAAAACGGTCTTCAATTCATCAGTTGAACTATACAAAATGTACAGTATATAGCATGCAGATTAATTCAATTTACAAGCATGAACAATTCATCAGTTGAACTACTATACAAAATGTACAGTACATAGCAAGGAGATTAATTCAATTTACAAGCATGAACAATTCGTTTTTCAAAACTTGAACTGCAAAATTTGCAAAAAAATATTCGTTAACATAAGGCCTCTACATGATGTCCAAAGCGTCTTAGTAAAATTGGGTTATTTTTCATTGTAGTGTGTCAAAGTGTGATCGTTTTTTCAAAACTTGCTTTCTGCTCACATACAAAACTTCTTATTATAGTTTTGTCTCTCCTGTAAAAACAGTTAGTAACAAAAAAATTCATCAGTTGAACTATACAAAATGTACAGTATATAGCATGCAGATTAATTCAATTTACAAGCATGAACAATTCATCAGTTGAACTACACAAAAATATTACAAAGTTTAATTCGATTTAAACACACTTCATCAGTTGAACTATACAAAAATAGGCTACAGTACATAGGCAAATCTATTCAATTTACAACTCATCTGTTAGGCAGGAAGTAAGAGTATGTAGAAATTTGGCAATTCTGTTCTGAATCTTTTCTCTTTGCTCTTCAAAGCTTTAAGATAATTAGGCAGTGCATTGAAGACTGTAATCATGAATAGTGAACTCCTTTCTCTATAACAGCTTAGACTAACAGAGAGTAGATGGAGATCTGATTTATGTTTTGTATTAAAATTATAAATGTCTTGATTAGTACTAAATGTAAACCACGACGTAAATCTTAACCACGACGTAAATACCAGATCACTTATCTTCTGTATACCTCTTCTAGAACATCTTGTTATTTCATCTTTGCAATATCCACCTCGCGTCAATGGAATTCCTTGTCACAAAGTATTAGGGGCTGCAAGACAATAAAATTAGAACAGCTTAAAAGATAACCTTATTAGCATTTCACTCCAAATACTGATTTAAACTATCATGACTACATTGTTACTTTTTTTCTTTAGACATCATCCTGTATTTTAATTTCTCTAATAACTTTCTATTATCTAATATTATTTGAAATATATTAACATTCTATGTATTTTAGTTTAAGCTATACAGTTTATTTGGTTTAATTAATAGTTCTGTATTTTGTTGTTTTGTTTTATAAAATTATAAATGTCTTGATTATACACTAAATGAAGGCGTTTTTAATGCCAGCTAAAACATTATTATTATTATTATTATTATTATTATTATTAAAAGTTTTTAATCTAAAACATTATTCAGGAAAGAACGTACTCTCAAGGTAAGAGCAAGATTTCTAAATTTTGGAAAATCTTTTTATATGATATTCTTTTATGCATACCATTCATCATCCTTATAACTTTGTAAAAGAAATATGTGTTCTATTACACAGTGAAAGTATGCAAAGTATGACATTTTAAGAGGACATGAAGTTCAGAGAGGGCGATATCAGAACCTGTGGCGTTATTTGGCTATTTTTTCCATGTTGAATTTCTCACACAGTAAATCGATATATCAAACTTGATTTATCTTCAGTAGATGCCGAGCTGCATACGCAAACTTGGCAACACAGTAAATGTGTAGTCAGTGACAGCATTTATGTATACAGTAGTTTTATTTTTATTTCTCCATATTTGATTGCTAGTTTTAAAGATAGCTGTAATTGCAATGCTGAATTTGTAAATTTCATACTCACTGAAAAAATTCAAAAGATTGACATAAATAGACCTAGTCGTGATTGATTGTTTATTCTATACATGGCCATATACGTGGATGTACACGTCAATTACATAATAAATAAAAAACACAATAAAATTAAAAACAGTACAAGTTAAAATACATTTAATAGTACATTATGCAACGAGCCTATAATGAAGGTAATTAAGAAGTGCGTATGGATATTTTTAGCGAAATAAATAATTCTTAATTACCATTATTGGCGAGTTTCATACGACTTTTATGCTCGACCATATTTCTAACTTGATATTATTAATTTTCTTTGTATCTGACCTTGACCAATGTCCCGTATGTTGTGAGATGTTCGAAAGTATTGAGTTTTTCCGAGGAACAGATGTTCACATTGACCTTTAGGCCATAAGAATACAGAGAAACATTGAAATTAAATTAGACATTGAAAAACGAGATGACAAATTGAATTTATTTGAATATTATTTACAATTAACGCTAATTATTATAGTAACAGAACATAACCTTCTGCGACAGTATTGGATTTCAGCCTCCGTGACTTTTCGCTAATTCTCTTTCGATTGCATATCCGAGAATAATAGATACTTGCGGTTTTATAATGGTAGAAAGCTGACATGTCATTGGCTGAACAGTTGTAACCTGAGTTGTCATACTTTAATATGCATTAAAGGTCTGCTACCAGGTGTATAATTACTACATTTCGGCATGGTCGAGCATAAAATAAATAATATAATCAAATAATATTGCATATATCATAACTTGTGATTCAAGAATTCTTTTAGTGAATAAAAAGTTTGATCATTAAAATCTGTTTAACTTTCACTTTAAATTTTGTATAAGGTAAAGATTATATCTGCACTGGTAAATTATTAAAAAACATAATGCCAGTATATGCAGACGAATTTTCATATTTCACAAGTCTATGATCTTTTATTGAGAACAGATGTGCATTTCGTGTATTATAATTATGATAATCTAAATTGAAGAGTCCACTGCAAGAATGATGGATGTCACTTTCTTGTCGAAAATGAACCAAGACTGTCAATGCATAGCTTAAGACATATAGAATGTACATACAGAGTTATATGGCATTAACACTGATAATCATTGCCCAGTAATGATCGGAAAATCACAGTTAAGCTTTGAGCGCTAAGCATTTCAAACTTTCAATTGCTTCTCCTGCAAAAGTATTCCAAATGACATCCATCATTCTTGCAGTGGACTCTTCAATTCTATTGTATTTATTCTCATTCTGTTTCAAGAAAATTAGGCATTTGTAAATATAAATGGATGGATATGTTAAAATTTTGTAAAGTTTAAAATAAGATTTGCAAGAGTCAAAACTCTTTAATTGAAAAATGGATCGTTTATTCTTTTTTGTGCAATAAATATCCTATTAGCATTGGTAGAGTTACCTCATAAGAAAAAGGCATAACCGAGATATGCATAACCAAGTGAATAGTAAATTGAAATCAATATTTTGGTGTTTGGTATATCTCTCAGTTGCAAAATAGCAAAATTAGCAGAACAAAGTTTTTTTTAACAATAAAATCAGAATGCTCGTTCCAAGTCTATAGATTATCCATAATTATGATTATACTCATCGATTTACAGGAAAACTTTATTTTGACTATTATACTTTACTACGTCATACTACTTTTGACCAGAAAAGCGGTACGGAATGACGTGTTTCACCCAATCATGAGTGCTTATCCTACAATTTTTATCACCTCCCTAGCATTTGTTTCTTTGTTTGCCAACATTATACTTTCAATAATTATACCTTTTTAAAATGATTCATGTTTAATTAAAACTTTTCTATCAATTTATCTTGTTTATATTATTTAGGTTATGTTATAGCTTCTGCTGTATGAGATAATGAATAGTCACGTATCAGAGATTGTTTTATATTGACTATATCGTTTATATGACGTCACTGCATTTTCGATCAATGAAGTGTAATGAAATTTTGAATTCCAACCAATCACAGTCATACATCGCGATAATTTTTGCAGCTAGATTTATCGCTATAAATTTATCGCATGGTCGTTCTTTTGTTTGGTCAGTGTCGCCAACTGTTTTCTCGTAAATCGGTGACCATGAATCGATTAATGTAACTATGACGTAACAACCAGCAATCACAAGTCAAAATGGCGGGCATTTCAAAACGTTTTGGTGTTGTGTCAGGTAGTGAAATTGAATTAATAACTCAAAACTCAAAGCCAAATAACACAATGAAAAACAGAGCGAGTGTGTGGAACCAGTTTAAAGATACTTGTAATGAACGGGCATATGAACTCTTACCAGATACCTTAATTGAAGATATTGCTACAATTTTAAAAGACTGGGCGATTAACATGAAGATTAATGGAGAGGAATGCAAGGAGTACATCTTGAAAACAATGTGGAACGTAGTGGCCAAAATAATTCAAGAGAAATATTATGCAGAACGCAAACGTAAATTCAACCTATTTATCGAAGTTGAATTTAAAAGTGCCAGGGAAGCAGAGGCGGCTTTTCAGGTGAACCAAGTGAAGCACAACTTCACCATAGAATTTAAAAAAATTAAAAAATTCACTTTACTTTTACTATACATCACAGTGTGACTGATTTTATGATATTTATATTTATGTACGTTCAAGAATCGCGCCGGGCTGGAAAATTAACAAACATAGCGTCGGTGAATCCACTCGCTTGCTATGGTTACCGTAGCAACAAGACTCCGATACGTTTAAGTTCTGCGCCGGTGAAGTGAGCTCGATTTTCCTCCTGTTAGTGTTTCACTCAGCTATGGTTACCATGGCAACAAGGCTACAACCCTCACCCCCCCAACAACAGTTAGTATCGTGGCTTTGGTCGGACGTGAAATAGTACAAGAGACGAATTCACAACGTTCCGCCAATCAACGACAAAGGGACTATTCAGGGTAGCCAAGTCTAACAATGAAAATTACAGAAATTTAAAAGCGTAAATTAATTTCGCCCATAGAAAAGTTATAGGCCTACTAAATGAATATATTTGTAATTTTTTTTTAGCTATTTTGCTAAAGAAGCAAGCACGAATCTTGAGAAAAGTGGAAATATAATGTAAGAAGAATTGAAAAAACATGGCTATGGTGTTTGCGTAGTAGGTACTACTGTAGCCTGTGTACAAAGTTAAAATTTTCCGCGGTTTCGTGAGCAAGTGTGCATAAAGATCGCGTTGTATGCATTGTAATATTATTTTCTCTACTGTTCTTATTACATTAATTATTAGGACTATTTTAAATAATTACTAGTAATATTTGTTCATAAAAATCAACGTGCTGTAGGGATTTGGGCTGTTTATTAACAAATTTGTCCGCGGAAAGAAGTTTTTCTTATATGAATCGCATTAAAAACTATTTGCGTAGTTGCATGTCACAACAAAGACGTTCGTCAATCGCAAAATATTTCTATGCAGAAGCAAATTATGCACAAAATTATGAAAAAATCAGCCTTTCCACAAGGATGTTACTGATAAATTCGTTGCCATGAACAGAAGGATTCAACTTGTCTTAAAATATTGGTATGATTATTTATTACTTACTTACTTACAAATGGCTTTTAAGGAACCCGAAGGTTCATTGCCGCCCTCACATAAGCCCGCCATTGGTTCCTATCCTGTGCAAGATTAATCCAGTCTCTATCATCACACCCCACCTCCCTCAAATCCATTTTAATATTATCCTCCCATCTACGTCTCGGCCTCCCTTAAGGCCTTTTTCCCCTCCGGTCTCCCAACTAACACTCTATATGCATTTCTGGATTCGCCCATACGTGCTACATGCCCTGCCCATCTCAAACGTCTGGATTTAATGTTCCTAATTATGTCAGGTGAAGAATACAATGCGTGCAGTTCTGTGTTGTGTAACTTTCTCCATTCTCCTGTAATTAATCCAGCTTAGCCCCAAATATTTTCCTAAGCATCTTATTCTCAAACACCCTTAACCTATGTTCCTCTCTCAGAGTGAGAGTCCAAGTTTCACAACTATACAGAACAACCGGGAATATAACTGTTTTATAAATTCTAACTTTCAGATTTTTGGACAGCAGACTGGATGATAAGAGCTTCTCAACCGAATAATAACACGCATTTCCCATATTTATTCTGCGTTTAATTTCCTCCCGAGTGTCATTTATATTTGTTAATGTTGTTGTTATTTTAATTATACCGGTATTTAATATACATAAGCCTATACATGATTTTTGTTTTAAAATTAGAAGTCGACCTAACACTGCTTCACACACCTTTTATGTCACGAGCCGCCACTGCAGTGAAGCTAGAAATGCAAAGAGGAAACAGCTACAACAGTTACCGGAAAAAAGAAAGGTTAGTTCTGTTGCTTTGAAACCACACGAATATTATGCAAAGATTGATACATGAGACGAAAAAACCCCGACAGGTTTGCAGATGAAATTTTTCCATATTGCTTCGTTAGAACTAGGTTGGCGTGGTGAAGGGCTGAATTGTCTGACACACCATTTCCAACATGAACTTGAAAATGATGGAACTCCAACGGGAAGAAAAACATATAATCCCATATTTTCCAAAACGTGTCAAGGTGGTGTTCATAAGTTAGCTAATACAAAATGGCTCACAACAAATTCAGAAAATCCAGACAAATGTCCTATCAGGCTAAGCACGGTGTTCCGCAGGGCTCAGTTCTTGGACCAGTACTTTTTTATTATATATCAATGATCTCCCAGATCATATACCTTTTGCTAAGACAGTTTTGTTTGCTGTTGATACAAATATGTTATTTAATTCTAACGATAAAATGAGTTGCTAAGTACAATCAATCAGAGCAATGGTTACCTACAAAATTGGCTTCAGCAAAATAAGTTACAACTGAATATTAGTAAGACTATTTACATACTCTTTAACAATAGCAGCGATCAAAAATCCTACTCCTATCAAAATAAATTTTGAAGACATAATGGAAGTTAAAAATACAACATTTCTAGGCATCTGGATTGACTCTGCTTTAACCTGGAACTATCATGTTGAGAAAACTATAGAAAAATTGAACCGCTATATATATGCTTTCAGAATTTTAAGTAAAACAACCTCTAATGAAGTTCTCAGATCTATGTATTTTGACTATATACATTCCATGGCATACCATTATGGGGCGCAACAAGCAAAATTACGGAAATGTTTAAACTACAGAAGAAAATTATAAAAATTATGAAACAAGCACCTATAAGGTCGCAAAGTAAAGAAAGTTTAGGGAACTCAAAATTCTGCCAGTGCCTTATATATACATTTTAGAAACAGTGTATTTCATTCATAAAAACGAAGCAAAATTCAAATTGAATTCAGACTACCACATGTATCAAACAAGAACATCAAGTCATGTCCATCTGTCCACTCATAGAATTACCACAAGTCTTAGAAGTATTTTACATGGAGGTATAAACATGTATAATAAAATTCCAAGTTCCATAATAAGTAGTAAACAAAATAAGTTTAAAAGCATAGTCAACAGGTTGCTGCTGCATCATATGCCATATACTGTAGAGGAATTTATGTCTTTAGACCTTGCATGAAAGTGCCTACTAATGTGTAATTGTGAAGGCATATAAGTCGTTATTGCTGTTAAGAACATTTCTATTATTATTATTATTATTATTATTATTATTATTATTATTATTATTATTATTATACTATCTTAGATACAGTTCTTCTTAAATCAAATTCATAAATATGTCTATAGTATAATCAGAAACTAGATTAAGACCTAGAAATAAGATTGACGAAGCCATGATTTGTAAAAATCTTTATGGTGAATAAATTACTATTACTACTACTACAAACTGATGATGGAAAAACGTAACGCAAATGTATCACTCCCAATCCTTCTTACGAGAAAAAATGGGTTATGGTATAAGAGCTGTCCATTTGGCATCAGAGAATTCAGTCAATGGATCAAACGATCTGCATAGAGAACTGGTCTGGATACATAAAGAAGAAAAATAACCAAACACTCCAGCCGATTGACGCTCATATCGCAAATGGCACAAGCAGGAATCCAAGAACAAGAGCTAATCAAATTCACGGGACATACCAACGCATCTGCACTTAAGCCTTATCTACAGATTAACCAAAAACATCACCCGGAAGTACTAAATAAAGTGCGAAATCATACTTTCACATCTACATCTTCATCTACATCTAATTCCATGTCCATTATATCTAAAGAAAATGACACTCCATTCAGATTTGATAACTGCATTTTCAACAACTGTTCATTTAATTAATGTATTAATCAGGTTATTCGTAATTTATTATAAAATGTTTAAATTAAATTATGATTTCAGTAGATAATGGAAATGTATTTGTTATAATAAGAGAAAAGCGCAGTACATATAATCAACATTGTTAAACTGGTATTTCGCTTTTCTCAATTGGCATTACTGAATAGCTACTACTACTACTACTACTACTACTACTACTACTACTACTACTACTACTTACTGGCTTTTAAGGAACCCGGAGGTTCATTGCCGCCCTCACATAAGCCCGCCATTGGTCCCTATCCTGAGCAAGATTAATCCAGTCTCTACTATCATATCCCACCTCCCTCAAATCCATTTTAATATTATCCTCCCATCTACGTCTCCGCCTCCCCAAAGGTCTTTTTTCCCTCCGGTCTCCCAACTAACACTCTGTATGCATTTCTGGGTTCGTCCATACGTGCTACATGCCCTGCCCATCTCAAACGTCTGGATTTAATGTTCCTAATTACGTCAGGTGAAGAATACAATGCGTGCAGCTCTGCGTTGTGTAACTTTCTCCATTCTCCTGTAACTTCATCCCTCTTAGCCCCAAATATTTTCCTAAGATCCTTATTCTCAAACACCCTTAATCTCTGTTCCTCTTTCAAAGTGAGAGTCTAAGTTTCACAACCATAAAGAACAACCGGTAAAATAACTGTTTTATAAATTCTAACTTTCAGATTTTTTGACAGCAGACTAGATGACAAAAGCTTCTCAACCAAATAATAACAGGCATTTCCCATATTTATTCTGCGTTTAATTTCCTCCCAAATGTTATTTATATTTGTTACTGTTGCTCCCAGGTATTTGAATTTTTCCACCTCTTCGAAGTGTTGTGTATATCAATTCTCGATGCCCGTGCGTCCTACTTTAAAGGGTTCAAACCTACCCGCGCAAATGAGAGTCGCTGCTTCTCTCTCTCAGAAAGCAGGTTGGCTCGCTTTTTTCCCTCTTGTGAGGGAGAAAGCAAAGATTGCGCGGCGACGAGTCACGTTGGCTGTATAGATACCCCCAGGCACTGTGACGTCAATGGCGTCCTCAACCACCATTGTTCCGAGGGGTATAAATATGGCTTGGACACAAGGCCAGGCCACAGTCACTGTAGAGGTTCTGTGCTGTGGAGTCGTCAATCGTTTTGATAGAATAGTGCCTTCTTTTTTTTATTTTCGAAATTCGGCTGAGGAGAAGACTGCGATGGCGAGAACAAAAAGCAAACATGGAGAACGGCTAAAGGTGTTGGAGGAGCAGATTCGTCTGCTCCTCCCCCTTGTCGAGATGGTCAAGGAATTAAAAGAAGAAGTGAAGTTCCTCCGGGAACAACTGAAGGTTGAGGCCTCGTGTGAAGCTCCAATGGAGCAGGAAGAGGTTGAGGCCTCGTGTGAAGCTCCATTGGAGCAGGAAGAGGTTGAGGCCTCGTGTGAAGCTCCATTGGAGCAGGAAGAGGTTGAGGCCTCGTGTGAAGCTCCAATGGAGCAGGAAGAGGTTGAGGCCTCGTGTGAAGCTCCATTGGAGCAGGAAGAGGTTGGGGCCTCGTGTGAAGCTCCAATGGAGCAGGAAGAGGTTGAGGCCTCGTGTGAAGCTCCATTGGAGCAGGAAGAGGTTGAGGCCTCGTGTGAAGCTCCATTGGAGCAGGAAGAGGTTGAGGCCTCGTGTGAAGCTCCAATGGAGCAGGAAGAGGTTGAGGCCTCGTGTGAAGCTCCATTGGAGCAGGAAGATGTTGAGGCCTCGTGTGAAGCTCCAACGGAGCAGGAAGAGGTTGAGGCCTCGTGTGAAGCTCCATTGGAGCAGGAAGAGATTGAGGCCACCTCTGTACAGGTGGAGGAGGAGGAGGAGGTACTGGTTGCAGTTGACAGGCAACACTTTCCGAACTGGTCGGTGGAATATAATAGAGCCAGAGGGAAGTTTTTCTTAACAGGGCGACAGAACTCAGCAAAGTTGCTGTCAAAACACATCCAAAAGGCTAAACGAGTGAATCACCACAGCCTCAGGCAACCCAATGGGGCACAGTATGTTCTGGTGGGAAAACCTTCCCACCCAACAGACATGCCCCACTGGGTCCAACACAGGTTTGCAGAGGGCATTCCTCCAGATTGGAGGAATGTCCTTCAATTGTGGAAGACTGCAATCTTGCGAGGCTGTGGTGTTCAGACTCGTTCCATGAAGAGGGCCCTGTTAAACGAGGAGACCCAGCCGCCAGCAAAAATACGGAGGGGTCTCCTTGCAGAACCTCCCATGCTGTCGTCATCATCTTCCTCACCATCGAGTCCAGCCCCAGTTACAGCCACGTCTGCAAATTCTTTGGAAGTGCTTCCCCGAAATGAATTGAACAAGGGCGTTACAAAGACTGGGTCGGGGCCAAGTTTGTTCCGGTTCCTCCCAGAACCTCCCATGCTGTCGTCATCATCTTCCCCACCATCGAGTCCAGCCCCAGTTGCAGCCACGTCTGCAAATTCTTTGGAAGTGCTTCCCCGAAATGAATTGAACAAGGGCGTTACAAAGACTGGGTCGGGGCCAAGTTTGTTCCGGTTCCTCCCAGAACCTCCCATGCTGTTGTCATCATCTTCCTCACCATCGAGTCCAGCCCCAGTTGCAGCCACGTGTGCAAATTCTTTGGAGGTGCTTCCCCGAAATGAATTGAACAAGGGCGTTACAAAGACTGGGTCGGGGCAAAGTTTGTTCCGGTTCCTTCCAGAACCTCCCATGCTGTCATCATCTTCCTCACCATCGAGTCCAGCCCCAGTTGCAGCCACGTCTGCAAATTCTTTGGAGGTGCTTCCCCGAAATGAATTGAAAAGGGCGTTACAAAGACTGGGTCGGGGCCAAGTTTGTTCCGGTTCCTTCCAGAACCTCCCATGCTGTCGTCATCATCTTCCTCACCATCGAGTCCAGCCCCAGTTGCAGCCACGTCTGCAAATTCTTTGGGGAAATGAATTGAACAAGGGCGTTACAAAGACTGGGTCGGGGCCAAGTTTGTTCCGGTTCCTCCCAGAACCTCCCATGCTGTCGTCATCATCTTCCTCACCATCGAGTCCAGCCCCAGTTGCAGCCACGTGTGCAAATTTTTGGAGGTGCTTCCCGAAATGAATTGAACAAGGGCGTTACAAAGACTGGGTCGGGGCCAAGTTTGTTCCGGTTCCTCCCAGAACCTCCCATGCTGTCGTCATCATCTTCCCCACCATCGAGTCCAGCCCCAGTTGCAGCCACGTCTGCAAATTCTTTGGAAGTGCTTCCCCGAAATGAATTGAACAAGGGCGTTACAAAGACTGGGTCGGGGCCAAGTTTGTTCCGGTTCCTTCCAGAACCTCCCATGCTGTCGTCATCATCTTCCTCACCATCGAGTCCATCCCCAGTTGCAGCCACGTCTGCAAATTCTTTGGAAGTGCTTCCCGAAATGAATTGAACAAGGGCGTTACAAAGACTGGGTCGGGGCCAAGTTTGTTCCGGTTCCTCCCAGAACCTCCCATGCTGTCGTCATCATCTTCCTCACCATCGAGTCCAGCCCCAGTTGCAGCCACGTCTGCAAATTCTTTGGAGGTGCTTCCCCGAAATGAATTGAACAAGGGCGTTACAAAGACTGGGTCGGGGCCAAGTTTGTTCCGGTTCCTTCCAGAAACTCCCATGCTGTCGTCATCATCTTCCTCACCATCGAGTCCAGCCCCAGTTGCAGCCACGTCTGCAAATTCTTTGGAGGTGCTTCCCGAAATGAATTGAACAAGGGCGTTACAAAGACTGGGTCGGGGCCAAGTTTGTTCCGGTTCCTCCCAGAACCTCCCATGCTGTCGTCATCATTTTTCACCATCGAGTTCCTTCCAGCAAACCTTCCCGAAATGAATTGAACAAGGGCGTTACAAACTGGGTCAAGTTTGTTCGGTACCTCCCAGAACCTCCCATGCTGTTCCTCACCATCGAGTCCAGCCCCAGTTGCAGCCACGTCTGCAAATTCTTTGAGGTGCTTCCCGAAATGAATTGAACAAGGGCGTTACAAAGACTGGGTCGGGGCCAAGTTTGTTCCGGTTCCTCCCAGAACCTCCCATGCTGTCGTCATCATCTTCCTCACCATCGAGTCCAGCCCCAGTTGCAGCCACGTCTGCAAATTCTTTGGAAGTGCTTCCCGAAATGAATTGAACAAGGGCGTTACAAAGACTGGGTCGGGGCCAAGTTTGTTCCGGTTCCTTCCAGAAACTCCCATGCTGTCGTCATCATCTTCCTCACCATCGAGTCCAGCCCCAGTTGCAGCCACGTCTGCAAATTCTTTGGAGGTGCTTCCCCGAAATGAATTGAACAAGGGCGTTACAAAGACTGGGTCGGGGCCCAGTGTGTTCCGGTTCCTCCCAGACCCTGCTTCGCTGCCTTCATGTTCTGCATTGCCTCCTGTCCGTCCTGCTGCCACATCTTACAATCTTCTAGAGGAGATGAGGGAACTGGGTCTTATATGGACGAGAACTGGACTTGTGGAAAACAAGTTTAATATCATCCCAGGTTTTCTGAAGCTTCCCGGACTGAAATATAAAATTAACATTGAAGGAGAAACCTTCACTAGAATGTCCGACAGTAGTGAAGAAGACGATGAGGAGACTAGATCTTCATCATCCATGTCATCCCTATCGTCATTAGACTTGGATGACGTGCCGTTATGTCTTAGGCTTAACAAGAAGGGAACATAAAATCAGATGGCATTGGAATCTACTGTAAAATATGGTGAAAATGCTAAATAGCGGGTGAAAATGCTACATGTCGAGGATTTCTGAACACTGCCAACAAGAATCCTGATAGCACAGATACTGTACAGCAGTGAGTTGTTGCCACATCTCATGTTGCATTGTTTAGTGGATTGCATGCAAAGATACTTTGATTTAATACCATGTTGCAATACTTAAAGTCACACTATCTGCTGAATATATATTTTAACGTTGTACTGGGAATTACTTGGATCTGCGATCGGCTGGTCCTATACGGACACCGCCTATCCCGGTTCCCGGTGCGGAGATCCTTGAGCTTCGTCCCCCTACCACCATCCCAGTCCCTTCAGGACTGCCACGAAAGCCCACCCCTCCCAAGGTAGCTCCCAAGGTCACAGAGGTGACACGTATTGACTTGCCCGGTCCTAGCGGACTGAATAGCCATGGTGTTACAGTCTTAGCTGATGAAGTGCCGCCGATTCCATCTGGGTCCGGCGCACTTCAGGTCATTAAGGCCAAAAAGAAGAAGAAGAAGGGCTCAGCTAAGACTGAGCAAGGCGGCATTTTTTCTACCGCTAGTGAGCTCAAGAAGGAAGAGAGATCGGCTCTCTCTACCTTGGAGCAGTTAGAGGCGGCGACTCTTGAAGTCGTGACCGAGGAGGCAGCACCCCCCGCCGAACCTGAGGCCCCACAGGAGACGGCTGCTGCCCCTGAGGTAGATCAGGCTGTTCCCCGCCACCCTTCCTCAGCTCGTACTCACGTGTCGGAGAGTGAGGACGAGGAAGATGATGTTGAGACTCCTCTCATTGGCGACGTGGTGATATCCCACCCGTTATTATTACGCCAGCCTTCACTGGCTCGCTGGGCCGACTGAACTTAGAGTTCAAGGCCGAATACGAACCGTTGGGCTTATGCTCGTACAGGGCGCGCGGCGGGACGGCCGTGAAAACTGTTTGCGAAAGGGACTACGCAAATCTTTGCAGGTTCCTGACCGAACGGGGAGCAGCGTACAACTTGCTGCGCCCCAAGAACGACAAGCCTCTGCGATTCGTTTTAAGAGGAATAGATATTCACACAGATGAGGAGGACATCCAGGGCGACCTGGAATTAAAAAGCATAATCGTCCGGCGAGTGACGAGGATGCACTCATCAAGGACAAAGGCCAAACTCCCAATGGTCATTGTCGATGTGGAGAATTCCCCGAAACCCGGGATAGATGAGCCTTGCGGCAGTGCTGCCTGATGAGGGTAACAATTGAGGACTACGTCCTCAGCAAGCGCCCACCTCAGTGCAGCAACTGCCAGTGGTACTACCACACGCAGGCTCGCTGCAAAGCGCAGCCTATGTGCCGAGCTTGCGCCCGCCCCCATAGGACTAAAGATTGTCGCAAGCCGCACGATGTCCCCGCTACATGCGCACTCTGTAATGGCGCTCACACCGCCAATTACGGAGGTTGTCCCGTAGCACTACAGGTTAGAGATGCCACGGAAGGAACGAGCAGGGCTGCCCGACGGAGGGGGACAGAGCTCGAGGAACAGCGGACGCTCCAATACGAGTGGCTCCGGCAGCAGCGGGTGGAGCGAGCTGCGAGGCAGCAGCAGCTGTTCCGAGAACAGCAGCCGCAGCCACAGGCTCGCGCCCCTGTGCAGGGGCCCCGTGCGGAGCGACGCACGGAACTCGGGCCGGTCCGCCAACAGCAGCAGCAAACGCAGCAGCAGCAGGCGGACATCCCTTCGCTTCTGGATGTGCCCGTTCCCGCGCCTCTGTGGTCCACCGTGGCAGCGACAGCCCCCCAAACTGCTGCCAATAAAGTAGGACCCCTTTCTCAGCGCCCTAAGCGCAACAGGGGCAGCAGAAAAGCCACCAAGGCTACCCAAGGTAGAGCCCATCTCCGCCCCTGTCCCACCGGCCCAGCAGGAAGCTATTGCAAGCACCTCCAAAGGCCCGACCGGTCAAGGCGCTACCTTGGACCAAGTCCAGCACTTTGCCGAGGCGTTGCAATTAGCAAACCCCAACCTCCCGCTCGCCCCAATACTAGAAGGATTAACCAGAGTGATAGTTCTCCTTATGGAGAATCCTATGTCTGCCCTCCCGGAGATATTTAAGCTCCTAACCTCCCTCGTTTCTCTCAATGGCCAGACGAAGTGACGGAGTTGCTAGGATGTGTATATGGAACGCCAGGGGCCTTAGACATGATAGACATGAGTTCAGGGCTTTCCTAGACGCTAATAATATAGACGTAGCATTTATAACAGAAACGTTCCTGACACCCCAAGTAAATTTAAGATGCGCGGGGTTTAAAGTCTATAGACAAGATAGAGCGGGTAGAAGAGGCGGAGGTGTAGCGGTGTTCGTTCGTTCTTCGATCGCGCACTGTGAGTATCTCCTTCCCCAGCTAGCGGCATTAGAGGCAGTGGCTATTAGAGCCTACATAGGCAGACTCCCTTACTGCTTATGGCTGCCTACAGTCCTCCGGGCATACTAGATGAACGCGATTTAGATATAGTGACAAGTCTATCCGATAGATTCGTAGTCGCCGGCGACCTCAACGCGAAGCACGCTAGCTGGAACTGTCAACGCCCCAATCGGCAGGGCGATAGGCTTTTTCTAAATTCTACAGGAAACGGATACGTCGTGATGGCCCCTAGGGAACCCACACATGTACCGGCTGCTGCAAATCAACTGCCTGACATATTAGACATCGCTCTGGTGAAAGGTCTCACAACCAGAGCGAGACTAACAACCCTGGATGATCTTCCGTCCGACCACATACCGGTGATAATGGAGATCATGCACCCAGTCGAACTCTCCCCAACCGCTGAGAAATTCAACTACAAGGCGGCAGACTGGGTGTTCTTCCAAGACCAGGTAGCCGCTACGCTTCCACCACTCCCCCCTGAAGTCACTCCGGCAGGGATAGATAGGTCAGTTAGCGACCTGACGGAGTGCATAAAGAAGGCAATGGTTGCTGCAATACCGAGACGGATGCAGCTCCCAGCCTATATTAGAGACCTAAAGATCGCCCGCAATAGAGCAAGAACATTATGGAAGCGTACTAGGTTAGATGAACATAGAATAGAAATGAACCGCTTGCGCAGGCGGATCAGTGAGGCGGTCCACGAGACGGTCGTGGATGCTTGGAAATCCAAGGTTGAGACGATGGACAGCAGAAACATGTCAGATGTCTGGCGTGTATCTCGAGCTCTGTCCAATCCGTCTCAATCTATTCACCCATTAGTAGTCGGTCCAGATGTCACGGCCTTTACTCCTGAGGAGAAGGCTACCGCACTGGCAGACGTTCTAGAGACCACTTTTCAACCCGTGGAACAAAATTTAAACTTTCCCCATATCAGAGCTGTTGAGGAATCGGTTCGAGACCTCCTTAGCAGGGAGCCGGAAAATGGGATACGACCTACGAACACCCGCGAGGTCGCCCATTTCATTCGTCGCCTCGGCCCTCATAAGGCCGCAGGAGCCGACGGTATCCAAGGAATTATATTGCAGCATCTCCCAAGGTCAGCTATGAAGCGCATAGCATAGATAATTATTAACATCTTGGCTTCCGGTCACTATCCCATTCCCTGGAAAGAAGCTAACGTAGTTCTCTTTCCAAAGCCCGGAAAGGATAAGACGATTCCAAGCAACTATAGGCCTATTAGTCTCCTCAGTTGTCTCAGCAAACTGGCGGAGCGGGTCATACATAGACGCCTCACTGAAGTAGTATTGCCCCAAATCAGGAACGAGCAATTCGGTTTTCACCCTGGTCGTTCCACTACACTCCAGGCACACCGCATGACGGAGGACATTACCTGGGCTATGAGCACGAAGCGTGTAGTAGCTGCAGCTTACCTGGACATCGAGCGAGCATTCGACAAGGTTTGGCATGAGGGACTCCTCGTTACGTTACTGGGCATGGGAGTCCCAGAATAAAATGATACGCCTCATTTCTAACTACCTCCGAGGCCGTACTTCAAAACCCGTGTAGGCACTAGTTTCTCCACCCCGTGAAATTCACGCAGGAGTCCCAAAGGGTTCCATTATCGGGCCCATACTTTTCAATATATTCATTAATGACCTCCCGTTTCGCTATATCCACGGCAGAAGTAGTCATCTGTGACAAATATCTATGTAAAGACGACACTGCCCTCTTGGCGATGGGCAAAACCTATAGATTAGCGTCCATGATGTAGATTGCAGTCGATCTTAGATCACCTCCATAAAAGAGTCATTCAACCTAAGCCGTGGTTCCACGACTGGAGAATCAAGGTCAATGTAGAGAAATGTCAGGCCATACTCTTTTCACTAAGAGCGAGGCTCGAAGACATACCACCACCCACACTTTTCGGACGAGAAATGCCGTGGATGAACCAAATTAAATATTTAGGGATCATTATGGACTCTCATCTCAACTTCCGAGATCACATCCAATCCCTTCTTCGTAAGGCCAACGGGCTGATAGACACTATCCCATTCTGGCGGCCTTAACTCCTGACAACCTGAGGGTAGGACTTACCATGTATAAGGCCCTCATTCGCTCTGTCATTACCTATGCCGCACCCGCATGGGGGTTTGCGGCAGTGTCCCATCTCCGTAAACCCAAGTTGTCCAAAACCAGGTGATTCGACTCATTACCCATCTCCCCGAGTCGCCTCGAGAAGAAAGTTCCATGATGAACTAGAGTTGCCAACCATAGACGAGTTCATTGCTCGACTGGCTAGGAACCTGTATGCGGAGCTTGTTCGATGCCAGGAGCTTTAGCTCGTACTAACCCCAACCTGCTCATATCTGGCCTCGGCCAGTATGATCCTAGGTTACGGCGTAGACACCAGACAGGTCCATTAGCTATACTATTGAGACAGGAGGACAGGAGGCTGGCGTTACTCCCAGGTTTTGCCAGGAGCCACGACTCAACTCCATGAGACCCTTGTTGGATAGTGCAACACGCTGTAAAATGACCTTGTCTTAACTGGGCCGATTTTCCCAGGCACTCCCGTTACCCCTACCTCCCTCTCATTCAAGTCGTACTTTACTATCACCCTCATAACTCTCCTCGCATCGAAGCCTCAGGACGAATTTCTAAACTATCCATTTCTATCACGACTCTCCCGTTACCCCTACCACAGGACTAGGAGGGAACCACAGTTATACTTTCTTTGTTAGATATTTCTGTAATAAACAAATGTTACTTTAAAACAGTCTTTCCTTTAAACTTCACCACAGTTCCTTATTATCACCCCACCCACAAGCGACAGCCATCTTGTCACGTCACTCCCGTTTCCCCTCCCCACCTCGACAACACGTCGGAGAGGAACGACCACGGAGACCGGCGTACGACAGAAGGATAAATCTCCAATTTTTATAGTTCCATTTCGTACAATATTCTGGTCACGAGACATAATCATATACTTAGTCTTTTCGGGATTTACTTCCAACCCTATCGCTTTACTTGCTTCAAGTAGAATTTCCGCGTTTTCCCTAATCATTTGTGGATTTTCTCCTAACATATTCATGTCATCCGCTTAGACAAGACGCTGATGTAACCCGTTCAATTCCAAACCCTCTCTGTTATCCTGGACTTTCCTAATGGCATATTCTAGAGCAAAGTTAAAAAGTAAAGGTGACAGTGCATCCAATTTATTTATTGCGGTAGTCGATATTCATCTTTTCAACTTCACTATGTCTGAATAGGTAAGTATTTATAAATATACAATTATTAACATTTTGTAAGCGAATTTTAGGGATATAATATTTACATTTTTATTTTATTCACGGAATAGTCCTAATAAATGTCACTCGAGGTCTGAGATTTCCCAAATAATTGAAGTGTAATGCAACTGTTTTAATAAAAATGAAAGTGAATTAACAAAGTCTTCGTGACTAGTAATCGTCCATAGAGTTCAATGAAGATTGTATAGTTGGCACAACTGATAATAAGAGAACACCTAATCATAACAATCCATTGCGGTTCCAGGATAAAATGTCAATAGTAATGATGTCCACACTTTAAGGTCAACTACAAATATGTCCACGCTTTAAGGTCCAATGATTTCATAGTTACATAAAAAAAATGCGCAGCAGAATAAGTGTGTATTCAATGAAGCAAGAATGAGCTTGAATGTTACTGTTGCAAATCAATGTAATCCGTAAAATTTTGGTATGTGTATGCGAATTGATATCATTGCCATTAAGAACAACTCGGCATACATTCTCGATCCCACCATCAGATTTGAGACACATGCAGATCAACCGCATGAGGTGGACAGTGAAAAGAAACGGATCTATGAACCAACAATCCCGTTCTATAAAGATAAATACAGCCTGTCCCATATTGATGTAATAGGTCTGATGGTGGGAGCACGAGGTACCATACCCTCCTTCTTTGCCAACAAATGTAACACCTGGGGCTAACACACAGCACTGTGAAGGAAATAGCCATTAGTGCCATCAAAGGATCGGTTCATATATTGAGAAATCACTTGTATGGGAGTGATAATGGAAATTTCAAGTTATCTTAACCGATGGCTGTTGATTGGTTTACATATCAATGCTAATAAATCCGTACTATTATTTTTCTCGCGGTATATGGCATTCGAATCATTCTAACCTATCTGATGATATTTTTTCCCCCTTTTCTTAACTGTAAATGAGCACAAACGCTAATTAGGTGTAAATTTTTCTGACATTTTGTATATTCGATTCCCTAACCGTTTCAAATGTAAATCATTTTACCTTTTAGGTGTGTTTCCAAATTATATGTAGCAATTTTTCATAAGGTAAGCTAAATTTATTATTATTATTATTATTATTATTATTATTATTACGACGCAAGTTATAAATTCACAAAAAGGAAATAATTTACTAATGAGTAATGACTACACATATCATTTTCACTCACGAAGTGGGAATAAAACCAAATTATATTGGAGGTGTCGTGATAGAAGAGGTTGCAATGCACGGTGCATTACAAAACAAATTTGGACATTATACGTGATGGAGATTCAAAGCACCTTCATGCTCCTGATGAAGCCGAAGTACAAGTGAAACAATTAACGAACAGAATGAAGGTGAGAGCAAAATCGTCATCGGAAGAAACAAAATTTAAATCGGATAGGGACTTGAAGAAGATATCAAAACTATCGGCCACAAAAGTACATCCTTA
Organism: Periplaneta americana; assembly: GCA_025594305.2. Taxonomy (NCBI): domain Eukaryota; kingdom Metazoa; phylum Arthropoda; class Insecta; order Blattodea; family Blattidae; genus Periplaneta; species Periplaneta americana. The sequence goes on from JAJSOF020000041.1 coordinate 5,100,667, forward strand.
TATCACACACTTTAGAAGAGATATTTTTATTGCATTATGATAGTGTAGATGATCCTGCAAGAATAATAATGTTTGGCACAAACAGAAATATTGAATTCCTTTGTGCATCTATTTGTTTACTGATGCCACATTCAAGACAGTGCCACATCAATTCGTGCAACTGTTTTCAGTACATGGCATGATTCATGAACGGGTATTTCCTTTAATATTTTGCCTAATGATAAGGAAAACAGAAAATTCTTGTTACCAAACTTACAACATCTTAAAAATGAAGGTACAGACTCAAGGACGAGAACTGTCACCAACGTCCACAATGATGGACTTCGAACTTAGTAATATGACTGCAGCACAGGAATTTTTCAAATACAGATATTAAAGCTTGTTTATTCCACTTCACACAATCAGTATACCGAAAAATTCTAGTCTGGGCCTAAAGGAAATGTATGTGGAAGTTAATGAACCAGAAATGAAGCAGCAAATGCAAGAACTCATGGCATTACAGTTCATACCATTGCAGGATATTGAAATTACTTACGACGAATTATACAACAATCTCCATAATGACCTTCTGGAATTGGCTGAATATATTGAGACCGTGTACATAAGAGGACGACAAGCAAGATGTAGGCGTAGAGCTGTTCCACCTCGGTTCCCTCCGGGTCAGTGGAATATGTATCAACAAAGCTTGCATGAGTTACACAGAACTAACAATGCTATTGAAGGATTTCGCTCGAAATTCCAGAGAATGGTTTCTGCACACCATGTAGGGATATGGCGATTTCTAGAAAATTTAGAAAGAGAACAGTATGATACTGAGAACGTGATTACCCAGCTTTAGGCCTATAACACACTTGAAGAGTTTTCGCTAGCGAGAAATGTGTTGCGAGAAAATTCAAAGATTGATAACATGGACTCAAATGGACGTCCACACTCTGGAAGAGATTCTCGCTCAAGGCAAAAACCTCGCGCGAGTTTTCTGGAATAGTAACTCAGCGAATTTTCAGCATTTATCGAAGATGTTTGACATTTATACTCTTTATGACGATTGAATAAAGAAAAAGATATCACAGATGGCGATGAATTGTATTGTTTTTATTTAAAAATGAGGAAAGATGGCTGATAATTGCAGTCAGAAACTTATCGAACTTGTACGATGTTACCCGTAGTCCTATTTTTATACGGGATGAAAACTATAAAAACACGAAACTTAAAGAAGAAATCTGGAGACAAATATCAGATTATCTGAAAATAAATAGGGCTATATTTTATTTTGATGAGATTTAATAGTATTAATTAAACATTTGAAATGTATCTATATGTTTTAACAGTTTACGTAATTTTAATCAGAACATAGCAAAGAATCCTCTATCATATCATGAATGGCAAAAACTGAGGTCCATTCAACCTGAAATAACGCCTAAACGTACCATCATTCAAATCGAAACCAGTGTCCAAAACTCGCCCTTATTTTCGTAAGATACAATGTGATTTTCAGATATTTCTGGCTTTAATTTTAGGCCTACTTTTTCTTTTCATTAACAAAATATGTTCATGTAACTCCATTTCCTCATCATCTGAATACTCAGATTCAACATAGCGTTCGTGCGTAATTCGTAAAAACAGGTACAGATTATATATTTAAGTACGACAATATACGTAAATACATAACCTATAATATTTCCCCAACGAGTGATTACTATAATCAGATAAATGTTTTCTGCATGAAGGCAGTGCACAGATGATCATAGCGAGGTGTGATCTGTGATAGCGAGGACTCGCCAAGTGTGTGGAGGAAGGCTCTTCGCCTCTTTCTCGCAACACATTTCTCGCTAGCGAAAACTCTTCAAGTGTGTTACGGGTCTTAAACGGGAGATCAAATGGTTCGGCAACCAGTCAGCAGGAGTAGTAGTATATCGAAATGATAGCCGTCCAAATCTTGGATTTAAAATATCGGCATCCTAATCAATTCAAATTAACAAAAAAGAAAATGTAAATTAATGTTAGAAAAATACATAATGAAATTTAAAAAAAATAATATTCTGCGACAAGATGTGGTAGCTATCAAAACGATAAAAATTTATTGAAAATAAATAATATACAAACCAAAGAATATTGTGCGAAGATACCAGGAATATAAGGACAACAATAATATTAAAGTGTTCCATATCACATCATCTAAAAATCAATTTGCAACATCAGCCTTAAATCCAAGATGATTAGCAGAATTTTCCAATTGAATCAGTAGGAGCTAAAAGGAACTAAGTCACTTTTCACAACTCTTAAGGAGAAGCAAAAAATATTCTACTAATAACATAAATATGTATTTTTTTATGTTGTAGAAGACAAAAGAATATTTAAAAGTCTTAGTTCCTCCTTCCACCGTTCGATGCGAATGACATGCGTTGACACCATTACTGAGACAAATGAAGTTACCATAAAAACATCAGGGTGTAAGAAACAGCACAATCACAACAGATGGGTGTAAACTTCCCCCTTTTTTAATCTTCAAGAGGAAAACGTGCCCCAAAAACCCTAAAAATGAACCTGATGACGTCATTGTTCGAAACCAAGTGAAGGGGTGGACGACTGAATCATTATTGCTTGACTGGCCCAGAAATGTGTGGGAACGCCGTCCCGGTGGCTTTCCAATCCACCATCAATTCTTTATCTGGATGCATTTCGTGGTTATCTTACTGATGACGTAAAAAAGAAGGTACACAGCCTATACCTTGACCAAAACTACTTCCGACTTGACAGTTTACAGAGAAGGGGGAGCAGTGTTGTCATGTTTCCCATCTTTCGTGTAAGCGAGCGTGCTGCCGATAGAGTGCAGTAATGAACGGCTGACATGAACACATACATTTCTAAGCAATTTGTTGAACACTACGCATTAAAATTTGTATACATTATTACTTTTATTAGTCTATTATTATTACTATTATTATTATTATTACCAGTAGTAAAAACAGGTTCAAATTTAATACGAAACGTCTACTTTTATGAGTGTCGGTATTCTTCAATGTAATATTGTTAGAAAGGCGTTCAAAAAATGGTAAACTGTAAAATTATTTATGATTAAAAATCTGCACGGCCTTTTTCTTTTCCAATACCGATAACAGTGCTCTTACTAATTTTAACACAAGCAGCAGTTCTCATTACGACTTGCGCCAAAGGTAAAAGAGCCCCGCCATTATCTTTTTCCGTCTCAAAATACTCTCTTACATAACACACCATCTCTCGCGCTTGACTCTTTAACGGGGCACCTTGTACAATATTCTTTGTTCTCCGCCTGCCTTTCCTTCCTTCCGACATTGCACAAGTCACCTGTTTAGGAACTCTCGCAGAAACTAGAAAACACACATTAGCCATACACTCACCAATGACAACGAAGATAATACGTGTAACATAATTGAAACAGAATAATTATCGATACCGGTACACTAGACCAATAATACAACTAAATAATATTTTTAATTCACACAAAGTACGCGCTAACCAGCCAACTCAAAGTCATTCCGGGCACTGTATTCACCTCTAGGCCGTGGTATTCACGTGCAACTTGTAAACATAGACACGGCAACACCGTCCCGTTACCATGGTTACGCCTCTCTCGTGATTGGTTGATTGGAACGGTTGCCATGGTAACATGCTAAAGGCGCCATTTGTCAAGTCGGAAGTTGTTTTGGACAGACCATAGGTAGTGACCTTGTGATTACACTGAACGACAAGAATTTTGCTCCGACTTCAAACAATGTATGCCTTATGGTTTTGTGTGCGCTGAATCCGAAAATGCATTTCTTTTCTTCGTATCACGTAAAGTTTTTAAAATATAACACGATTTCACTTTTCGATGAACGCTCCCCCAGGAATCATCTGGCGCTAGATGGGGGTTGTAAATCATAAGAAAAGCTAATGCATTTTATGAGATTATGACCTATTCCCGGTTTCTTATGATTGTTGGCATGTTCTTTTGTACTACTAATAAATAAACAGATTTTTGTCCCTTCTATTCATTAAATTTCATAACAGTTCAAAGTGACGTCTACGCAATGAACAAACAAGAACATTTGACTATAATTATTTATTTACTGTGCCACCTTTGCTTATCTTAAAAGTTAATAATTTACATTAACGTTTTCGATACATTTGTATCATCTTCAGATGTAGAGTATTAATTGAACATTTATATTGAAAATCTTGCCTTATGGTATGGAACTTATTATGATGGTTTTCGGATCATGTTAGTGTGAATTACTCTAACTTAACTTAGGTTGGTCTATGATACACGTGTTATATTAAGTTAAGATCACTTGCAGTGCATGTAGTACAATTAAAAGATTTAAAATTATTTAAAGTTATATAAAACTATAAATGTGATCAGAGAAATGTGAAAATTGTAAAACCACTTTTAAAAACACTGTAAACACTTAAAACTATAAATGTTATCAGAGAAATGTGAAACATTGTAAAAACACTTTTAAAAACGCTGTAAACACTTGTTGGCTGTGTTAGCCAGTTTTAGACTTCGTTAGATGGGGCTGCTTCTGTTGATCTTGATATTTAACAACGAACTAAAACACAGTATCAATTTTATCACTAACATGTCTATATTATTAAATGTGTATTGTTAAAGCATTTCATTTGGTTTTGGTCGATAAATTGATGTGAAAATCATAGATATATGCTACTGGTACAAGATGGATGTTGTCGAGTCCATGAGTTTAATACAGCCTTGCGTGTCTGTAACAATATGCATAAATATTAATAAATTGAACTGGAATTTGGCTGATGTTGTTTTAATTTTGGTTGAAACTGCTTGGGGTTTCTATGATTTTCACATCAATTTATCGACCAAAACCAAATGAAATGCTTTAACAATACACATTTAATAATATAGACATGTTAGTGATAAAATTGATGCTGTGTTTTAGTTCGTTGTTAAATATCAAGATCAACAGAAGCAGCCCCATCTAACGCAGTCAAAAACTGGCTAACACAGCCAACAAGTGTTTACAGTGTTTTTAAAAGTGTTTTTACAATGTTTCACATTTATAGTTTTAAGTGTTTACAGTGTTTTTACAATTTTCAAGTTTCTCTGATCACATTTATAGTTTTATATAACTTTAAATAATTTTAAATCTTTTAATTGTACTACATGCACTGCAAGTGATCTTAACTTAATATAACACGTGTATCATAGACCAACCTAAGTTAAGTTAGAGTAATTCACACTAACATGATCCGAAAACCATCATAATAAGTTCCATACCATAAGGCAAGATTTTCAATATAAATGTTCAATTAATACTCTACATCTGAAGATGATACAAATGTATCGAAAACGTTAATGTAAATTATTAACTTTTAAGATAAGCAAAGGTGGCACAGTAAATAAATAATCATAGTCAAACATTAACAGCTTATCGGCATACTACAACATGAAATTGATAAACAAGGGCATGGTTTTCAGTATTTAAAAGAAAAGTTTACCAGTTTGAGTGAAGCCAAATTAAAAGAGAGCATTTTCATCGGTCCACAAATTCACAAAGTTATGCTGACTCTTTGTTTGATGAAAAAATTTCCATTGCAGAAAAAATGGCATGTCGTGCTTTCAAAGATCTTTGCTCAAATTTCCTTGGAAATTCTAAGGCAGACAACTACATCGAAACCATGTCAAGTGTATATGAGAAAATGGGGTGTAATATGTCACTCAAAATACACTTTTACGTTCTCATTTGGATTTCTTTCCTCCTCACCTTGTAGCGGTAAGCGACGAGAATGGGGAAAGATTTCATCAAGAAATATCTGAAATGGAAAGACGATATAAAGGAAGATCATCATACAGCATGCTTACAGACTATTTTTGGATCCTTGTAAAAGATATTCCAGGATCTAATTATAAACGGAAGTCATCCAGAAAATTCTTTTAAATGCTAAGTTCAAATTCCGAGATTTTTTTCATTATACGCATTAAATATTTTTATTGTTGTGCTTTTGTGTTTGAACTTGTAATCTTTCGGAAAGGAGGAAGAATAGGAAAAGACGACATAATAACACTCAATGGGGAAAAGCTACGACTGTCAAACTCGTTCAGATACCTTGGGATTACACTCCAGACCACCGGGAAGACCTTTACCTCCCACATAGCAGAAAGAACGGCAGCAGCAATAAGATCTATGCGCGACATAAAAAAGATCCGCCTAATGTCCCTCGACACGGCCAAAGTACTTCCTGTAATAACATAAGGGCTAGAACTGACAGCGGAATACCTAACAAAGAAGCAGTGTGCAGACATAGAGAACATTAAAGCGAGGTACCTGAAAAGAGTACTTATGCCCACGTGCATCAACGTCTGTTAGTGTAACCACTGGTTAAAATTGTCACCTAACCCGTGGTTAAGCATTTTTACAGTGGATCGACCTCGGTTACAACTTAAATAGGAGGTTAACCATAGTAATCTCTAACCGGCCATATTCGAGCGGTTAAAGGAGATAACCAGTGATTAGTAGACCAAGTAAAACAAAATGGCGGCCAGAGCCACAGATGTTTATTTTGAAGACGATTATTATTGTACAGTACTTGAATTATTTGAATGGAGCGTGAGCGTGAAGTTTCTTTAGTGGAAAGAGAGGACTCTTACGGGGAGTTAGGTGACAGAAAATTTCAGGAGGGATTTCGTTTATCAAAATATACAAATGGATCACTTGATATAACACAAAAACAGTCATATTTCTACTATGGATCGGCTGCTTATATTATGATTTTATGTAACTATTATTTTCTGTATTTTAAGAGGGAATACTCGAATATCTCTTTCTCTATGTCACTGGCTGAAGAAAGAGAGGCTATGGATGGATCTTAGGATAATGAACGGTTCCCTGGTGTAAATGGGGTCCTGGATCGTACACACATTCCTACTCATCTTTTGCATCCTTTTCCCTTATGGATATTACTTCTTTTTTATATAATATATCTAGTACATCTAGTAAGTAAGTCTATCAATATTTCAACCACACATTGGGATATAATCATTTTTGCATCCAATTTTCCATTTTGTACGATTTTAACCTAACAACACTGAAAAACAAAGAAATGCAACTCGTAAATATAACAGTGCCGAAAGGCAAACAAATGCAACGCGAAAATGTAGGACACGTTCATTTCGATGTAGAATGGAGTGAGTGCAGTCGTTTTTAGACGTTGACTACTGTCTTCGCAGCGGCATGGATGCTTTCCTTTAGTCATTTTGTAGAAACAGTGTACCATCATAGACTTTACTCTGGTTAAATGAGGTGTCAGCTAGCCATGTTTAAGTAATCGGTGATTGTAAATGGTGAACAGAAATTACATTTTAACCATGGTTACTGTTTAACTGTCGTTTCGTAATCTATGATTACTGCGTTTTTAACCGATGTTGATGCACTTTGCCATTAGGCTCTCAAAATACACCGCCTCGAGATTATAGTAGGGAGCAGGAATATTGGCGGATGGAGGTATACCCCTTCATACTAACCCAACCCACGTTCCACCCCTACTTTAGCTGTATACTTTCTTCGAAGCGTCGCTTCCGAACCATCTTTCACTCCTCGCTACGTAACCTAAAGTCTGTAACATCGAAATAGTGTTTATATATAAACACTGTCTGTGTGTCAGTATGTAGTGTAATTTCTGTGTGCAGCATTATAATTATATCATTAAACAACAGCACATGTGAACACATCATTTGTTATCATACAAACTACTGGTATACAATATGCGACATGATTTTATAACTACTATACTGGTATCGAATAGCATTCGTATTTTGAGGCGAATGAACTAAGAAAATCAGTTGAATTCATATCTTCCAAGTTCGACAGTCTTAGAGAGGAATTGGCGCACACAAGACATGAACTCAACTCCACGCAGGAGGAGATGAAGAGGCTAGTGCAAGAAAATGACCATCTCAAACAGGAAGTGAGTGATCTGCAGCAGAGACAATATAATGCTATTTGAAGTTCCGGAGATCGATGATCGATTGACCAAATATCGGAAGTCATAGGCGGTGGTGAATTGGTGCAACATGTGAGCGTAGCACATCGCATACCATCCAGGCCCTGGAAGACGCGTCCTATTGTCATCCGCTTCACGAAGAGTAGAAGTCGTGATGAATGGCTCCAGCTGTTCAGAAATGAGGCCAAAAATGATGGCAGCGGTCCTGGGATTGCGACAAGGAAAGTGAACAGGGAACTTCCGGCAGGAAGAATCACAGCAGATGACCAACTGACAGCAGTGACCAGAGACCTTTTGAACAAGACAAGGGATGCAAGAAAAGATGAAGCCAGTCCCGTGAGTAAAATCACTGTTGTTGACGATGTAAATAATTTGTAAATAGTATTGTATCGGTACCCAGGTTTTATTTTATGTAATATAATTGACTTAACAATGGCTAGTAATACTATATTAAATGAAATCCATCAGTGCAAATTTAATAATAATAATAATAATAATAATAATAATAATAATAATAACACAATGGTTTTTAACGATTTACAATGAGTATATTGCCAATATACTATCAGATCTTAAAATATTTCACTTAAACTTATAGTGACCTAATTCCTGTTTTCTTCATTCTCTTAATAACCAGAATTTCAATCATATTACGAAAATTTTAATGTGTTGTATTAATTAAAGTTTTTTTTTAAGTATTCGTAAACACCAAAAATAATTCCTTTCGTTTGGCTCCGCGTATCCGCTCCCTTTCTAGACATGTCGCTCGACTAGGCACAGAGTATTGAAAATTACTGTTTGAATACGTGAACAGTGAACAGACAACAGCTACGATGACTATTCTCTCAATACCCAATGATTGGCTTGCAAGCAACTACACCCGAACGCATCGACACACTGCCAGTCAGTCATCCCAATGGACAGGTCAGAAGAGAGGGGGTGGTACGTGCAAAAATGTGCTAAGTACGACCCGCCAATATCTTTGCTCCTACTATAGTGTACGTCATGGCGAAGGAAACCTTTCTACTTGAGGAAATCAGGCTACAACTAGCGATACAAATGACAGCCCAGCTGAAGGCAGCCATCGACGGGAGGAAAGAAAAAGGGAAGCAGATATGGGAAGAATTCTTCACCACAGATGCAGTGACCAACGATGACTGGAAGGGACCAAACTTCGAGCTCCGCCATCTAGTGACGAGAGACAAGATCTGCAGCAACAATCGATACCACGACCCCAGCGACAACTGTGTGTGTTCGTTATGTGCAAAAATGTGTGAACGATACCATATCCTTCGATGTGAGAAAAGGAAGAAGACTTTGACAGAATACAGCAAAGGCTAAATAACTAAATACCCATTGGGTGCTCTTTCTCTGTATTATTTTGTGTTAGAACTATGTAACATCATTTTTGCATCCAGTACACATTTTTCAAGTATTAAAAATACTTGTGTTGTAATTTTATCAGTAACAGTGAAAAATAGAAAAGAGAAGTGTTGTAATTTTATCAGCAACAGCGGAAAATCAGTGAAAGTGCGTCAAAAAGACAGTTTTTACCAAGAACAGTAAAAACAACCCAATTTTACGATATAACAGGCTACCACAGCCAACCATAAATGTGATAAAAGTGATATAGTGTTTACAGTGTTTTTATAGTGTATATTTTACTTGTTTATATTTATGTGTCATAATATTGGTTTTAACATAATTTCCTATTGACCTATATGGGTTTTCAAAAGAAAGAATTTTAACAGAATCATAACAAGCAACCACACACTGCATTTATAGTAATTTTAGCTAAATTAAGAAATCATGAAAGGTCATACGCAAGTGAACAACCCACAACATAATAAGAGGCTAGGTCTTTACAACACATATTGACACACACCCCAATATCTGAAGATGATACACACTGAGTATCGAAAACGTTAATATTAATCCAAGTTTTTCGTAAAAAAATTCAGTTCAATTTCTCCGGAAAATGGTACATGATGGGGCAACTTGGATTTTAAATTCATATTTGGGGCACAGATATTAGTAATATTCACCTATTTTTAGTTTGGAGCAAGTCAAAAAGTAAAAATTTGTTGTTCATTGTTATTCCTGGAGGGATGACGTCAGTGTTACAGCCCCTGGACGTTAATATAAATAAACCTTTCAAGGGCTATATTGAGGAGGAATACGAAAAATGCTTTTGTGCGAGATCTTGCGTATTTGCTTGCTTTCCGCACAAAACCAATACGTGGCAAGTGTGAAATACCACATTCAGTATTCCCAACGTAACACATAACAATTTCCCTATTCTTACCGCTTAAGCGTCATATTAATTTTACTGCTTTAGGCTTTTAACATATTATTTTTAAAGACGTTCAATATAGTAATAATTATAAATTGGAAACTTATCACTGCAATTTCACCTAAATTGCACTGTTAATTATTGTTTTTAAATATTTGCAAGAATTAAGTAAACTCTACAACACCACAAAACTGCAACCACAGTCTCCAGTGCATCGACTTCCTGCCAGAAGGAGGGTTTATCAAATGCTGCCATCTATAGTGCTAATGCTTCAACTTCGACGGAAACAGGAAAATCAATATTCATGCAAAAAAGTTTAACAATAGAAAAAACTGGTGGTGGTCATCCAGCGACTCTGAATAACTGCACAAATGTGACAATTAATTTTAATGTGCAGAAATAAATAATTTTGTTATAATTTCAATGTGCAGAAATAAATATTTTTCTTAAAGTATTAAAATGAAAAATAAATCATTACATAACCTTACCGTTTGTTTTAAGTTCGCATTTATAGACTGGGGGAAGACAGACGTATATCACGGCCTGCTGCAGTATAGTAAATACAGAAAACATTTTATAGGAACAATTTTGAAGATAGATATGTTTATTTTCCAAAGTTGCCGTCATTGAACAGAAACCAAGATGGAGATTTCATTGCAACTAATTAGAAATTCCTCTTTCAGGTATGTAATAAACGATCTTCGCACAAAATAATGTACGATACACGAGCGGTATGTTTGTTTTCATGTTCTCGGAAATTAAAAAAGCTCAACTACGTTTCGCTTTTTCAATCTTTTCCTCGAACATGAAAACAACATACCGCTCTTGTAACGCATATTACTATTGTCAACCAAACTGTGAATTGACCCGACTGAAAAAATTAAGTGTGCTGCACCACACACCGTTGCAGCATGGAAAAGCATCGAAGATGACATGCTCTGGAACGACGAGGATGACGGGGAAAGAGGAAATGAATCTACTGACGTAGACATCTCCGAGGATTCCAGTGATGAAAGCATTAGTGAATAGCGGTGAGTCTAATGTCCAATATTGTATAAATTCCGTGTTCTGATAGTTTACGTAGAGATCCATTGTTGTATTAAATATAAATTTAAATAAATACTGTATATCCTGCCATTGATGCGTATTACATTCAAAACAAACTTCTTTTTCAGGATTTTAGGTTTCAAATTTGGGGTGCGCATTATATTCGCGTAAATTCGGTATATCACTATATTCTAATCCTTATTTTATTAATTTTTCGTCTTTACATAACAGTTTGAACGAAGTACCTACAAAGTAAAAAAAAAAAACACACAATAATATTAACAATTTTTTTTTCCGAACACAAGCTCTATTCATACAATGATAATAATTTAATCACTTAGATGAAAAGGAATAAAAGCGTCCTGAAGTAACACCCGCACGTAAGTTTTATATCTGGATAATGAACAGCCCGCCATAAGAAAGAGTATATTGGAAATAATGTGACTGTCATTTCTACCACTGCAGAGGTATGTGCTGCTATTTAATGTAAAAATACGCAGTTATCTATGCCGAATAGAGGTAGAAATGTAATATTGATGCCAGTTGAAAATAAAACTCTCAAAGTTTTTTCGTCTGTAAGTTTGAGGCACTGAAAGAAACAAAAGACGGTAAGAATCGAACAAATGCAATAAATTAAATTGTTACAATTAATTATACAAGATGGATATGTTTTGTGACTAGCATAATTTGCATCTGTGACTCTGAAATCAGCTACAATGATCGGTCCGGTTTTTTTTTTGCCACTACTGTACATCCTATTTTTGACAAGCTAAGTTTTAAGTTAAATCGGTTATACCATTTACTGTTTTAATAAACTTTTATTATCATTTTAGAGTTAATTTAATTTGGTGTTTAATCTACATGTACGTCGTCTCAGCATTCCACGAAGGAAGAAATCCGATTTTTCTTCTATATCGTCAAGAGCGAAAAGGGCTAAACTAGCTCGGGAATCTGAAAGTCAGTCGGAGAGAGAATTTCGACTCAGCGGACAAGCTATAAGGCTAGGAGAAGCTAAGTCTGCCGAATCAAATTCTCAACGGAAAAGATGCCAGGCACTGAATGCGGATCGTAGAGTTCGTGCGAGAGAAATTGAAACAAAAGATAAACGCAAAGAACGGCTCATAGTAGATACTACGCGTCATGCGCATGCGCGAGCAATTGAAAATGACGACGAAAGCAAAGAACGGCTTATAGTAGATGCTACACGTCATGCGCATGCGCGAGCATTTGAAAATGACGATGAACGCCAAGAACGCCTTATAGTAGATGCTACACGTCATGCGCATGCGCGAGCATTTGAAAATGACGATGAACGCAAAGAACGGCTTATAGTAGATGCTACACGTCATGCGCATGCGCGAGCATTTGAAAATGACGATGAACGCAAAGAACGGCTTATAGTAGATGCTACACGTCATGCGCATGCGCGAGCAATTGAAAATGACGATGAACGCCAAGAACGTCTGACACTCAATGCTGAACGTAACGCTCTATCACGTTCATTAGAATCTGTGACCGAACGTGAAGTCCGAGTGAATGCTCAAAAAAAGCGTCATTTTCGAGGACGCTTTAATGACAGTCAATCTCAGTATTCGGAGCGTCTTGCTTACAGTCGTCTCAGATACGATCAGAACAGCCAGGACGAAGTTCATAATCTTGCTGTTAAGGGGACACTCAACTTAAAAATTGGAGAAAAAGTGTCATAGAAATGAAAAATTAAATTTCTACACTAATTTACGTGACAGAACTAAATCAATACGCAGAATTCTTCCCCTATTCATTGAGAAGTCACAATCAAATGCACAAAGCCAAAAAATAAAAATGATAATTAAAATTGATATTTCAATTAATGACTGATTAAAAATTGAAATATTTTTTATTTTGAAAAGTATTGGATCTAATGAGCTGCGATTTTGCATGTTACTTTCCATGTGTATATTAAACTTTTCTCCAAATTTGAAAAAGATTGGTCAAAAAGGAAAAAGTTCCAAAATATAGTTGATGTACCCTTAATCGAGTTACTTCGCGAAAATATATCAACACAAGAATATGAGGAACGGTTGACGTTGGAGGGATCTCGATATGTTATAAAAAGACAATTTGAGTTGTATGTTGCCGTGAGACAACTGAGGCTGCACTGAGATGGAATAAAAACATAATACAGTGAAACTTCCCTTAACGGACACTTCCCAATAGCGGACTCCTCTCAATAGCGGACATTTTAAAATTCCCCTGCAAAATAACATTGGCCCTTACGATAAAATTCTTCCAAATGGCGGACATTCTCAATAACGGACGCGGACAATGAAATGTATCTCCCAACAACAATTAAAACTTCCAAATAACGGACAGCGTGAAAAAAAAAAAGAAAAAGACGGTTGTATTTTTTAATTTAGTTGGTTATTTAACGACGCTGTATCAACTACTAGGCTATTTAACGTCGATGGGATTGGTGAAAGCGAGATATTTGGCGAGTTGAGGCCGAGGATTCGCCATAGATTACTGTACCTTGCATTCACATTACGGTTGGGGAAAACCTCGAGAAAACCCAACCAGGTAATCAGCCCAAGCGGAGATCGAACTCGCGCCCGGTCGCAACTTCAGAACGGCAGGCAAGCGCCTTAACCGACTGAGCCACGCCGGTGCACCGCGGTGGCTAGACGGTTGTAAGTTAAACGGAATAATGACGGAATTCTAATGGAATTCTTTGCAACAATCATTATCGTGCATCTGAACGTTCTTGTACTTTATTGATGGTAAGCAGCACAGTTATAGTCGCGTCGCTCTAATTTCCGGCAGTCAATCGCTTTGTAGGTCGGCTACATTTAAACGTGTGCGTCTTGTGATTCGCTTATGAAGACGTTATTCATTTCTTAAGGCTCGATAAATACTTAATATAATCGCCCGCCATTTTGGCTCTTTCGTTGGCGTCCGCAGAAAGCACACGAAGACGTTATTTGCCGCTCAATTATTTGCTCAATTACAGGCGTTTGATTTATTATCATAGGAGCTACGACATGATAATGTTTAACGGTATGGCAAATAGATTCCTCGTATGGTAGCTCGGCAACGAAAGAACAAAAATGGCGAACGATATTACCTACCTAGACTTTATAGAGCCTTCACTTCCTAAGACGTAAGCAAAGAGGAGGAGTCACGCCGGGAATAACAGTGTCGCGACTATAGTTGTGATAGTGTACGTGAGCAGTCCGTACTTTCTTAGTTTGTCAAGTTGAGTGTTCGGAAGTACAGTCACATTAAAATGTCACAAAAACCTAAACGTTTGTCACTAAAAGGGAAAGTGGATATTGTAAAGCATAGTGAGAAGGAGAAATTAAGTGTTCGTGAGCTGACCACAAAGTTTAATGTGGAAAAACTCAGGTTAGTGAAATTTTGAAAAACAAGGGTGTTATTTTAAAATTATACACTGAGAATGCAATTCTAGATTTCTTTGTGTAAGATGAAGTGGTAAAATACAGTGAATGATGTTTATTTCAATTACAAAACATTTACTGGTACGATTTCTCTCTGGATGAATACTGTAAATAATCTCACTGTCAACTGTACAGTAGTGGAAAATATTTATTTGTCTAATGGCCAGTACATATATAATATCATTGACTGAGCGAAAAACAAGAAAGTGGTGAACAAAACTACGGATTAAGTAATTAAAAACATTTGGGCTCTGGCTTCCTAGTAGCGGTCGACTTCCTTGGAGGATTTCAGAGCAGGGCATTTTGCAAGATGTTGTCTATCCATGTCTTCCTGTTGATGGCACAAAATGCAGCATGCTGATGGAAGGATGCCAAGACGATTGAGGTCTTTACCCAGGATGTCATGTTCAGTGTTAAGACGAAAGCTTGCAACTGCTAGTCTTCTGGGTTCAGGAGGTATATCCTTCAGTAATTTCCGACGTTGTTGCGAAATGTTTATGTCCAATTCTTGTTGGTGATTATTTTTTTGTAGTTGCTTGATATATTGTTTCACTGAGCTAAATGACAAAGGTTTCCGTGGGTTTATTTTGAGATTGGCACCCTTCTTAGCTAATGTGTCAGCCTGTTCATTCTCATGTAGATTACAATGTCCTGGGATCCATTGTAACACAACTGTTTTGCGTAAAATATAATGTTGAATGTATATGAGAAATTTTAATGTACTGTTTACATAGGCTACTAACGATTTTCTAAATAGCGGACACTTCTCAATAACGGACATTTAATTTTTCCCCGTCGGTGTCCGCTATTGGGAAGTTTCACTGTTGTGGTTTTTCATATGATCCCGCAATAAACTATGCAACGGAATCAAATATCGGGTCAATGAATGTGATCTGCACTTTCTGTTGCGCGTTAAAATGGAAAAAGGAGTCTAGGGCTGTGCTGCTCTTCTGGGAAAGTCCGTTTGGAACCGATAGAGCCACCACCGGAACCACTGAAATCACTTCTTACAGGAGAACACCCAAGCTCAAAACATTTTCTCAGTGCAATAAGGTCCTATAACAGTGCATGTCAAATGACATCATTTGGTGCAACGGAAATAATGGAAGGTAATTTCATGCCAACCTTCAAGATACAAGGTCAAGTGTACCATCGCATAGGTTCTCTGATTCCTCTTGCAAACAAAATTTCAAAATTTCTTCAGATATATTTCATTTCGGACTATGAAACTCAAGTTAGTACCAGATTGTCGCATATTTCGAATTTAAATCGAAATTTAGTTACAGATTTACAAAACATGCTCCACAGGACTAATCCCTATGTGAGAGACTTCAAAGCTGCTCTGAATTCTCTTCCTGCTGGCAATCATGATAATTACATAATCCTTTGGATTTCTATCTTTGGGGCGGTTAGAAAACGTCGTCTATCAAGATCATCCCACAACAAGAGATGACATGAAACAGCGAATCCGAGAGACCTTCCAGTCACTTGACCACGCCGAAGTGTTAGGAGTCAATGACAGTGTTAGAAGAAGAGTACAGATGTGTGCTGCTCAGAACGGCAGACAGTTTGAACATTTGTAAAAATTAATGGCGTGTAAACTGTCTGCAAGGGTACTTAAAGAAATACATGGATGATTTATTTCATAATTAACTGTAAATGTATCTAAAACCTGTCCCTCTTTTTTCCGATATCGTGTAGTTCCTAAACGAGGCATAGGAGAGTATGGGTTGTTTCACGAAAAATAATCCTCATTGCGAGATATATCGATCACCGGGGTTTATCGCAGAGGTCCTGATTGACCCTGTACAGCTTGATTCAGAGATTTTGGCCCCTGCAAATAGTAAGTAGATAGACTAAAAGCGAGTTAAGCCTCGTTCACACTTTTCAAGTCACTTGAAAGACGAACTTGAAAAGTGTGAACTATGTTTCAAGTTGACTTGAAATCAATTAACGGCTTGAATTCAAGTTTCAAGTGAAGTTTGACCCCTTTCTACTTTTTACTTGACTTGAAAAGTGTGAACGTCACTTGATAACTTGAATTCAAGGAGAAAAGAGCGGGAATTTAAATTAACAGCTATTTTAAGAGCTTTAAATTAACAGTTGATTGTTTTTCAGTTCTACTGAGAACGTAAAAATAATAGGAAACAGCAGTAAGTGAAATAATGACCAAATATTTGAGTTTCTGAAGTTGTATAAAATTCACGAAGCCCTGCGGATTATAGAAACAGCAAAGTTTAATAATAGAAATGCAAAGGAATTAAAGAAAGGAAGAGTTCATTGAAGAACTGAACAGCAGAGATTTTAACGTGGACACAGATGAGATAGCCTATGAAAAATAATACAAAACTATTAAACTGTAGATAGAGAAGAAGTGAGGAAGATATGAGGGATTAAGAAGAGAAGAGCGTTCCCCATGCTTAAGGGATGACATTTACCGCCGAAACTGGCATGGTTCAATGTGGTTGATAGATTTCTGTGGGGAACTGTAACAGCTTCAAGATAATCATTTTCAATTATGGTAAATCAGACTCGCTTATGTTTTATTACATTTGCGATAAAATTATTAAATCTGCTTGAAGATTTCACTTATTCTATTTGTAATAGGCAGTGGCAATGTAGTTCTTTATTAATCTAATTCCTAACCCATCCTGAACAACGCGTTTTCCATTTCTTCAATATATTTATCATTTCCCTGGCACAGAGACTTGCTACTACAGAAATTCCTAATTGCACAACATCCATGGACGCCATTTTATCCTACTTGAAAACAAAATAACTTGAATATGTTTGAACGGCGACTTGAATTCAGTACTTAAAATCACGTGACTTGAATTTAAGTTACTTAGAAAATGTGAACGAGGCTTAACTCTTCACTACTGGCGGGCTGGGTCACACAGGTCAGGCCGCGCAGTCATAACACCTAACACTTCCTACTTATGTCGCGGTACACTCAGTCTTAAAACACAATATTCTTCCACACGTCCCGTTACTAACCACAACGTCTGTTGACTAAACAATGTCATGATGACTTATATTTTCTTGACATGAGTGTCCCTCAGCTACGAGCATAGATATTATTTTCATTCTTCCTCTTCCCTCCTCCCCTCCTATGCACATTTGTGATTAAATTTCTTTCTTATGACGCAACACACAGCTCACTCACTAGCCAAACAACCAAGGACAAGGGCCAATAACGCTGAATCGAGCTGTATATGCATAACAAAGGTGTGGGAACTATTCACTTTTTACCCTTAAAAAGGGGAGGAATAAGGGAATAAATAGTCGGTATTGATTTGAAGTAAATCGCCACTGCGTGACGTTAATTTCATTTAGTGTTTTGCCCAAGGGCAGGTCTTTCACTGCAAAGCCAGCTTTCTCCAGTCTTTCCTATTTTCTGCCTTCCTCTTTGTCTCCTCATATGATTCATATACTTGTATTTTCTTAATGTCGTCTATCATCTGATATCTTCCTCTACCAGTTTAACATGGGAAAAACATATCGAATACATATGCACAAAATTATCAAGAGTTATATATTTAGTAAAGAAATTAGTGACTTTAAGATGTGCCTACTTTTCGTTCTTTCAGTCGATAATTAAGTATGCCTTAATTTTTTGGGGAAATGGTAGCAAAATTGAGAGTGTCTTGATTTTGCAAAAGAAAGCCATTAGAATTCTATGTCAATCAAACTATCTTGAACATTGTCGACCTCTTTTCAAACAATCACAAATATTAACTGTCATAAATTTATATATATATACGACCTAGTCCTTTACACTCGACAAAATATAGACAATTACTCATTAAGAGCCAATATACATGATTATGAAATTAGAAATAGTGAACAAATTAATATTCCACACTGTACATTACATAAAACTAGTACAAATTTTTCTGTCATGGGGATGAAATTATATAATAAGCTTCCCAGTCAATATTATAAGTTACCAACCAATAGTTTCAAAGCTAGATTTTATAATTGGCTTTTAATTAATCCTTCCTATTCTGTAGATGAGTTTAACATAAATTCATACGAAATTGTTTTTTAATAAATAAAGTTATTTACATTTAGTTACAAATATTATATTAAGAGTGAAGCGTTTTCATTAATTTTAGAGTTTCAAAATGTTTTGTGTGTTCATTCTGATTAAAGTTTACTTTTTTCAATTATATGTGTATTTTCAAATGTATGTTTTTTTTCCTCCCTTCTATATTGTGACGAATTCTATCACTGTATGTTTAATGGCTTAATAAACTGAATTGAATTGAATACCCCGAACTATTCACCATTCCTTCCAGTGCATCCTTCAGTAGGCAGTTTCTTCTCAGCCAGTGACCCAACCATTTCCTATTCCTCTTCCTGATCAGTTTTGTTTTTCTTGGGAAAGATAAATGCGGTAGCTTCCCGTTGCTTTCCGCACACCACACTCTCTTTCGCATCTTAAAAAGATCCCAGGGGGCCCCAGCGTGGAGGTGAGGAGAGTGGATTTGACTAATTAGGCCCTCCGGACTTCACCGAAATTCACCGCAAGAGTT
This sequence comes from Periplaneta americana, assembly GCA_025594305.2. Taxonomy (NCBI): domain Eukaryota; kingdom Metazoa; phylum Arthropoda; class Insecta; order Blattodea; family Blattidae; genus Periplaneta; species Periplaneta americana. The sequence goes on from JAJSOF020000041.1 coordinate 5,119,971, forward strand.
AAATATCAGTTATATCAGGGTTTTTGACCCGATCAGAGACGTTAATGACAAATAATGACGCATTAATTCTTTACTAAAATTATGCATTAATACGGAATTCAATACTTCATATATTGGTTCTTTCCCGCTGAACTCTACATACTCAATAACAAAATTCATTCAAGAGTTCACGAGTTCAAGAGTTCGTACTTAATAAATAAAAACAAACTTTTGGATGACACTGATCGACAGTTACTCTCATCGAGTCAGAGAGATCGGCTAATGAAGTTGCCACATTTCTGTAAGAGGGCAGCACATACCAAGGAGCAATAGCAAGTCTGAGAGACAATAGCAATTCGGCTATCTAGCGTAGAAATTATGAATTAAAGTAAAACTTAAACCTGTAATACGGAAATGTTGAAGCAGTATATTATGATACAAGATCGGGAAGTACTTTTTACAGAATCGAGGAAAAGTGTGAAAAACAAACGGAGCTAGTTTTTCAATTTCCGAGATTTTGTAATGCACTTCACAAATGGGTATTGTACAATATTTTTAGCACGATCATATTTTTAAAATTTCAAATACATTATATTTTGCATTGAAAATTTATAGCAATATATAAAGTGCATAGATTTGCTGATGATATGGCGTTGTTAGCAGAAGAGACGATACTAAGGGATATACTACTGGTATGGGATGAATATAAATGCAAACAAGACAAGACCATGGTCATAAGAAGAAAAATAAAGAAGGTAAACTTGTGAATTCTAAATGAGGCAGTATAGCAAGTGGACAGCTACAAATACTTGGGGTGTATTATATGCAGTAACATTACATGCAGCCAGGCAGTCAAAAAGAGGACAGCAATGGCAAAGGAAGCTTTTAAATAGAAAAAAGGAGCATCTTCTGCGGACCTATGGAAGAAGAACTAAGGAAGAGACTAGTGAAGTGCTTTGTGTGGAGTTTGGCATTGTATGGGGCAGAAACATGGACATTACGACGAAATGAAGAGAAAGGAATAGAAGCATTTGAAATGTGGATATGGAGAAGAATGGAGCGTGTGAAGTGGACAGACAGAATAAAAAATGAAGCTGCGTTGGAAATAGTGGGCGAAGAAAGAATTATGCTGAAACTGATCAGAAAGAGAAAAAGGAATTGGCTGGGTCACTGGCTGAGAAGAAAGTGCCTACTGAAGGATGCACTGGAAGGAATGGTGAACAGGACAAGAGTTCGGGGCAGAAGAAGATATCAGATGATAAACGACATTAAGATATATATATGTATCATATGCGGAGACTAAGAGAAGGCAGAAAATAGGAAAGATTGGAGAATGTTGGATTTGCAGTGAAAGACTTTCCATGGGCAGAACATGTATGTATGTATGTATGTATGTATGTATGTATGTATGTATGTATGTATTCCAAAGCCTTCACAAAACTGCACTGTAATGATAACTATGTAACAGAAAGTGCACTGTAATGGGTCTATTACAGTATAGTTTTATGTTATGAAGAATAGTTTCCCTAGCAACAAGTTTCTGTGTGGGAATTCTGACTTTTAAGGCCTAACAACAATAGCTGTAAATACAGCAGAAAATATGATGGTGCAAAATAGATGGGTCATTTGCAGAATTTGTATAACAAATGATGTTCATCAATTCTTACCCTTCCCATTATTGCATTTATAACGATAGAGTTACAAATTCCTAACAGCGAGTAGTTTCAATACTAACATAGTAAACGTCACAAGAATTAGTTCCTTCATGTGAAATATTTCACGAGAATAAAATAAAATTCTCATACTGACAGCTAAAATGCAGTGTCCATACTAGTTAAGTTTTTAAAATTGAGCATGATTATGTTCAGATGAAGGTTTGTTTAATAATGTAATTGAGAAAAAAAATTAAAGAAACATTTGGTATTATGAAAACTTCTTCATTTATGTCTGAGTTTATATTTCCTTAAATATGATTACATAATTACTCTAGTCCAGTAAGTCAGTCAGGTCTGTTACACCATTCTGTTCCTATGGATACACAGCTGAAAAAGAAATCCCAAGACGCCAAGATGACGCACAAAGACTCATTTTGATTGCACTGCTATGTTCACCCATTTTGATTTGGCGAGTTTGTGTGTCAAAATCTTGTTTTGTGTTTTAGTCTAAGCGTGCATTTTTACTCTGTCAGAAGTGTTTGTGTTGCGTTTTCCACAAATAACAACATATAGAGTGAAGATCAAGAGGACATAATAGTACACGTGTCCACTAGTTAAGTTGCTATTTTGAAGATTTTTAAGCAAAAACATTTTAGGTTCGCACATTCTTGTTTGCTTTGTCATGTCTGTTACCTGTCAGATCTGTTACTCCGTCATGTCTGTTACATCACTCAAAACAGTGCTGTAAAGCAAGGTGAGTGTACAGTGATTGATTACTATGGCAGAGACATTAATACATACAGAATATGCTCTAAATAGTACTTTAATTTTGACGTTCTCAATCGTCCATTTGTTTACAATTTTTGCAAATGACCCAGATACGTAAACAGTTAACTTAAATAAAAACCTATAGAATAATAAATTTTATGTACAAGATACGGCAAAGAAATCGGACGGTTATAGAAGGCCGTTTACTGAGGAACATGAGGGGTTATGGATATCGATCGACCGTCGTTTGTTAGCATTTTTGATGCCATTTTGTGTAATCATGGAAGTATGGAGCTCGGAGCAGCGTGCTTTCGTTATCGAGACATTTTTCAAAAATGGTGATTCGGTTGTGAAAACTCAACTTGGATTTCTTCTCCAATTTAAAGCTGGCTGCCACGGAGCCGTTTCTGCTAGCAATACCATATTGAGATGGGTACAAAACTTTCGATTATCAGCATCAGCTTGCAAGAAGAAATCACCAGGACACGTTCGAAGTTTACGAACGCCAGGTATAAAAATATTGTTAGTGACTGGTAAATCCGACTCTAGTGGCGAAGTGCATCACCATTGATTAAAAACGCAGTAATCATAGATTACGAAACGATGGTTAAACAGTAGTCGTGGTTAAAATGTAATTTATGTGCACCATTCATAATCACCGATTACTAAAACTTGGCTAGCTGACACCTCATTTAACCAGAGTAAAGTCTATGATGGTACATTGTTTCTACAAAATGACTAAAGGAAAGCATCCATACCGCTGCAAAGATAATAGTCAACGTCTAAAAACGACTGCGCTCACTATGTTCTACATCGAAATGAACGTATCCTACATTTTCGCGTTGCATTTTTTTGCCTTTGGGCGCTGTTATATTTGTGAGTTCCATTTCTTTGTTTTTCAGTACTTTTAGGTTAAAATCGTACAAAATGGAAAATTGAATCCAAAAATGATTATATCCCAATGTTAGGTTGAAGTATCGATAGACTTAATTACTAGATTTAAATGTAGGCCTATTATATAAAAAGATGGAATATCCATAAAGGAAAAGGATGCAGAAAATTGGTAGGAATGTGTGTACGATCTTGGAATACACCAGGGAATTGTGCATTATCCTAAGATCCATCCATAACCTCTCTTTGTTCAGCCAGTGACATAGAGAAAGAGATACTGGTATTCGAGTATTCCCTCTTAAAATACAGAAAATAATAGTTACATAGAATCGTAATATAAGCAGCCGATCCGTTGGAGAAATATGATTGTTCTTGTGTTATTTCAATTGATCTATTTGTAGATTTTGATAAACGAAATCCCTCCTGAAATTTTCTGTCACCTAATTGCTCGCAAGAATTCTCTCTTTCCACTAAAGAACCTTCACGCTCACGCTCTATCCAAGTAATTCAAGTACTGCACAATAATAATCGTCTTAGAAATAATCACCTGTGGTTATGGCCGCCATTTTGCTTTACTTGCTCTACTAATCGCTGGTTATCTCCTTTAACCGCTCATATTTGGCCGGTTAGAGATTACTGTGGTTAACTTCCTATTTAAGTCGTAACCGAGGTCGATCCACCGTAAAAATGCTTAATCGGGGATTAGGTCACAATTTTAACCGATGGTTACACTAACCGACGTTGATGCACGTGGGCATAGGACTTGGAGAAGTTAGGGGTGAAAATTGCTCCCCCACCACACGCTTCAGTAGCAAGAGTTTGTCACTGTCAGTCAGTTTATGGTTGTCAGGTGGTCAGGTCCTCAGTCTTGCCTTCTTGCCTGCCTGTGTGTTGTACGTGTTGAAAACATTTGGTCTGGTGATCTTTCGCTTTCGCTTTCGCGTTCTGTAATATATTACTAGCTCTTTAGTTTAGTTTTTGTTATAACAATTTAGTTTAGTTAGTGTGTTCTTCTTTATAATTGTTTCAAGTTTTTAGTTATAATAAATTCGGTGCTAACATCCGACTCCCCTGCCTAGTTTGAAAGCGGGAACCTGATTTCAATGCCAAGCCTGATTTGATAATTACCGATGATGACGCGTAATGAACTTCTTCGTTACTTTAGGCCTTTGTCCATTTCTTAATGATTCGAGGGAGTCTCGCTATCCTTCGTACACAACTTCTTTCTTTGACTTGTTTTATCTCCGCCTTAACCGACTCAACAAGCCAACGAGATGTATTATTATTATTATTATATTATTATTATTATTAAATATCCGCGGCAAAGAACCCTAATTCACCAACGAGATGTAGGGGCTGACATATCTCTCACAATACAGGACCATCGTGGAGACGTTACAGGACAAGTGCAAGACCTACCGAGTCCTGTGGCATAGAGATAAATTTCACCCCACGTCAGGAATGGAACTACGGACTGCCTAGCTGGGAAGCACTCGCTGTCGTAACTGCGGATCCTACACTTCTTTCTTGTGAACATTTATTGCTAGCTACTTTCACAACGCGACTTCTTAAAAGTATTATTTTATTCTATTTTTTACAGCAAAGTGCTGGCTGGCACTTCCTCTTAATTTGCAGTTAGCTTATCGAAACAATTTTGAAATTACTGATGAGTGTGATTAACTCGCAATTTATTATAGAAGTATGTTAATTCATTTACAGCTGTTGAAAGGATTGCGATTGGATTGGCATAACGTTTTCCCGTTAATAATTAAACTACATAATAGCGAACTAGTATTTACTATTTAGCTGTAGTTATAGTCATTTTCAGAATACCCTCAGATCGCTTTAATGTGTATTTGCTATTTGATATATTACATTTAGGACACTGCAGTCAAAGTTTCCAATAATGTTTTAATTACCATCCGTCACAAATGTTTGATGAAATAGTTATTTTCGGCGAACTAATGTACGTAGTAATTTACCAAGAGTCTTACAAATCTTTTCAAACTTATTTCCCTTCTGATTTTGTTGTCAGAAATATGCAATGTGAATTCGTCCGTTCTTGCTTGCAATAGCCTATGTCATTTCGGTTAATGTTTGAAATTCGGCATTTCTCGTGTGATTTATCTAAGTGTATCCAACCGTTCGTATAGGGCTGTATTTTTAAACAGCGCCCTTTTTTTTGTAACAGAAAATAACCAAGTAATATGTAATAGTAAATAAAATATTTGAACAGGTTAATGTGTTCAGTTAATGGGATGGCTGTTATCAAATACAGCTAAAACGGTTTCTGAGGCTAATATAATTAAGGCTAATGCACCATTATGATTCACCGGTGAGTAAAATGTTTTCTTTATCAATAGTAGCAGTAGCAGGGCAGTCCCTCCTCTACCCTCTACCTCTATTTGTCACGTGTTTGTTGACAGCGTGCGGACTGTTAGAAGTGGAGTGGGTGAAATTCGTTATAGGGCCGGATTTACCAGTCACCAACAATAACATTGAGCGAGTAAGGCCCGATTGTATAAACCATTTAATCTTAGATCAGAGGTTAAATTGATCCTTGTTTCAGCTGAACTTGGAATTTTGTGTTGTATAAAGTCTAATCCGAGATTAATTTGTCTCAAACTAAAGTCAACTTTGACTGAAGAAATTTCTCCGATTAAGTTAGATGATCCAAGTTCAGTTATTTCTTTTCTGTTTGAAATATACGAGTGACGGTTTGTGCAAATAAAATATCCATTATTATAAATATTAATAGATATGTTAGGTATATTTATATATATTTCTTTCAATTTCTTGCCTTAATACACAAACATTCTTATATTTTATAAGGCTCTATCGTGTTCAGCAGTATCAAATAACATAACCTATAATTATATTATGTTTATAACAACCATTAATTATTAATGGATATGATAGGTACATTCATAAATGTTCAATTAACTGCATTACTAAACGAAAATTGTCGTTTTATAAAGCTTTATTATGTTTAGCAGTATCAAACACCATAACATGATAACAACTCGGAGAACAGTAACCTTCTTCTTATTGTCCGCCATTATTTACATTGCAAAAAAAAAAAAACCAGTGTCTCCAACAGAGTGTACGGAAAGTCGCCAAAAGGTAGTTGTAAAGTCGCTAGATTTCTCATTATCAACAAAGAAAGATCAAATTTTGTCACTATTGGGGTGCTAAAAAGGTCACTAAATCCCTATTTAAGCAATATAAAAGTTAAAAGAAATTGTTGTTGAAAAAGAGTTAAAATCGCTAGATTGGCAACACTGAACAAACCTGTATAACATGGTCCGCGCATCACGTATTTCACATGTTTATGCGATGTTGCCAAATCCTTTTCACGTGAACTTAGATTGCATTTGAACCAAGGTAATTTGATCGCAGAAAAGTTTTATACAATAGAAGAAGTGTCTGAACTCGGTTCACTTTTCGATCTTCGATCAAAGTTGATCTTTAGTCAGGAGTTTTATACAATTGGGCCTAAGAGTGCCTGTTACGAGGAATCGATCAGCTGGACGGCAGGCTATAGCACTGCGACTTTCAGAACGTTCTGTGCGCCGAATATTGCATTCAGATCTTACGTTTCATCCATATAAACTTATGATTGTTCAGCATTGAATGAGGGAGACTATGTCCAACGCAGGATATTCGCCGAGAGAATGGTGAAAATTGTGGTTGACGAAGTTATGTTCATGAGTGACGATGCAATTTCCATTTAAATGGTTATGTTAATAAGCAGAACTTTAGATACTGGGCCCCCGAAAATCCTAACGAACTACACTGTGCGAAGGTTACAGTTTCGTGTACTGTGTCTAGATACTGCGTCATAGGCCCGTATTTTTTGACGAGAACGGGAACACTGTGGCAGTGAATAGTGAACGCTACATCGAAATGCTGAGGACATTTCTTCAACCAGAACTGCGTAGGCGTCTACGTGGGATTGATAGACAAATTGTATGGTTTCAGCAAGATGGTGCCATGGCTCATACGTCAGAAAATTCAATGACAGTTCTGTGCCGCATGTTTCCAGGGCACATCATTCCTCGACGTGGCGACATTCCCTGGTCTCCCCGCTCACCTGACTTTAGCGTCTGAGACTACTTTCTGTAGGGTTACCTGCAGTCCAAAGTGTAGGCCTATGTAAACAGGCCCCAAACAACTGACGACCTGAAGATTGCCACTGCCCAGGAAATCGCCAACATTGTTGGCGAAATGTTGGAAAGGGCGACACGCAACTTCAGGGAGAGACTTAAAGAGTGCATAGAGAGAGACGGACATCATTTGAAGAACATAATTTTCAAGACAATCTAAATGAATGTCAACAAAGTGGCATACATAGCCAGTTTTTTTTTTGGCAGTAATAGATCTGTTCTGGTAGACATAGCTACTGAGTTGTTTGCATTTGAAAATCGTCCGAGTCCTCTGCTGCACTTTGTAAAATAATAATAATAATAATAATAATAATAATAATAATAATAATAATAACCCTCGGATATCTTCTAGAGAAATAAAAACAAATATACCACCTTGGAGGATCAAAGTACCTTATGTAAATACAGAATTATGCAAATATCTAAAAGAACAATCGAATAAAAACATTTATCAACTACTGTTCAACGAAATCTGTGGAAAATATCCAAATTATCTTCATATTTAAATGGGTGATTCCAAAAATGAAGACGGCACTGCATGTGCAATAGTTTATCATACCCACATCATGCTGCATACCTTACCAACATTTTATACAGTTTACTCTTTTGAACTATATGCAATTAAAAAGGCCTTTGAGAATGTACTAAAGCATCCTGATAGCGATCGGTATCTGCTCTTCACGGATTCTCAATCTGCCATAAAAGCCCTACATAACTCATCCTCTAAATCTCCACTGATCAACGAAATTTAACATTATTACACTGAGATCTACAATCAATCAAAGAAAATTATCGTAATCTGGATTCCTTCCCATCAAGGTCTGCATGGAAATGGGCAGGCCGATAAGGCAGCAAAAGAAGCAACCCGACTTCCTATACAGGATATGGAGATTGACACTTGGAATAGTGATATAGTCACTCACCTTAAAACAAAGTCAAATGATCTATGGTACTCCAATTGGCTTCAAACATCTACTAGCAAACTCGGGGAAATTAGAACTGCTTCCAGTTTATCCTATCCAACTAAACATCTATCACGCAGGAATCAAGTTTTCATCAACCGACTACGTATAGGACATACCACGCTTACACATGGTTATTTATTAAAGACGAAACCTCCTCCAGTCAGTAGCGGCTCGTCGTAAAAAATATAGGTGAAGTGCTGTTCACATACAAAAATGCATGAACAATTTTACCAATATAATGAGTAGGCCTAATATTCGTAAACTACATACAATTTTAATACTTCTAGAACACATGCAAACAAGAAAATTAATTTATTTCAGGACTCACCCAATTTATTGCATACCAAATCTATCCTCTATCTTTTAAAGCCGCAAATCTGTCGATAATGTCTTCATAAAATGCCTGAGTTTAACTGAGGGTGGAGAGTATACTTGGCTCGAAAACATGACGACCTTCCCTCATCCCCTTCACCTTTTAACTGCAGGCACGCGCAAGGGATAAACCCTTAGCTGAGTTGCCAATTCTTGAAGTCATTGTCATATGCAAAAGTTTTACAAACTGTGTTCCGTGAAACCCAGATTTTCAGCGATACCATGATCTTTGTAATATACGTTAATTTATAATTACTAAAGCAAAATCGGTATAAAAATTAACAAACTTACTTCAAAAACACTGTATACTTATATTTCCACTAATGTTTTTCCCAAATAATAAACAAAGATATTCAAAATTATATAATGTGTAAAAGGCTTATGTTACTCAAGTTTCATATTTAACTAAAGGTTTTGCGCGGGTAAAATTTTCGGAGAATTTGATCATAAAATAGTAATTTATAGTTCTGTTTACTCTCGTGTGCTATACAATATTTTATCCATTACTGATGTCTAAATTTAATTTCAAACTGTAGGTCATTTTTTTGTGATGTGTCGTTTGTGAAGAAGCTATAAATTAAAGAATATAAATTCTGTTGTTGCTAGTGTATTGGTTGCCATGGAGAGAGTGACTTAAAAATTTAATTCAATGCTATGAGTTAACTTTCAAGTCATTGCTAGGTTGCTAAGGACGGTGAAATAAAGACCAGTTTAGATACCAGTTGTGAATAAATTCCTTGTGCATCCTTTTTTTCATAACACAAAAATCATACTAAACCACAAAATAACACACTTATTTCTCTGCTAGTTTAGTTGCCTGATGTCGATGCAAATTTTCTGTAAGCCTAAGAAATGTTATAAGATGCGAAATGTGAATTAATTATTTATTAATTAAGAGAATATGTACAGTTTTTACACCTTAAAAGTCTGTTATATAAAATACAATAAAACATTTAAATTTCTACACCAACTTCTCGTAAAAGAAGCTGTATTAGACCTGAAGTTATGATTTTTAATGTGAGGTGCGGCATTGGTTATAGAGATGTAAGTGGAAAACGGTATGAGTTTTTTTATCACAACTATATTTCTGAAATCCGTTTCTCTGATAATTTCGAAACTACTGGATGGAACCGAATGAAATTTTTCTGCATTCTTAACACAACGTACAATTCAGGCCAGAATCATGCACCTATCAAATTTACATTTATAACATTTTGTCAAAAAATAAGCTATAAAATACCTTGAAAGTTTATTACAAATAAATTAAAAATATAATTAATTTCGTTAGAAACATGAAGATGTGTGGAGCTATCTTTAAGCTTCCAAACACACAAAAAAAAATATTTAACGACGCTCTATGAACTACTAGGTCATTTAGCGTCGATGGGATTCGTGATAGCGAGATGGTATTTGGCAAGATGAGGCCGAGGATTCTCCATGTATTGCCTGACAATCGCCTTACGGTTGGGGAAAACCTCGCAAAAAACCAAACCAGGTAATCAGCCCAATCGGGAATCGAACCAACGCCCGAGCGCAACTCCGAACCGGTAAACGAGCGCCTCAGCCGACTGAGCTATGTCGGTGCCTCACGAAAAAGTTAAAATTTGTTTGAGTTACAAGGAAATAATCAATTTGTGACATAGAAAATAGCAGCCATTTTGAAACATTACATAATTAATCTAAACTCATGTTAGAAAATGGAAAATGGCCATAGTATAGTAAAAATAGGTTGTTAAAGTATTAATTTGCAGCACTATATAAGTCACGTGTACAAAAAGAATTGCAAATTATTATTTTTAGTGTTCAAAATGTATATGCCTCTTTAAAGTATCTAAGAATACTTAACCATACATAAAATTTAATAAAAATTAAAAATAAATAATAATAATAATAATAATAATAATAATAATAATAATAATAATGCCTAAAACAGATCATACCTCAAATCTAATCCTCGTCCGAATCATCATCTGTTGATGCATCCACGTCAATCACAAATGGACCATTGTCGAAAACAAACTGTACACTGCGGTAGCTCTCTTCAATTTTCTCTACATGATTTATATAGTTTCTCCAGTTATTAACGCTTACACTAGCACATGCACTATTCAATAGATTGTGTATTTCATTTAGTGTTCTGGATTTAATATTTTGAGATGCCACTTTCCTCTTGATCTGAGACCAAACCATTTCAATTGGATTAAGTATGCAATGATATGGTGGCAGTCTTAGCACCACATGTCCATAGAAAGTGGCCATCTCATCAATTGCATATTTCTTCTTTTTTTCATTTAACGGTAATTGTTCATCTATTATTTCGAGAAGAACTGGTTTTATGGGTACTGGCTCAGGCACTGCAATATTATGACATTTCATAAATTCTATGATTGAATCTTTTTCCAAGAAGTGTTTGGTTTTGGATTTAGCACACGACTATGATAACTTGCATTATCGCACACAATTACCGACGGTTCTTCTAATCTTTTCAGCACACAGTTTTCAAACCAGTCCTCAAAAATTTCAGAGTTCATTGAGCCATGATAATCGGCAGGAGCATTTTCCATCTTCTGATGAGTCGCAAAGAGAGCTCCGTCCACGAATCCAGAACGTCCTCCACAGTGCACAATTACAATTCTGTCGCCTTTCTGATTCGGAACAGACACCATGCAGTTCTCCGTGTCATCCAACCAGCTCTTCATTTTACATGTATTAGAATCAAACCATGTTTCGTCCAAATACACATCGTTGTATCCTTGTTGTCTATACTTTTTAATATCTTGTAAATATCTGTATCTCCATACAACTATTTCGTTGGTTTCAGATTTAAGAACTTTTCGTGGAACTGTTTTGTACGAAAATCCCATGCTGCACTGTTGTAACTCCATAAGGAAATTCAATATCACTTCCTGCTGTTTTCTCACGCATTATTTCCGTAAGATTCTTTGCTGTTGGCGATATTCCTTTCGCGTAAAGTTCATATACTGTTCGACGAAGTAAATCACGAGTGAAATCGTCTGCCTTATCGAATTGTTTTAGTTCTGCTTATTTTCTTTTTAGTTGGTGTACCGTAAGTTTGAATATCTATGCCCGATATTTTTTTTACTGTAGTAATGCCAACGCCAGTTGCATCCGATGTTAAGTAAGTAAGATTTCTGCTCATTAAACTGCCGCCACTTTCGATTACCCTATGGATAAAATTCCTAACATTACTCACAATTTTAACAGTTTGTTTCCTCAGCTTCGTTCCTCTGCCAATAACATATTTTGTTTTCTTGGACGGTGTCCTTTGTTCTTGAGATGGTCCAGCATCTTCAGGTGAATTAGAAGGCCCTGGCTGCGGATCACCTACTCCACCACTCGTTAACCACGGCCGAAAAAAAATCAGACATATCGAAACGCACAACAGTATGAAACAAGACCTCGACTAATAGCTGAAACGACGGACTGACTGTAAGTGGGTAAAAGCCACCAGGTATTAGAGGCAAAGACAGCTACATTTGGCAATGCTGGGATCTATTGTATTTCTGCCACGCGGCTTGGGGTTGAGGAGTGGATGGGGGCTTATGAGAGTTTAACAGTTCCAAGAAAAGAGGCCGTTATGTTTCCGAGCCAAGTATATATCTCTATCCAAGGCTATGTGGGGTGTAATCCTGGTAAAATAACACAGAGCCAGCTAATTTACCGTTGCAGGGGTGGCTGCTTGGACACAAGGAATGAGAATACTATTCTCGAGTCAGGTAGTATAGTATACATAGTACTGTAAAATTTCACAGTCCTTAAACAATAGCCCCCGGCCTTGGAGACCAACTTCAACTCTTCTCTATTGTTAGTACCGTTAGATCTGCTAACTGGTTACTCCAACTACAACAAATCTGACAGTTCTTCATAACTGAAAGACTCAGAAACGCACTTCACTCATACAATCTTTCTTTAGTGCGTGACGTCACGTTACCATGGAAACCAAGTGGTGTATGAGAATGGGAGCCCAAATAATTTCACCTCTGCTGTATTGTAAGTTCCAATAGACACCGCTCGGCGCTCGTAACTCTGACATTATTGTATTCAGCGGACGGTTACAGGTACTATTTATACAACTAAACACTGTTCATAACGACTGAAAAGAAAACTTTTTATTTTATTTTAGAAATACGGTACCGGTAATAACTAGAATTAATTATGAATAAGAGATAAAATTGTGTTTTACATGTAAAGAGGTGAAGTCGTACTTCACCTGAATAACCGCCCCTGCCTCCAGTTTGTAACACTTGCAGTGAAACTCTTTCTGTAAAGCACATCATCCAGGACTGTCCTCAATACAATCAGTTACGCCAACAACTAAACATCCCAACGATATAGCAAGATCTCTTGGTGAACCTTCTTACTGCAATAGTGTCATAAAGTTTTTCAAGTTAACTGGATTGTTTGATTGTAATATTTATTGTAACTTGCTAAATTTTATGTTATTGTTAAAATTAATTCGTGTCGCGATATGACTTTTGTTATAAGTTAAAGCGACAATAAATAAATAAATAAATGGAAAAAAATATAATAATGATAATAATTTCACTGACAGATTCAACTCAGCTGCGGAACACACTCTCGATTATCAGTAACGAGACGATAATTTCTCAATCAGGATAGCACACACGGGACCGCGTCCCACGTTGTTTCATAATAATTTTAACGGTCATTAAACCGGACAAGTGGGAGACTGTATGCTTACTTCTTTCATAAGTGGCAATGTCATTCATTACATTAAAACCTTCTTCAGCTTTCGCGCCGCTAATGGTGAAAGAATTCGCGATTTTTTTCCTCTCTGTACTTAATGACACAGGGACATTGTTCTTTCCTATTAAGTTATCCTCCACGAAATCTCAGAAGTAAAGAAAGAGTAGCAACTCAACTTGGCATAAGTAAGCAGACTGAATTCTAATAAATATTATTCAATTTCTATGTGTTTGTATGTCAGCATTTAATATTCGTCTAGATATAAATATAGGGAATAATAATATGTCGAAGACAGAAGATGTGAAAACGATCGCATCTTTTATTGTATCGGTATTTCAACGTACTGGCGCTTGGGTATTGTCGTGTCAACGTCATCAACAATGGCCGACAGACACGACAAGAGGGATCGTTGCCTTGGAAACACTATGGTTTGTTCTCCTATGCCAGAAAGTAGAATGTATCAAACTGCGCTCAAAGTTATGGTTGGAGACTCCGCTTTTGCGGCAGGAGAGTGGAAGGGTGCTGAGTTGACCCAAGGACTTCGGAACGGAGGGTTAGCAGCACGGGCTCGGAACGGAGGACGAGCATATACTGGAGGACCTCCGAAGGAGGACCTGCGGTTGTGGAAGACGGATCGCTGTTTTCGTTTGGGAGGCCAGATTTGGTAGAAATTGTGGGGATCGTTGGGACAGTGGGGTTGGGGGATACTACCTGTGGAGTACAAGTAGTCCAGCGGAGAGAAATGATGCCTCCACGCCCTCTGAGCTGTCCCTCCGCCTTCATCGCCTACTCAGTCATCAACATCTCACCCCGGTATTGCACAAGATTTAAATACTTTTACGCTCCCCCTGCATAGAAATACGCCCACAACCAGTGACACGACAGTCACCCCCCTTCACAGCCACCGCCATCTTCATCCATACCGCCACCACCCCCGTGGTATTCTCAAGAAGGGTACTCAAGAAGAATAGGGGACCGTCCGCGCCCGAAGGTAACACTCAGGGGGAAGCAAAGGCGTCACTTTCTACAGTATTATTTACCTCGATGATCACGCCAAATACCAACAATTATTGCCTTTTTAATCATACTACGACTGAGATGGAAGTGTTCATGTACATTATCGCTTATCACAAGGTTTCTTAGTTCTTGCTCCTACTAGTATACTTCACGAAAACATGACGACCTTCCCTCATCCCCTTCACCAGTTAACTGCAGGCACGCGCAAGGGATAAACCCTTAGCCGAGTTGCCAATTCTTGAAGTCATTGTGATTTGCGAACGTTTTTCAAACTGTGTTCCGTGAAACCGCGATTTTCAGAAAGACTATATTATCTTTGTAAATATACCTTAATTTATAATTACTAAAACAAAATTGGTATAAAAATGAACAAACATATTTTAAAAACACTTTATATTTATATTTTCACTAACTTGTTTTGCCTAAATAAACAAAAAAATGCAGACTTCTATATAATAAGTGTTAAATTCACATGTTATTGAAGTTCCAGAATTTTATACTTAATTAAGAATGTTGCGCTGGTAAAATTTTCTGAAACTGTGAACATTGAATAGTTATATAATTTATAGTACAAAAGAGTAAAGTTAGACTTATCAGCTTCGCCTTGGGTGATAATTTCCACGAACGCATAAAGTCTGTTTACTCTAGTGTGCTATACAATATTTTATTCATTACTGGTATGTAAATTTAATTTTAAATTGTAGGGCTTTTCTTTGTAATGTGTTGTTGGCGAAGAAGTTCATATATATTCATTTTACTATTGCTAATATGTTGGTTGTCATGTAGAGTGATTTAAAAACATTTAATTCACTGCTGTAAGTTAGAAAACTTTTAAGCACTGCTGTGAATAATGCCATTATTTAGGTTGCTAAGGACGGTGTTGCTGTTAGCGATATCTCTTTCGCGTACTGTTCACATACTGTTCGGCGAAGTAAATCACGTATAAAATCGTCTATCTTACCGAATTATGTTTTAATTTGTTTATTTTCTCTTTAGTTGGTGAACCGTAATTCTTAATGTCTATGCCCATATATCCAACTCCGCCGGTTGCGTCCGATGTTAAGTGATTAAGATTTATACTTATTAAACTGCCTGAACTTTCGATAGATAGAATTTCTAACGTTAGACACAATTTTAACACTTTGTTTTCTTAGCTACGCTCCTCTGCAAATAAGATATTCTGTTTTCTCGACGGTGTTATTTGTTGTTCTTGTCGTGATGGTCCTGGATCTTCAGGTGTATCAGGAGGCCTGGCTGCGGATCATCTGCTCCTACACTCATTAATTATGGCCGGAATAAATTAGACATATTGAAGCGCACAACGGTATAAAACAACACGTCGAAAAAGACACTGAGAATGGGTGAAAGCCAACAGGTAGAGGCAATGACTACTACATTTGGCAATGCTGGGATCTATTGTATTTCTGCCACGCGGCTAGGGGTTGAGTAGAGGATGGGGGTTTATGAGGGATTACCAATTCCAAGAAGAGAGGCCGTCATGTTTCCGAGCCACTGAGCAGAGCTCACTGCCATATTACTACTGAAAACTTCTGCAAATGAAAATAACTATAAATAACTAATAAAATCACTAACGCAACATTATCTTTTTTCTTTCTCTTATTAGCTTTCATTGCTTCTTTATTTGTAACTTTTTTTTAATTCTGTAAATTGCCATTGTTTGTTTGTTTGTTTGTTTGTGCATTTGTTTTCTTTTTTCCTTACTCTGTTATCCTTCATCATATACTGGGTGTTCAGTTCAAAGTGTGTCATGGCTCGCTGTAGGCCGTCATGTGGCTAGGCGATGAGCCTAGTGAATTCAATCTTCCTACACTTCCACAGAGGTGTATAACCTATGAGGCAGAGAAGTTGGCTAGCAAGTACGGCGTTCATTTTGAAGAGTACGTACCGATACGTACGGTAACGCCGGTAGTGGCAGGAATGTGAACTGTTTGGAAATACGTACTGTCGGGATATGGGGAGAGGGTTAAGACGATTACTTACGTATTTGTTGACATTAACTTCGACGGTCAACATGGACACGGAGCATTTGATTTGTGTTGTGGAATGTTACCGTACGCAACCGATGATAACAAATACCCTGCGTACGACTTGCCGGCGCAAAACACAGTTCGAAAGAGGTTATGGTAGCACACAGACCGTACAGACCGCCATCTGTTGCTACGACGTTCAAGTTATACCGTACACGTTCTCAAGTTCAGATTGAAGAACGCCTTAAATAATAGGCAACTTCTCTAACATATAAGCTGAAACTCGCTTCAAATCGGTGACCCAACAACAGCGCTGTCATGACACACTTTGAAATGAACACCAGTATTTGTTCTTGTATTGTTTTGTATGCTTTGTCTAATGGCAGGCAGCCTCTAATTTGAGGAAGCTCAATGAAATAAAAATAAAAAAATAAGCAGGCCGAATTCTAAAAAATTATTCAATTTCTATGTGTTTGTGTGTCAGCATTTAATACTGGTCTAGCTATAAAATAGCAGGTCTAATCTCCTTTTCTAAATCTAAATGTACGGAATAATATCTCGAAGACAGAAGATGTGAAAACGTTCGCATCTTTTATTGTATCGGTATTTCAACGTATGAGCGCGCTTGGGTATTGTCGTGTCGACGTCATCAACAATGGCCGACAGACACGACAAGAGGGATCGTTGCCTTGGAAACACTATGGTTTGTAAGTTTCTTTACAAGATGTATGGAATGTTTCAAACTGCGAATAATTATTTAATGCTCCGAGGCTCTGCCCTTCTGGCAGGGGCCAGGGGCTGCAACCCCGCAGGACCTCGGCTAGGACGCGGATTCCTGGCAGGTGCTGGGGGCCGAGGCCCAGCGTATCCTGCAGGACCCAGGAAGGGAGGACCTGCGGTTGAGGAAGGCGCATCGCGGTTTTCGTTGGGGAGGCCAGATTTGGTGCAAATTGTGGGGATCGTTGGGGCAGTGGGGTTGGGGGGCTACTACCTGTGGAGTAGCAGTAGTCCAGCGGAGAGAAATGATGCCTCCACGCCCTCTGAGCTGTCGCTCCGCCTTCATCGCCTACTCAGTCATCCACATCTCACTCCCAGTATTGCACAAGATTTAACCCTTTCTTACCTATAGATACCATATGGCATAAATTAACTTTATAGCATTTATATACGTGTGTGTTACATATGAAGGTAAAGTTTGCTGGATAACTTCTATTTCAATACATTTTCATCAATATAGTTTTGTTTCAAATGTTGCCACTCCCGTAACTTGGTCACTGAATTGGTCCTAATTGTTTCAACATGGATTGCTTGTAAATTTAATTTGGGTTAGAAAGGGTTAAATACTTTTACGCTCCCCCCTCCACAGAAATACGCCCACAACCAGTGACACTCAGGGGGAAGCAAAGGCGTCACCTTCTACAGTATTATTTACCTAGATGATCACGCCAAATACCAACAATTATTGCCTTTTTAATCATATTACGACTGAGATGGAAGTGTACATGTACATTATCGTTTATCACACGATTTCTTAAAGTCACCCCCCTCACAGCCACCGCTATCTTCACCCATACAGCCACCACCCCCGCCTCCCCCGTGGTATTCTCAAAAGGGTACTCAGAAAGAAGGTGTCAGATGACAGGAGCGTTCCATGCGGCGCAACATGTTGTAGGGCTATATTACGTCATATGCTACAGTTGATTACGTTCTCCTGCTTGTTGGTTTTCTGTGCGTGTCAAAATTATATTTATAATTATTTTGTATAACCTAGTATAATTCAATATAATTCAATATTTTCTTACCACATAATTTTATTTAATTTACAATAAATAATAACGTATACCTGTATAATATTGAGCGACTCCTTAAGAGATGGGTGGGGAAATCTGCAGTATGCAGAATATAGATACGAGTAAATTGAATGTTCATGAACCTAAACGAGAACTTCGAGAACAATATGCACGAATAAAAAAATAGGAAATATGTCGAAAGTGAATATTGCTCTCTCTAATCATTAGTGTTTAAGAACTGTACGCTAAAAACAGGATATGCAGCCACCAATGTGTTTTTTTGTAGGGAAGAGACTATCGAGATTGAATTCCTTGTATTTTTTCTGTAGTTGCAGAAAGATCAAATGCAATTTTTAATAGGATGATATAATATGATCGCAATAGTATAACGATTTTGTGGGTTAAGAACATGCAGTTTTGAATACTGTGTGGGATGATTTTGAAAATTTTAAGTTAAAACATGGTTTTAATAATTAGGGTACAGTACATTAAAAACATTATTCACGAAAGGGATTTCACTAGGGATCGTCCTGGATAATAAACATCCCAGTTTATCGAGAGTTTACTGCAGGCGTAAACTTCGGAGACTCCTACAACTACTGCATGTAATCTAAGCTACTGCGATTCACCCCTTGAGGTTACTGTGGTCTTTATGGGGAAGACGATGTTCCCACACTTTCCCTCACTTTCGCTTTTAAAGACGTTGCCGCGACAACGACCACGATGGTCAGAATGTAGGGGCGGAGGGTTTGTTACCTCGGCCTGCGACTGCACTACTACTTACAGTCCATGAGGATTTACTTGTCTAGTCCCTTTTAGAAAGAGAGAGAATGCTCACCATCTCTCTCTACCCGCATTTATGATGGTCGACACTCCTTCAAACGACCACCGGTGGCGGTATTCTCTTCCTCTTCAAATTCTGACTCCACTCCGCCAGAAAGTTCGTCCGTGTCCGTGTCGTCCAAATTGAGTACGAACGAATAATAAATTTCCATCTACAAGTCCATCCTTCGCCCAATAAAATTTTTCAACTTTTTCTATGCGTTCACAGGCCTTCCTCCAATTTTCTTTCGTCACTTTTGCAAGTGCGCTCATTTTTACCTGTTACACACGTTTTTTAAGAGTTCTGTTCGGGCGTTTCTTTCCTGGAGTTCGCAGCACACTTCTACTCCGCTTTCTAGCGCTTCCTTTTGTTTGTTTGTTTTTTTTTTTTAATCCTGTTAACACCACGAGATGATATATGTGTCGCTGCAGCAGTACTTTCGATAAAACTCGGCACAGATATTGTTTGTTTTCCGCATTTCAGTGCCTCATATTCTCCAGTAAAGAATTTATGTGCATTAATAACCATGTTCATACCGTCCGACTTCAAGGCTTTCCCGCGTTTTCCCATATTGCCTACCATTATTATTAAATACAAGAGCACAACACTCATTACAATATTTAAGGTAACAGTGAAACCATGTATCTCCGAAAACATTTTAATTTGTGAATTATATTATATTAAATTGGTACAACAAGATACAAACTCGTCCACACCTGTGGAGTAACGGTCAGCGCGTCTGGCTGCGAAACCAGGTGGCCCGGGTTCGAATCCCGGTTGGGGTAAGTTACCTGGTTGAGGTTTTTTTCGAGGTTTTCCCTCAATACGAGCAAATGCTGGTAACTTTCGGTGGTGGACCCCGGACTCATTTCACCAGCATTATCACTTTCATTTCATTCAGACGCTAAATAACCTGAGATGTTGATACAGCGTCGTAAAATAACCTAATAAAAAAAAGATACAAACTCACTTCACTATTCACAAAATACTACTAACTAATGAACTCGAACAACCCCGAGACGCCACTGAGAGATCCACTAATTGGGTTTGCAAAAGTGTGAAGGGAGAAGGGAGGAGAAAGGGCATTCCAAGAATTGTACAAAAGGAAACCTCTTGCCCGTCACATCTGGTGGCAGTCGGTAGACAAGGACCTCAGACAAGGACAGTAGAAATCACGCCAACTTAATCCTCATGCACTGTACGTGAAACACATTAGACTCTTTTTTTCGACTGTAAGTCTAATCACGTACAGTACAGTATTTACAAAACATTCAGAACAGAGTATTGTCAAGATATTTAACTCACCTGCCAGCTGCATTATTAGTCTGGTAGCGCCGCAACACCCAAGTCAGAGTCAGAATCGACGTCATCGTTGTCGCTATCGTCGTCAGAAGAATCTTCTAAATTTATGATGACGCTGTCATGAATAACGTCCAGCAAACAGTCAGTGTCCCACATGTGTTGCTCGATACTTTTAATATGAGAGACATAGTTCCTCCACTGTTCGGGCGTCACATCGTTTACACTGGCTTCCACAAGCTCCTGCACCCTATTTAAATTAAATGTGTTATTTTCTAGCGCAACTTTTCTTTTAATCTGGCTCCAGGTCTCTTCTATTGGGTTAAGTTCGCAATGATACGGGGGTAAACGCAGCACTTCATGTCCATATTCCTTCGCCATTTCGTCGATTATGAATTTGGGCTCATAGAGAGGACGGACAGATTCCACTAGTTTCAGTCTTAAGCATGGAAGTATCCCATTGTACGCCCTTGCTTGTCAGCCAAGACTGAATTGCTAATTTAGTATTGTTTTTAGTTGGAAGTCTTTCAGTTTTCCTAGAATGGATAGTCGCGTTGTCCAATACAATGACACTGTTTGGTGGAATGTGCGGAAGAAGCATCTCTTTGAAATATTTGTCATACATGGGACCATCCATCTCATCATGGTAATCTCCATCCTTTTTTCCGTGGTACACCAATTGGGCTCCTGGAATGAAGCCGTTCTCGGTACCGGCGTGAACTAATATAATGGTCCACCTTTCCCTGATGGCAGCTTGTTCCTGTTGTAAGCAATTTCCTTCTTGCATCTAATGCTGAGGTTATTGTCTTGTCAATCCAAGATTTTAAAATTGCAAAAGCAATTAGGTTTATATCTTTTTTTGGTTAAAAAAATTAGAATGGATAGAATAAAGGAAATAGATGTGAACGAAAGTAATTAAGAAATATATGAAACAATTGTAGTGTATGTGTATATATGGTTCTTTCTTTTTCTTGTTATAGATGTAAAATTATGCGTGGAAGAAAGTAACAAGTGTAGATGTATGGAGAAATACGAGGAAAGTCAACATCCCTTAATAATAAACAAATACACGGAAAATAAAATACCGGAGAAGATTGCAAAATTAAAAATAGAAGGAAGGAAGCATTAAGGGAAAGTACAGTTACTGAGATGACTAATAAATTCAAGTTTGGAAGGTACGCTTTGTCTAGACTCACAGATAATAACATATTTGACTTAGTTAGAAATTATTTGGCTATCTTTTTTATTTCTAAATTTAATAGTTTTGAAGGTACGTCAAAAGAATATTATGAAATAAAATTAAGGAATGAAGGCTTACCTACGAGAGAGAGCTTGTATGAACTGTATAAATACTTTTGTAAGGAAAGAGGTATGGAAGAAACTAGAATTAGAGATGATTTAGATACGCTAGCTGCACATTGCAGAGTGAAGAGGGAAGTACATCTTAGGAAGGTAAACCAATACTGATGGTACCAATATTCTAGAATGAGTTGAGTCTTGCACAATAACTGAAAGCTAGTGCAAGACAAAACAAATATGTTAATAGGTAAAACGTACAAATTGTATTTAAATAATTATATATCTTTGTGTAAAATTGTTGTATGTAATGTGTCTGTGATCTATTATATATAATAAACCAAACCAATCCAAGATTTAGAAGTAGTGGAGCCTGCGTTTATCCAGGTTTCATCAGTATACACAATACTTCTGTTCGCAGCTCTATGACGTTTGATAGATCGCAGATAGCTGTGACGTCAAGCAATAATATCGTCTCTGTCTATCAATAATGAGTCTCTCTTTTCACAAATTCAAAACCCATGTCAATTAAAAGCCGTCTCAGTGTCGATAATGATATGTTTTGAAGATCAGGATCAGCGTCGAGAACAGATTTTAACTTTTTTAAAGTGGGTAACTTATTCTGTCTATAGAAACTATGAACTTGCCTTCTAATACCAGATTGAGTCAATGAATCATGTAACTGCAGCCTAGTCTTCTGATTTCCAGGGCTTGTCTTCTTCACTGGAGTTGATAGTTTTCCAGCTGTAAGGAATTCTTTTTTATCGCAAGTACTAGCTTGTACGAAAATTCGGTAGCATCTGCAGTCTGCTTGGCAGCCTGAGCCACAGAACAAGCGCCACTGTTCCTAAAGTACTTATATACATTCAGCACTATTCCTCTCTCTTTGGAATTCAGTACTCTTATTTTCACACTTAGCTTATTGTAACATTCAGGCGATTTCTCCATATTTACAAGTTGTTAACTACCTATTCAATATATATATATATATATATATATATATATATATTGATGTACCGAAGTACATATGAATGATGAAAGAGAGATGGAACGGAGAAAAATTCTTCCGGCGCCGGGGTTTGTTTTCAACTGATGCTTTATCCACTAAGCCACGCCGGATACAATCCCGACGCCGTTTAGAATCGTCTCAGATTATATACATATATATATATATATATATGATATGCTAATAAATCACTTTGTGATTTAAGACGGCGCCCATACCGTCGGATCCCGGCCAATCAGTCACTCATCTTTTCAACACATGTATATTGTAGACATCTATGACGTAGTGCAGAGGGCGGCCACCAGAGGGAACCCAAGAGATGGAGCTTAATCTTTCTAAACGGCGTCGGGATTGTATCCGGCGTGGCTAAAGCATCAGCCAGCTGAAAATCAAACGGAGAGAATTTTCTCCGTTCCATTGTCTTTCATCATGTACCTATTGAATGTTTTGAAACACTGCACTAGATTATTAGGTCTATGTGTTAAGGCTATAATATATTATATATATGTGTACACTTACACTATTTCACTAAACCACAACGATTCACTTCCAATGGTTTTTCTTAACGCTATAATATATGTATATAGGCTACACTCTCACTACTACACACACAATAATATCAGCGGGCAATGTTTTTGAAGCAGATAGCTCAGTAGCTTACTCGGTCAACGACAGAGTACGACTGACTTGAAAGAGACAAGGGAAGAGTGACACTTTGCAACACGGTAGGATGAATGTTGCTAAGTTTCAGGTATAATCCCAAACCCCAGAAGGATCTGGAGACGAAATATTGCAGCAATGCACGCTATTCCTTTTCTTCAGTAACCTCAAGGGGTGAATCGCAGTAACATAGCTCGCTGTCGAGGTTCCATATGTTTTTATTAATTTTTCTTTTTCCTCTTCCAAAATGAAACTATAGTCAACAATTCCTTACTTGAAGTAGTTACTTTTATTTAATAGCTAGCACTTTCGAGGCCCAATTTTATTACTTATATTTTTTAACATTTAAAGCATATATTCAGAATATTTCGGGACCTGATTGAAGACAAAAATTTTTCCCTGGTTTTTACATGTAGGAACATAACAAAAATTTGTCATTTTTAGTTGTTTTTAAGAGTATTTAACATACTAATACACTACGTATATCCTCAATGTTTATATACCGAAAAACAAATGCACATGCAAAGCGCATCCCTCATAGTACACGTGCGCTATCTGTTGGTGCTAGTTCAGGATATCCCTATTTGAGGAAGCTCAATAAAATAAAAATAAAAAATAAGCAGACTGAATTCTAATAAATTATTCAATTTCTATGAGTTTGTATGTCAGCATTTAATACTAGTCCAGCTATAAAATAGCAGGTGTAATATCCTTTTCTAAATATAAATGAAGGGAATAATATCTCGAAGACAGAAGATGTGAAAACGTTCGCATCTTTTATTGTATCGGTATTTCTGGCGCTTGGGTATTGTTGTGTCGACGTCATCAACAATGGCCGACAGACACGACAAGAGGGATCGTTGCCTCGGAAACACTATGGTTTGTTCTCTTATGGCTGAATGTAAGATGTTTCAAACTGCGATGAAAGTGTTGGTTAGGGGCTCCGCCTTTGCGGCAGGAGCGTGGAATGGTGCTGGAGGGCTACCAGCACAGGCTCGGAACGGAGGACGAGCCTTTCATGCAGGACCTCCGAAGGGAGGACCTGCGGTTGGGGAAGGCGCACCGCGGTTTTCGTTGGGGAGGCCAGATTTGGTACAAATTGTGGGGATCGTTGGGGCAGTGGGGTTGGGGGGCTACTACCTGTGGAGTAGCAGTAGTCCAGCGGAGAGAAATGATGCCTCCACGCCCCCTGAACCTGTCGCTCCGCCTTCATTGCCTACTCAGTCATCCACATCTCACTCCCAGTATTGCACAAGATTTAAATACTTTTACGCTCCCCCCTCCACAGCAATACGCCCACAACCAGTGATACGACAGTCACCCCCTCACAGCCACCGTCATCTTCATCCAATCCGCCACCACCCCGCCTCCCCCGTAGTATTCTCAAAAGGGTACACGGAAAGAACAGGGGGCCGACCGTCCGCGCCCGAGGGTGACGTTTGACCTTCCTCCTGAGGACCCTCAGGGGGAAGCGAAGGCGTCACCTTCTACAGCGGGCTGCCAAGGCACAGACACTGCCCCCACAGAGTACAGACGATAGTCCTCCCCAGTCGAGTCGGCAGCGTAAGTCCAGGACGGACAGACTCGACAGCCAGCAGGGTGCGGTTGCGGGAGGGCTCCTCGGAGGGCGCCTCGCAGCCTGCTGGACGGTCCAGTACGGACAGAGACGACTCTGACTTAGGCCTGACGCCGGAGCAACAGCGACTGTTTGATCTGTACAAAATTTGGGAATCCGACAAGACCTGGACAAATTACAATAGGTACATGAGGCAAGCTAGAAAACTGGGGTGTTGCCTGGACAAGGGGCGGACGGAAGTAGGGGAACACCTTCCACGGCTCCGGTCCTCGTAGAGCTTGTCGCCAAAGTAAAGAAGGTAAGACAAAAATCTTTTTCATTATTACTATTAGACATTATATTACTATTTTTATTATAGGGTCCCAATACCAGTAGTGGACACAATTAAGCATTTTTTAAATTAAATAAATTCTGAATGGTTGATGTTTTAAGTGATTTATTTTTCAAAATATGAATCATATATTTAAACACATCTACATTCAGTTAGACATGTTTGATTTTGGCTGAATTTTTCTGGCAAAATTTTATATCACTTTTTGTATATTGAAGATAAAATCTTAGTAGTGGACACTCAAATTTTAGTAGTGGACATAAAAAAAATTCTGTAGTGGATACCCAGTCAAAATAAACAAATGAGCTGAAAAAATGTACTCTACCAGTAAACAGTAAATAGACAGCCTTGTGTGTTATACAGGGTGCGGCATTTAACGTTTCCCATTTTAAATTGGCGATTCTGTTCACATTGTTGGTAAAATATGTTTGCAAACACAGGGATTCGGTGTAGCAAAGCCTTGGATTTAGTTAGCCACATCCCAAAACAGGGATTCGGTGTAGCAAAGCCTTTAGTTAACCATGGAACGTTGACCGGTGCAACAGCGCATTTTCTGTTCAATTGTTGCTGTCCAGCGCGAGTTTAGGCGGATTTTTGGTGATAATCAACTAGGAGTTGCACCATCACGAAAAATAATCAGTGTGCGGGTGCGTCAGTGGCGTGAAACGGGATCGGTTCAAAACAAAGCTCGAGTTCGTCAGAAAACGGCGCGGACTCCTGATAATGTCGAACGTGTGAGAACGGCTCTGCAGAGAAGTCCGTATCGTTCCGTGCGGTGTAACTGGAACATTCAGCGCCTGTGGTTTCAACAGGAAGGAGCCACATCCCATACAGCACGTGTTTCATGAACACACTTCATGCTGCTTTCCCTGGGCGACTTATCTCCAGATCAGGTGACATAGAGTGGCCCTCTGTTTCCCCTGATCTCACTGCACCAGACTTCTTTTTGGGGGTATCTTAAGAGTAAGGTCTACGGTCGTATCCTTCATGACATCGAGGACCTTAAAACCGCGATTCGTGAAGAAATTGCTGATGTTACACCTGAAACATTGCGGCGAGTAATGGCAGGTGTGCAGGGAAGATTGCAACAATGCATTGACGCCAATGGAGGACATCTTAAAGACATTATTTTCAAAACATGAGATGTACTGTAATTCCAAGATTATAATGGTTGTAAACTGATTAATTTCTTGTAATTTACTTGTAAACTAAATAAGTTATGGGGGTTTGAAAATAGGAAACGTTAAATGCCGCACCCTTCATATGAAGGAAATAATGCGGTAGGTAATTAACACTGCTTAACCACTAGCCTTAAATCTAGAAAACACAACTTGAAATTTTACAAAAATTACATTCAAACAAGAAAAAATCACACTAGGCCTAGGCCTTATTTTCACTTGTATTAATGTTAAAAAAAAACTTCTACACAGTATGAAAACGACTCCCGGTAGGCCTACTTAATCTTCGTCTTCACTGAGTGTAGCACAGTTGTGACAGTGAAAGGTGACGCAGTCTTCCTCCATATCCTCTTCATCCAAGCCAAATGAATTTACATGTGACTTTGGGTTGCATTTAAAGTGGTATGTATCTTTGCATTTGTCACATTCAACCCAAGTCCGCTTCAGTTTCTAGTGGTTTAAACTCTTACCACATTTCTTGCAAAGCCAGTCGTTGGGATTTTCGATTAATTTTCTTTTGTTCTTTGGCATATTTTTCTTTTTTTTTTTTCTCTTCTGACAAAATGAAATGCTGCTTCCAGTTTTTGGAGAAGACAACCCCAGGGAATACCTGTCTATGTTGGGCCACTTTATTTTTCTGGGGTCTTTGGATAAAAGAGACATCTTTTAAAGGGGCTGCTAACAGTACCCCCTTTCTTTGAGGGATAGGATGGAGATGAACAAGATGAACCAGGTTGGGGGGAGTTGGGTGTGACTTGAGATGGACCTGGTAACAGCGCAGTGCTGCTTGCAGGTGTAGGCCTAGTGGGTGATGTTTCGGATGCAGGTGTTTGTTGTTCTAGAGATTCGTTCCCAATTGAGTTCACCACTTCCCCAATTCTGCAGTCACGCCAAAGATGAAACAAATCCTTAGCAGATTCCTTACCTGACCACTGCTCCCCATCTCGAACCTCCTTGAATGCTGCCAAAGTGACAGGATTAATTTTCTCCTCCAGCATTTCAATGAAGGTCTTGGTCTGGGATACGGAAGCTTCTTCTTTCTGCTCCTCTTCCAGAGGATTAATCAGCTCTCTACTCTGGATACATTTGTCAAAATTGACATTTTGACAGTTGAATGGGTAAAGCCCAGTGCACAGAAACCCATTCTTTATTACCTCTTCAGTAGCTTTGGTTGCAAAGACAGATTGCAAGAGAGGATAAAATGTTTTCCTCGTTACATCCTTTGGGTAGTTATCAAATTTCCACTGTCGTACATCTTTCCAGCCATCCTCTAGGGGCTTGAAAACACTAACATCAGCTGGCTGTAAGAGATGTGTGCTATTAGGATGTAGCGCAACCAGCACGATGTCATTTGAACTGCAGAAGTCGCTCACGTGGGGCGTCAATGGGAGCGGTGACCATCAACAAACATTACCACAGGTCGTGGAATGTTTTCATTTTCAAGAATTGCAT
Source organism: Periplaneta americana (assembly GCA_025594305.2). Lineage (NCBI taxonomy): Eukaryota > Metazoa > Arthropoda > Insecta > Blattodea > Blattidae > Periplaneta > Periplaneta americana. The sequence continues at coordinate 5,147,911 of JAJSOF020000041.1, forward strand.
GAAATGATTCGAAATGTATTCGAAGAACACTTCGCTGTTCATCCAACCACTCTCCGATAGACCAATTGCCCATGAATCTGGCACAGAATCTGCAACATCTCGTGGCAATCTCTTGTACGGAAAAATGACCATAGGTGGCACAGTTTCTCCAATTGCCGAGAAGCAACCCATTACTGTTAACTGTTCCTTCTCGTTGTTGGGTACCTGGTGATAAAAGTCCCCTCTACCCCGTGGTCCAAGGACTTTACCACTTTTGGCACAACAAGAAGCCAGACTCGTCTGCGTTAAATACCCGCCTTGGATGGTTTAGAACATCCCTGAAGCCATCTGCAGTTAAAGTTAATTCAACTTCTTGAAACCACTTCTCGATGCTCTTCTTTGTCACTGATGCACGTGATCGAGTTAAACTCTCTGCATGTTTCTCGGAAATAACAAGATTGAGTTTCATAAATGCATGAAACCGCCATGGTTATTTTTGAAGGTGATAATGCCAGCGAAATAGGCCCAGGGTGCAGCACCCAAAGTTACCCTGCATTTGGTATCAATGAGTTGATGGATAACCCCAAAAAACCAGTAACCAGATCCAGGTAACTTATCCCAACCAGGATTTGTACCCGGGACCGCTCGTTTCAGTCAGACATGGTAACTGTTTCTCTATAATATTAGTACTAAAGATTTTGAAATGCTGGAGAAAGACTGTCGCTAAAAATTTGGTTACAACAAATAATTTAACTATGGATATAGGGTCCCAATGCTAGTAGTGAACATCAATTTAGTAGTGGACCCCTTCGAAACATATTTTATTATAACACCCACAAACAGTGGTATTTCTCTTTACAGTTGCATTCGAGCTTTTAAACAGGTCATTTTTTGTAAGGTGGATTGCTATTGGCTTTTAGTTTGTGCCAATCACTGAGCCAGAGATAGCAAATACAACTGCATTTCGGAAATAGTTTCAGTTCCTTCTTCTTGGTAATAGTGGGTGCATGCTTTTGAATCGGCAAGCGTCTGCTAATTTATGTGATTTTATTAAGTTTAATACATATAATTTATGATGTTTTGTAGTAAGCTTTCATTTAGAACAATAATAAAAGTTATCTAAATACCGTATTGGTCCGAATATAAGCCGCACTTTTTATTCAAATTTCAAACTCGAAAAGTTGGGGTGCGGCTTATTTGCGCGGCCGATAAATTTAAACTTGAAATGTGGCGCATGTTGCTACCGGTAATTTTATCATTTTGAAATGGAGCAACAATGCCACGCGCTCGTGTTTGAAATTGTCAGCAGTCGTATTTTATATGACGCAACAATATACCAGTCTTCATATTACAGTGATCGTACTCTTTTGTATGGTAGAACAGATTAAAACAGTTTGTACGGAGCTACGGGTTCAGCCATGAGCGGAAACGTAGAAAGAAAAGCTTCAACAAGCTTGGGAATTCGGCGCAGGCATGACGCTAGTTTCAAACTTGCAGTTATTCGTCATGCTAGGAGTACGTCTAATAGAGAAGCCGGCAAAAAGTTTAGTGTGGATGAGTCTAATGTGCGGCGCTGGATCGCCTCGGAGGATAAACTGAAAAATGCCAATACAACCAGAAAATCTTTCAGAGGACCCAAGGCTGGGAAATACCCTGAACTAGAACGTAGGGTCCTTTTCTTTGTACAAGACAAAAGGAAAGAAGGGATGCCTATCTCTCGACAAGTAATCCAGGTAAAATCGTTGGAAATAGCGAAGACCCTAAACATTCTACAGACAGAATTCCATGGGAGTATAGGTTGGTGCCGCAGGTTTATGCGTAGAAGTGGCCTTGTTCTCCGACGAAGCACTTCATTAGCACAGAGACTGCCAGAGGATTTTACTGAGAAACTCATCAACTTCCAGAGGCACGTCATTGAATTGCGTCAGCGCCACTCTTACCCATTACACCAGATCGGCAATGCCGACGAGACGCCCGTATTTTGGGACATGCCGAGCAATATGACAGTTGACAATAAAGGGGCGAAAAGCATATCATTGAGAACAACTGGAAATGAAAAACAAAGAATCACTGTGATGCTGGCGGTTACGGCAGATGGAGGAAAACTGCCTCCGTACGTTATTCTGAATCGTAAAACTATGCCCAAGGAGAATTTACCTAAGGGATTAGTGATTCGTTGCCAAGAGAAAGGATGGATGACAACCGAACTAATGGTGGACTGGCTAGCTACGGTTTGGAATCGCAGACCAGGTGCGCTGCTCTGTAAGAGGGCTATGTTAGTATTGGATGCCTTTAAAGGTCACCTCACACCCGAAGTAAAGAAGAAAATTACTGCATTGAAGACAGATCTAGTCGTCATACCTGGAGGTATGACATCAAAATTGCAGGTGCTTGATGTCGTCGTGAACAAGCCTTTTAAAGACCATCTCCGAAAACAGTATTCGGATTGGCTTCTAGAAGGGGGTCATGCATTCACTCTATCTGGGAAGATCAAGAAGCCATCTGTCAGCCTTATGTGTGAGTGGACTCTCTCTTCATGACACACGATATCACCAGATTCAATCATCAAAGGCTTCAAGAAATGTTGCGTGTCTAATGCTATGGATGGCAGTGAGGACGACGTACTTTGGGGAGAGTGATGAACAAAGTGACAGTGATGAAACAAATACCGGTACCGGTAGTAGTGAAGTCAGCAGTGACATTGGAGAAGACGGTGATTAGTTGTACCGGTATTTTTGGTGATTTACCCACGTAATACCGTAATTGAAGAAAAAGTGTTTAAATAGTGTAAACAGTTTTGTAACTGGATAATGTGACAGGTAAATTTCACTGCACTCAATTTTCCTTTTTTTCTCATTCTGCACTCAATTTTTCTCTTTTTTTCTCCTTTCCCCCTAAAATTAAGGGTGCGGCTTATACTCGGGTTCGGCTTACACTCGGGCCAATACGGTATATTTAGTGTGTATAGTAAGGGTGTCCAGTACTGAAGCATTCTTTTGTTAAATATTTTAGTACTGGGCACATGGGGGGGGGGGGTCCACTATTAAAATAACCTTTTTAATGGTGGACACACAGTATTTAATGATGGACATCTTAATATTTTCCAATGCAATTAGTTGATTTAACTCACTTCTTGGGTATTTTCATTTTCTGTTAGAGATGCTTCTTACTGTGTAGGCCTAAATAAGTTTCTGTATATTCTCATAGATTTGGTTTTTCAAATACAAGACTGTGACCTACATTAGTTTCAATGCCGAAGATCAAGGTGCTTAAACGTCCTATCCTCCAGTATCCTGAGGAGAAGATGACTGAAGCTGTAGCAGCAGTACGAAATAGTATGTCAAAGAAGGAAGCTGCGCGCACTTTCGCTGTGCCAAGATCAACACTAATCAGGAAGCTTAATGGCACTATTCCTGAAAAAGAAGAATGGGGCCAGCACGTACGTTGACAGCAGCTGAAGAAAACCTCCTTGCACAATGGGTTTTATCATTGGCTAGGAAGGGTTTTCCAATTACCAGGCACTTGTTATGCAATGCGGTGAAGAGGGTGCTTGATGTAGATAAACGACCCAATCCCTTCACCATAACCATAGCGGTTTATAAAGCGGCGTAAAATAAACCTATTAAAATTATATACCTAAGTTTTCTTGATGTCTATATGAATTTATTAATTTAAACTAAATATTATAGGTAGGTACGTGTCTATAAACCAAAGACATTGTAGTTATATATCTAGACACACAATTGGCGCTGGTGTCGTGTACAAATTTGAAACCTCTCGCGCAGGTTCGCGCGACGCCATGTTTGGGGAGCACGAATGATTGCTTCTATAAAGCATTCGCAGTTTAGAAAATACCATTGAGTATATAGGCGTTTTCTTAGTGGATTTCTCCTTCACTGTAATATAACTACACTTATTTACGTATTTTCTAACGTATAATATAAAATAACAGAAGTAAATCTAAATATTGTAACTAAGCATTGTTTTAAATATAAATGCCTTATATTGCTCATAAATAGACTTATTAGTTTATTTCTATTTTCTATGACCGAATACATGGAATATTTTTACTTATGTTATATTATATACGTTAGAAAATACGTAAATAATTTATTTAAATTATATTACAAAGAGAGGGATGTCCGCTAAAAATGTCTATATACCCAATGGTATTTTCAAACAACTAACTCACTGTAATAATAATCCTCAGTGTTTTGAGAATCAGAGGCGATATGACTCTTCTACTGCAGACATTGATTGCAATTCCCTCATTCTTACATCATTCTCAATGACACAATATTGCCAAAATGTGATTGTATTCATTGCTGGCTTAGTTGTTAAATCGTTAATAAAAATATAGTGTAATAAATCTAAAGACTCAATTTACGTAGCCTACCATCAGTAAACAGAATCTCTTTTATTTTTTTTTAACGAAAGAATAATGGGTCTTGAGATTATAGAAATATGCCGCTTAAGTGAAAGAGCGATTATACAGATGTTAACAGTTCAATGGCATATTACCACCCACTCTAACATCGTGTGAAAACAATGTGCTCTAGAAGTAGAACACTTGTACAATCTTTCTACACTTATAGGAAAATATTTTAGAAAATGGATGCCAGATTGCTCCCGAGAATCATATTTTAAACTTGTTAAACTGACCATAAAGTACATAAAGATCTACTGACGTAGCTCAGTGGGCTAAGGACTGTCAGTCCGGAGTCGCGCTCGGTCGCGGGTTCGATTCCCGTTGAGTTTTTTTCTTACATCCTCAACCGTAAGGTGAATGTCAGGTAATCTATGGCGGATCCTTGGCCTCGTCTCGCCAAATATCATCTCGCTATCATCAATACCATCGATGCTAAATAGTCTAGTAGTTGATACAGCGTCATTAAATACCCAAATAAAAAAGTACTACATAAAGAGCAGATGTTAGCACACAGATTCAGATTGCCAGTACAACACGACTTTACATAAAAATGTTGTAAGACAATATTTAACGGAGTCAATAAAAATAAAAATAATAATAATAATAATAATAATGAATCAATAGGCAAGATGTTCTGTACACTATGCCTGAGTTCTATTATATGACTAATTGACTAGGTAATTCATGCATGTGACGTTTATTTCATTCTACAGCTGTGATAATAAGCTGTTGCACGGTAGGCTTACTTATATTTCTAACTGAAACATTACGTACGTGTTTCTATTTTACAGGTGTAGGCCTATATTATGTGATACGGAAGCGAATAAGTAATAATTGTTCATTTCTCGTCCACATCAAAGCAAACGTGTTTACAATGTAGGCCTAATGTAACGTCTTACACGGACAGTGTTTTATTAATAATAGTTAATACTAATAATTTTCTTTTCATCTGAACTATTACTACAATATGCATTTGTATTTCTGTTCGATCTACATGTTGTCAAATAATTATACGGGGACATCATTTTATTTTTACTTCAACTTTTATTGTACCTGAGTTTTTAATGTACTTCACTCCCACCCCTTCTACTCCCCCTTCTCCACGCAGAACCAAGGCCGCAGTACTGAGTTTGTGATTATAGTACGTTTCAGAAATATGTTCGCGTTCTCCAGTGACGAAAACTACCAATAGTGAATCACATTTTCGCACAGGTACTGTCGTCCGTTTGCCTACGTCGCATCCCGATTTCCCCCACCTGCTTCTGCTCGCTCCACTGTAAAGACTAGTGGCTGGGCTTTCTTAGCTCTTTTCTGAAAACATTAATTTCTGTTAGGAATTAATTGGACGTCTACGTAATGTTATGCAACTGTTTAAAATAACTTAAATAAAAGGGCCTCGTTACGTAATTAACTATCACGTGATCCCCCCTTTCTACGACCCTGCGACATAACCACTTGGACGGACAGTAGATAGCATGCCTGAATAATTTTATCTGTGCGGGTCGGGCAGAAGTGAAGATTGAATTTACAGTACGTAAGGTACTCTTTTATAGAGTAGGTACAGAATTATTTCAACATGAGTTACTAAGCATGAAGGACGAAACTGGCAATTGGAATTAGATGGAATGTATAATATACTGTACACTCCATAATGTATACGTTCGCATGGATAACTCAGTTCGTGAGTAAAAACACTTCTTGTTAATACTGTACTGTATTTTGATTAAACAAAACCTAATGAAAATTATCGAACTCAAAATCGCGATATTTCCTACTTTACGTAAATGGATGAACTACTTTTCTTCCCTCCTGTACCTAGTAAAGTGATTTATTTGTATTTTACGCCAGTATCATCGAACTCCAGTCGTGGAAGGAGGTAGCAAAAGGTGTTTCCGGGTCTCAATCATTGATCCAAAGGTATGGCCAGGTTACTATTAAAAATGTTAGTAAAAATAAAATGATGTCCCTGTATAACATCTTTAGTTACGGTATCAAATTGCTACAGTTTTCTTTCGTTTCATATCAAACTAACAGTAACTAAGCTTGATTATGTCTTTAACGTGGTCGCTTTAAATGTTAATAAGAGTTTTTGTCATTTATCCATTCAGATTGATTTATATGAGACACCAAACATATATATTAAAATTCAGCATTATATAGTGCAGCCGTCTGCTAGCCAGTGCTTCTCCCAAAGCATGGCGGCGGACGCAAGCTTCAATTTGTCCCTACTCTAAACTTCTGCGCAGCCTCGGCTGTAGGGGCTCGGTCAAATCCCAGGGAAGCCACCGAGATGCAATTTTTCTCATTTTCAGGCGATTCTTTGGAATACGAAACACAGTCACAGTCTAATACATACAATCGCGCAACTCAAACACTTTTTTTTTGCCAACATTCGCGACACTAGCGCCCAAGCGGCAGGCAAGGCACTGGTCATATGGTTGATACAGTCCCAGCACGTGCTTTAAAGGGATGCGAGATGTTATAGTAAGGTTTTTATCAGTGGCGTAGCGTCAATGTAAGCTAAAAAGCTTAGCTTCCCCAGTTAATAATAATTTCATAATAAACCTGCAGTTTATGGAGAAAATTATTTATTAATTTTAATAGAATTTATATTTATGCGTTAAATATTGCGATGCGGCAGCTCAGGATGATTTGTGATGCAGCAGTAAACAAGCAGACTGGTTTCTTCTGTGTAATCCACCCCGCAGATTTTCCATCCCTTTCTAACTAAGCTACCCTAGTCGCAAGGCTCGCAAAGAAGCTAGCTTTAACATTTAAAATAAGTAGTTTCCGAGTTATCCCTTTTCGTCAGTTGTGTTCAGTTGAAGTGTTAGTGTGCATTTGGCTGATATAATAAATAATGAGTGAAATAACAGTAGAATATTGAACGGGAGCTCATTTTCAAGCTGACATTTGGTAGGTTATGATAAGAAGTAATCCTTATTTTATTGTACACAGAGCGACAGATAATCTGATTTTACTTACTTTTACGCTTTTGCTCATTTGTAAAAATGTAAAAAAAAAAAAAATGAGAAAAAACCTTGCATTATTAAGAGGAATTCGGCATTGTCTGCTTAGTGGTACGGCAATAAGTTTCGAGAGTATTAAATTATTTTCACACGCCTAGACTTGAACGGCGCAGTACCGCATGCACTGGCCGAGAGCTGAAGATAAGCGAGCGTTGTGCGTCATTTTACTCCAGTGTTTATGAAAACCTGTGATAAAGCTAGCACAGCCATGCGCTGCTAGACGACACATCACGCGTTTATGTCTACTGGCCTTGCTTACCTCGGCTAGCTCCCGTCTCACAGTCAGCTGGTTAGTTCACGCGCGTACTATCTATTTTCTTTATTTGATATTTTCAATACTTTCTTATCAACATACCATCAATAAAAAATATATGTTTATTTGTACTTTCAATGCGGAATCTAACTATATATTTTTAAAATATTTTTTCCTGGGCAAAGGCGTCTTAATGAGGAAAAATCTACATTTCTCCATTTCCATAAAAGTAAGAAAATCTGTTTATATGTCGATATAAACTTTAATTTCTCAGCATCAAAATAAACCATGATTTTGATCATTGGGTGAAAGGGTTTCGGAGCAACAACAGAATAGATAGAATGTTTTTCAACTAATTTTCTAATCTCTTACTTTACTAGAATGTAACAACTACAACATAGGGAATTTTCTTCTCCCCCCGCCTATACTAATCACGCTTATACATTCTCAACTGAAAGCATCTTTTTTTCTTTTACCTCCTTATAGTATAACGGGAAAGGATGGGGCTTTACAGTTTACTCTTCCTTCTGTCGTTGTCTCCTATAATTTTTTTCTCTACCCCTCCTTCCGCAACGCCTCTCTTCTTTTTTTATCATGTCTCTCGTCTCTTCTCTACTTTATGAAATCAGACATCTTATCATATACAGGGATATCATTTTATTTTTACTAACATCTTTAATATTAACCTTCCTATATCTTTGGATTAAAGGTCTAGAACCGGAAACACCGTTTGCTACCCCCTTCCATGACTGGAGTTCGATGATACTGGCGTAATATACAAACAAATCACTTTACTAGGTATAGGAGGGAAGAAACGTAGTTCATCCGTTTACGTAAACTAGGAAATATCGCGATTTTGAGTTTGATCATTTTCATTAGGTTTTTGTTTAATCAAAATACAGTACAGTTTTAACACTTAGTGTTTTTACTCACGAATTGAGTTATGCATTCGGACGTATTAATTATGTACTGTTACAGCACATTAGCGTGCAATATAGAGAATTAAGTTAAATTGAAAAATAATCATAATATGGATATTTAAACACATTTTTGAAAATGGTGGCTGTTCATTTCGATACAGGCTTCAGTTATTTTGTGCATATTATCGCACTATAGACTATTGTACCTAATTCCAATTACCAGTTTCGTCTTCGTACTAGTAACTCATGTTGAAATAATTCTGTACCTACTCTATAAAAGAGTACCTTACGTACTATAAATTCAATCTTCACTTCTGCCCGATCCGAAGAGATAAAATTACTCAGAAATGCTATCTACTGTCCGTTCAAATGGTTTTGTCGCAGGGTGTTAGAAGGGGGGGAATCACGTGACAGTTAATTACTTAACGGGGCCTTTTATTTAAGTTATTTTAAACAGTTGTATAATATTACTTAGACAGAAATTCATGTTTTCAGAAAAGAGCTAAGACAGCGCAGCTACTAGACTTTACAGAGGGGCGAACAGAAGCAGGTGGGGGAAACCGGGATGCGACGTAGGCAAACGGACGACAGTACCTGTGCGAAAATATGATTCAATATTGAAAGTTCTTTCGCCACTGGAAAACGCGAACATATTTCTGGAACGTACTATACTCACTAACTCAGTACCCAACGAGTTAGATACTATAGAGAGGCTGAAGACCTCTGATAAGCGCTCACTGCGGAGGCCAACAGTACTATGGATCGTTCCCTAAAAACATGGCGACCTGTAGTACCGTCAGTCTCCGCAAGGAGTGCTTATCAAAGGTACACTGCAACGAGTTGGTACATGTATTATACTTTTCAGATACATCAATATTTAATTTAAACATTTCGCTATAGGTTTTGCAAAAAGCTGATTTATAAATGAAAAAGTAATAATTTAGACTTTAAAATTTCCAAAAATGTCTCATTCCTCGGATTTAAATGAAATGTACCGTAAATCATAATATTCGTTGCTGGATAATTAAACCCTCTCAATACAGGTACCATTGCCACAGAGAATTATAAGATAAGACGGACTGAGCATAAGCGAAATATCTATATTAATAAGTTTGTACCATCAAGAGTTTAGTATTTATTGTGTTTATAGGGCCTACTCCAATTTTCTTTTTATTAATGCGTAGGGCTCTTTTTGTTAACAAAGAGGAAAGTTAGCGCTTGCATCACACACAATTTGTCATTATTGTTCAAAATAATGTAAGAACAGTTTTATTCTGCAAAAGCCTCTGCCTAGTTGTGAGACACGTGTGAGATCAATGTTTGTTTCAAATTATATTAGACTACACAATGTCTCCATCACGCGACAATATTTGTTTCAAATTATATTAGACTACACGATGTCTCCATCACGCGACAATATTTGTTTCAAATTATATTAGAGTACACGATGTCTCCATCACGCGAAAAGAAGTGTACCTAGCTGTGGCTCCTGTCGTTTCTGATAACAATGTTAATCGTAAGTATCTTATCGTTTCAATAAATGTGGTGAGTTATGATCATGAGTAAATTTCTATTAGTGTCATCCTTTAATTATTATGTTGCATGCTAAGAGGTTATTTGTAGTTTTAATAATTGCAGTTTTCAAAAGTTCTCGGTGTTAATTCCAATTTCAAATGAATTTTTCTCAATAACTTAATTACTGGATTTTTTTTTAATTTTCGCCACTACCTTTCCTATATTTTACTCCTATTAGTTACATACGTCGTCTCTCTTGAAATTACCTGGTGAGCATTGAATTACATAATTTCATACTAGGTTAGATTAGCTGTAAGGTAATTAAATTTGTGACGAAGTCAAAAAATTATTTATTTTTCTTCTGCCGATTAAATTCATCCGTCTTTAAGTGCTTTGCTTTGGTTGCATCGAGTATAGCTTGTCACTTAATATCTTGAAACTAATAAAACATAGGCCTACAGCTGTTATAAAACGTAAAGTTTTGTGTGTATTTTACTTTTTACTTATTAACATAGTCTTAATATGTAACTCAATTCACAATAATACTAACTTCATTACAGTCATTTCCTACAACATCCGAGCCACGCCCCTTTGTTTTGACTAACCGAAACATGGCTTCAACTTTCTGAGGTCTTTGTCCTCTCTATAGTATCTAACTCGTTGTCAGTACCGCATACGCGGCCTCGGTTCTGTGTGGAGAATGGTTGGAAGTTTAGCAGTAGAGGGGTGGGAGTGAAGTTCATTAAAAAACTCAGGTACAATAAAAATTTAAGTAAAAATAAAATTATGTCCCTGTACATTAAATTATCCTTACATCGATTTCGCTGGGCCTGTTCCTCGAACTACTGATCACGCTACGAATGACGGGTCTAACAATCATGGACACTGCGCCTCAACGTCCTTGTTGTGTACGAAGGCTTTCCTGGATGAACGGGAGGAGTAGAAAATGTTTTTGATAGAGTCCTCGATTTCCGTGTATTATTTTTTTATTTATTTATTTTTGTGGACCATTCATCTTTATCCTAATACATGTAACAAGTTTTCTTCTTTATTGCTTCCACCAGGAACGTAGTGTGGCAGAGCATCATTGTCTTGACGCGGATAGCGTGGAGGTCAAGAACACAACCTTGAATCTTCGCGATGTAGCGTAATAATTGTTATCTGCCTCACATGTTATACAAAGATTCCTCCCCCATCACCACTAGGTTGTCATTCGACATATCTGGCAATGGCTTATTTGTAACCCACTTCCGAGGTTGGGGCGTCTGGAAGGCGGATTTATCTACCCCGATGATATGATAGGATTATGAATATGTGAAGCCATGAGACGTCGTAAACCTAAACTTTACGTAATTTTCAAACCATGGATTAACATAATTTCTGTGTGTCCTCATCAGGAATCGAACTCGGGTCCTCAATAACTATTCACAGTAATTCTAACCACTAGATTATGAAACTTGTCTGAGTTTGTTATGTACGTGTAAGGTGTAGGCTACAAGGTTAAACACTGAAGTACGGAT
>JAJSOF020000041.1:5159655-5177694 GCA_025594305.2 Periplaneta americana
ACCTACATTAGTGGACGTCTGATCCATTATCTGGCATGTTAAAAACACAAAACCACGGAGGAAATTAGGAAACTGTATTATGCACTCAATTTATGAAAACCTTACGTATTATCCAATTTTTTCGATTAACCGTTCACTCCACACCCTTCATTACCACGGATAATAGAGGTTCTACTGTAGTTACTCTGCAACAAGGTTTAGGTTACATTACATGCGCTATGATAAATCTCCCTCGAAACATCAAGCCAGCAGACGACTGAGAACTGTCGACAGTTCGCCAATCGAATCGAAGCGAGGTCGAGTGCGCCCGAACGTTTCCGAAAGTTCGCGCAACTTTCCGTGGCAAGCTCTTCTTGCGTCACCTACTTGGAATTTAATTGAAGAAGACAAGATGACAAATACTTTTTGGTTAGAAAATCTTTAAAAGAAAACTTATTTGTGAATGGTCTTAATCAACATGTACTTGATAAGTAAGTCAGAATTAACAACCATCAAACGGTACATGCTTCATTTTAGTTCATATTACCATTTGAATGTTGCAATTATCAGAAGTGATTAACACCCACAAGTGATGTTGTTGCAACGATTCTAAGTATATAATGGGTTTCAAGATTTTTTCGCTGCCGAGAAATTTTTTCACACGAGGCGGGCTATAGTTCAGGGTCGTGGTTCAGGTGTAGACACCTGCGCACTTGAACGATTTATATTGTCCAAATAACCCGTGTGAAATTCCAGTTGCATGCGTGTAATGCGTGTGTGTAACATTCTCAAAATATCCTGTATTATTCTGTACACACGGTAACAACCATACCCCAGCGAGGAAAACTCTGGGGCCAGGAAAAGAAAACTTGGTTCGTGTGTCAGAAATAGAGGATATTTTGCAGTACTCTTAAAATGTCTTGTTCGAATCCCGGTCGGGGCAAGTTACCTATTTGAGGTTTTTTTCCGGGGTTTTCTCTCAACCAAATACGAGCAAATGCTGGGTAACTTTCGGTGCTGGACCCCGGACTCATTTCCCGGCATTATCACCTTCATTTCATTCAGACGCTAAATAACCTAGATGTTGATACAGCGTCGTAAAATAACCCAACAAAATAAAAAAATAAAACATCTTTACAAGATATCCGTACTTCAGTGTGTAACCTTGTAGCCTACACCTTACACGTACATAACAAACTCAGATAAGTTTCATAATCTAGTCGTTAGAATTACTGTGAATAGTTATTGGGGACCCGAGTTCGATTCCTGATGAGGACACACAGAAATTATGTTAATCCATGGTTTGAAAATTACGTAAAGTTTAGGTTTACGACGTCTCATGGCTTCACATATTCATAATTCTATCATATCATCGGGGTAGATAAATCCACCTTCCAGACGCCCCAACCTCGGAAGTGGGTTACAAATAAGCCATTGCCAGATGTGTCGAATGACAACCTAGTGGTGGTGGGGGGGGGGAGGAATCTTTGTATAACATGTGAGGCAGATAACAATTATTACGCTACATCGCGAAGATTCAAGGTTGTGTTCTTGACCTCCACGCTATCCGCGTCAAGACAATGATGCTCTGCCACACTACGTTCCTGGTGGAAGCAATAAAGAAGAAAACTTGTTACATGTATTAGGATAAAGATGAATGGTCCACAAAAAGAAAAAATTAATAAAAAAAATAATACACGGAAATCTAGTACTCTATAAAAAAAACATTTTCTACTCCTCCCGTCATTCATAGCGTCATCAGTAGTTCGAGGAACAGGCCCAGCGAAATCGATGTAAGGATAATTTAATGTACAGGGACATCATTTTATTTTTAGTGTTCGCTTAGGCTTCCGCGGCTGGTGTACATGCTGTGTGGATAAGCTTCAGGGCTTCTACCGCGTTGTCTTGGTGTTTGTGGCTGACGTTTCGACCGCTGTGTTGTGTCCATCTTCAGAGGAGTTGTTGGATAAGGATATAGTTTTTTTTTACCTTGGGGATATGATTGAAGTGAATTTTTATGGCAGGCAGAGTAACTATCTCATGCCCCCATGTTTTAAATTGCTTCCAGTGCACTTCATTAGAACCAGGTACCCAGCTTCGAAGCCGTTAGCCCTGTGATCTTACAGTATAATTATTTTCCCCTATTATCATAGTACAGGTTATCTAAGAAATTAGCAAGTTCTTTGTGATAGTAGGAGAGAAAGAGTGGGGGAAGGGAAGTGGTCCGTGGCCCATTTCATCCCGACATTTGTCTTATTACTCAAGGGAAACCACGGAAAACTTGAGCAGGATGAGGTGATAAGGCTATAGTCTGCGAGCTGGTATTGTTAATGCAAGTTATCTTGAACCTTCTGAGCGGGGACAGAGGGGCAGAGGGAAGGAAGCGCGTAACGCGGGTGGAGCCAACTGAGTTGTTTGCGCATGCTCCGCAGCATAATCTCTTGTCAAGAAACATAGAACTATTTCCTTCACTGCGTACCAGTAGTGTTAACATGGAGCAGCAACCACAGGGTAGTAATTATGGTGAAATCAGACCACCGCGGAGAAAAAGTAACGCTGTTATCCATAGCCGAGAAAGAGAAATTATCGCAAATATAATAAAATTAAGCGTTGCGAGGAGGAAAAATTAAACAAATATTTGCTGGAACCTCATGCTAAGGAATATGAGAGAGCGGCTAAATACTCTGGCAAAAGTATTAGTTCCGTGAAGAGAATTAAGAATAATATTGAATTACAACCGAATGAACCTCACACTACTCGGGAAAGAATAGTTATGTAATGTTTAGAAATTATTGCTATGATAGTTATGTACAATAGTGTGTGTACTGCGAACGACATAATGAATTACAGTTGTAAGTTATTATTTTATTATAGTTCTACTAAACATATTATTTCATTCCAGAATTAGGACTTGTGTAAAGTTGAAGTGGACGACTTCGATCAACACGTTATTCGGGATACAATCGAAGAATTCTATCGTGTTCAGAAAGTAGTACATAGTCTACGGTTAAGAAGATAATTCCGAATGGATGGTGCCATTGACGAAATAATTAATTTTGGAACAAGCTATGATGGCAGCAATGATAGGGATATGGATTGTGTATAATTGTAAATTAATGTAAATTAAAATAATAAGTCTGTAAAATATTGTTATAAGAATATGTACATATCAGCTCTAGGGGTAAGTCATGTAGGCCTATATAATGTACAGAAGTAGCTGTAGTAACTCCTCCATTGCCGGTCCCCAGCCCGGATGAAAAAGGAGTGTACACACGATTATATTTAAATACTTACTCGTTACAGGTTAATTAAAGCTTGCTACGAAACTATGTTCTCCTCTCATAACCGGAGTATCGAGAGAAGATGATGTCTGTATTGAACTAAGTTCTTTTACAGTAGAGAGCCGTAAGGTAAAAGAACCAACGTTTTCTGAAAAGAGTCACGTTACCCGAGGGAGGGGCATCCTTGCCGTGCCGTTACGTTGATGAGTACACGCCGTACCGAGCAGTTCCAAAGACAGACTTAGGGGATGTAAGGTTCAAGATAACTTGCAATGACAGTATATATATATATATATATATATATATATATATATATATATATATATATATATATATATAGTAGTCTCCATGGGGGGGAGTACTTGCGGTGATAGGTCGTAGGTTCTCCTTCTGGCATCTGATTGGTCCTACGTTGTCCAATCCGGTTGAGGTGTGTATGAAGGGGAGTATTCATATTAAATACTGGCCCTCATAAGGTCCGAAAGAGTGACCTTGATACCGTGCCCGTTGTCCGGAGACCTGGCTTCTCGTTCCTAAGTATGATCTTGGAATAGACTTCCCCATGAGTTGCTGAATTGTAACCCCTCGTCCTTGTTGATGTTGTTGGGATGTTGTTTGATGTGGAAGGCTTCTTTAACCAGTCTTCTGTATAAGTTGTCTTCTTTATCTATTATCCTGATGATGTCGAATTCGATGGCGTGGCCTGAATCTGCTGAGTGTAAGGCTATTGCTGATTTTTCGTATGGTCCGTATTTGCAGAGTCGGATGTGTTCCTTCCTTCTATCTTCCACCGTACGTCCAGTTTGGCCTATGTATTTTAAACCGCAGGAGCAAGGGATCATGTATATTCCGGCTGATTGGAGGTATGGAAGTTTATCTTTGACTTTGACCAATGAGTGGGAAATCTTGTGTGGGGCGTTGTATACCGTCTTCATATTGAATTTCCTCAGTAAATTCCCAATTCTGTCTGTGGTTCCTTCTGTGTATGGGAGAAAGGCCTTCTGGTTCATGTTCATAGGTTCAGGATCTTCTTCGTGTGCTTCTGTTCGTGAGTTCTTGTTGAGTTCTTTTATTTTTACTTAAATTTTTATTGTACCTGAGTTTTTGAATGTACTTCACTCCCACCCCCTCTACTACTAAACTTCCAACCATTCTCCACACAGAACCGAGGCCGCGTATGCGGTACTGAGTTAGTGAGTATAGTACGTTCCAGAAATATGTTCGCGTTTTCCAGTGACGAAAGAGCTTTCAATATTGAATCATATTTTCGCACAGGTACTGTCGTCCGTTTGCCTACGTCGCATCCCGGTTTCCCCCACCTGCTTCTGTTCGCCCCTCTGTAAAGTCTAGTAGCTGCGCTGTCTTAGCTCTTTTCTGAAAACATGAATTTCTGTCTAAGTAATATTATACAACTGTTTAAAATAACTTAAATAAAAGGCCCCGTTAAGTAATTAACTGTCACGTGATTCCCCCCCTTCTAACACCCTGCGACAAAACCATTTGAACGGACAGTAGATAGCATTTCTGAGTAATTTTATCTCTTCGGATCGGGCAGAAGTGAAGATTGAATTTACAGTACGTAAGGTACTCTTTTATAGAGTAGGTACAGAATTATTTCAACATGAGTTACTAGTACGAAGGACGAAACTGGTAATTGGAATTAGGTACAATAGTCTATAGTGCGATAATATGCACAAAAGAACTGAAGCCTGTATCGAAATGAACGGCCACCATTTTCAAAATGTGTTTAAATATCCATATTATGATTGTTTTTCAATTTAACTTCATTCTCTATATTGTACGCTAATGTGCTGTAACAGTACAATATACACTGCATAATTAATAAGTCCGAATGGATAACTCAGTTCGTGAGTAAAAACACTTATTGTTAATACAGTACTGTATTTTGATTAACAAATACCTAATGAAAATTATCAAACTCAAAATCGCGATATTTCCTAGTTTACGTAAACGGATGAACTACTTTTCTTCCCTCCTATATCTAGTAAAGTGGTTTGTTTGTATATTACGCCAGTATCATCGAACTCCAGTCATGGAAGGGTGTTTCCGGTTCCAGACCTTTAATCCAAAAATATAGCAAGATTAATATTAAAGATGTTAGTAAAAATAAAATGATATCCCTGTATATGATGATAAGATGTCTGATTTCATAAAGTAGAGGAGAGACGAGAGACATGATGAAAAAGAAGAGAGGCGTCGCGGAAGGAGGGGTAGAGAAAAAAAAATTATAGGAGACAACTACAGAAGGAAGCGTAAACTGTAAAGTCCCATCCTTTCCCGTTATGCTATAAGGAGGCAAAAGAAAAAAGATGCTTTCAGTTGAGAATGTATAAGCGTGATTAGTATAGGCGAGGGGGGGGGGGGGAGAAGAAAAATCCCTGTGTTGTAGTTGTTACATTCTAGTAAAGTAAGAGATTAGAAAATTAGTTGAAAAACATTCTATCCATACATATGGGCTATTCCATCTCAAATCGACCGAAATATAGAGAAAATTGACCTAGCAATTTTTAAATACAATGAAACTTTTCTGTCCGTTGACAACTGTGATACAAAGCTTTGTGCAAAGTTTGAGGCATCAGAACTTCATAGTGTTTAAATTAAGAATATTTAAATTTATCGTATTTTCATAAAATTAGCAACTTTAAACTGTTGTGGCTCCGAAACCCTTTCACCCAATGATCAAAATCATGGTTTATTTTGATGCTGAGAAATTAAAGTTTATATCGACATATGAACAGATTTTCTTACTTTTTATGGAAATGGAGAAATTTAGATTTTTGGCTAGGAAAAAATATTTTAAAAATATATAGTTAGATTCCGCATTGAAAGTACAAATAAACATATTTTTTTACTGATGGCACGTTGATAAGAAAGTATTGAAAATATCAAATAAAGAAAATAGATAGTACGCGCGTGAACTAACCAGCTGACTGTGAGGCGGGAGCTAGCCGTGGTAAGCAAGGCCAGTAGACATAAACGCGTGATGTGTCGTCTAGCAGCGCATGGCTGTGCTAGCTTTATCACAGGTTTTCATAAACACTGGAGTAAAATGACGCACAACGCTCGCTTATCTTCAGCTCTCGGCCAGTGCATGCGGTACTGCGCCGTTCAAGTCCAGGCGTGTGAAAATAATTTAATACTCTCGAAACTTATTGCCGTACCACTAAGCAGACAATGCCGAATTCCTCTTAATAATGCAAGGTTTTCTCTCTCTCTCTCTCTCTCTCTCTCTCTTTTTTTTTTTTTTTTACAAATGAGCAATAAGCCTAAAAGTAAGTAAAATCAGATTATCTGTCGCTCTGTGTACAATAAAATAAGGATTACTTCTTTCCATAACCTACCAAATGTCAGCTTGAAAATGAGCTCCCGTTCAATGTTCTGCAGTAAATGGTTCCAGAGTTCTGAGCGCTGAAAGAGGCTCGTTTTTCTAAAATACGCTAAATTTGTCGCTCAAGAATACGAAAACCGTTTGACTTTCGATAGTATATTTTGAAAATGCACTCTCCTCAGCACCTTGTATAAATAGGGAAAAATTAGAGTATAAAAAATGCGACGGTTTTACTGATCGATTTTATATGGAATAGCCATATGCTGAGATGTCTGATTTCATAAAGTAGAGGAGAGACGAGAGACATTATGAAAAAGAAGAGAGGCGTCGCTGAAGGAGGGGTAGAGAAAAAAATTAAAGGAGACGACAGAAGGAAATGTAAACTGTAAAGTCCCATCATTTCCCGTTATACTATAAGGAGGCAAAAAAAAAAAAGGATAAGCGCCGTCTTAAATCACGAAGTGATTTACGCATATCGTAAATATTATTTTAATGTACTGAAGTACATATGATATTTCCATGCAGATATTCTGCGTCATCATACGATGAAAGAGTAATGGAACGGAGAAAAATTCTCTCCGGCGCCGGGATTTGAACCGTCGGATCCCGGCCAACTAGTCACTCATAACGAGTGCACCTCAGCACATGTGTGGACTTCGGTCCTACGTTCATAGACATCTATGACGTAATGCAGAGGGCGACCACTAAAGGAAACCCAAGAGATGGCACTTAAATTGGGACTATTCTGTCCGACGCCGGGGTGAGTATCCGGTGATGAAGCATCAGCACGTAGAGCTGAAAACCCGGGTTCAAATCCCGGCGCCGGAGAGAATTTTTCTCCGTTCCATTACTCTTTCATCGTAAAAATATGGAAGCTTTGTAGGCTATTTTGTTTAGCGGTTCTTTCCATTATGATTCAAATGATGGGCACTTAATTTCACATTTCTCCTGAATTGTTAAGGTACTGAACTGAATAGACTGTAAATATTGTACAGAATTATACAGTGTCGCACTTGTTATACTCACAACATTACAGAAAATGTATTTAAAACTGTGAGCTACTGACAAACTGCTGCAAATTTTGTAGCGCCTGGATTCACGGAAAGGAGCTAGCAGGGGAGGGGTAAAACTAACGCGCAAAGCATCCGAGACGAGACTGGCAGCTCCAGGGGAGGAAGTGGCTTCACCATCCGTCCTTGTCTCTCGATTCGCTCTGGCAGCACCAGATTGCGTGCATGTCAATGAGAGCAATTTTTTTTTTTCTTCTTCTTCAAATTTGAGCCACTAAATAGAGACTGTATAATAAATGTATTTCACAACATAAAACGAGACAAGAGCCACAAATGTCTGGGGTGCTGCAGCTCCGCAGCCCCCTTCGAAAGCCGCCCTGTATATCACGATTCTTGAACGCAAGTGTTGAGTATTGTTTGTTTATACTGTCAAAATCCAGAGCAATTTTAAGCTGTTGGTTTGAGGACAGTGCTTCATTCCTTGCAGTGGTATGTTCTAACATGTTACCAATTCTCTCAAGCACATACACAAATGTTTGAAAATTTCATCTAAGCCATTGGTCCGTACATAAGATATTTTTGGCCTAAAATTTCTTTGATAACGGACATAGGTAAATTCCCTCTTCATTACTATTTGAATCAGAATTATCAATTTCAATTGTTTTCCAGTTTTTTCCTCAAGATATAACCCTATACTGCATGTATTTTTTCACCAATAATGGAATTACGTGGATGTAACTTTAATAGTGGCAACACTGCTGTAAAAGCGGAACGAGACAGTCAATTGTTGTCACTTCTACCACATGTTAGTCAATGTCTGCCCTCCTCCCCCTAAAAGGACTCTTC
Organism: Periplaneta americana; assembly: GCA_025594305.2. Taxonomy (NCBI): domain Eukaryota; kingdom Metazoa; phylum Arthropoda; class Insecta; order Blattodea; family Blattidae; genus Periplaneta; species Periplaneta americana. Next base: position 5,168,121 of record JAJSOF020000041.1, read on the forward strand.
CGTCCGACTCACAGCGCATTCGCTGTGGAGAGTTGAAGTTAGTCTCCTGTTAGTTACAGCTCTAAGCGGTTGTGTTTCGCCATGTTTACAAAGCAGGAACAGCGATCATGGCTGAAAATTCAATCTGCCCGTGGTCTTGTTTGAGACATGTGGAGAGGCAGCTAAATAGAGGACTGTGGCGAGGTGGGTTCGAGCCTTCAACGAGGGGCGTGACCGCAGCCGGGTCGTCCGGGTGTTAGTGAAGAGGAAGTGCAAGCTGGTTCCGCGCTATTAGACAACGATCGACGACAGACTGTACGTGAGTTAGCCTAGGAGATAGGAATATCGCATATGACTGTGTCACAGTCTAATACAGGGACATCACTTTATTTTTACTAACGTTTTTAACATTAACCTGATTATACTCGGAAACACTGTTACCCCTTTCCATTACATGAGTTTGGAGTTGCTAGTGCAATATGTAAACAAATCATTTTACTAGTATAGGAGGAGAGAAAAGTAGTGCATCCATTTATGTTACAGGGAAATATAGTATTACGATGTTCAGTTTGGTCATTACTTTACAGTATTTTATCAAAAAACAGTAGAATAGTAGGCCTAACAATTTTTTTTTCACAAACTCAAGTCTTCAGGCGGTTATATACATTATGTACTTTATTCACCATATTACTAACCTAATTTATTCCTGAGAATTTTGTGAGCACTTCCGTAAGAAACCGCAATTTCTACAGCTAACTTCTTGACCGACTTATTACGACCTCGCTGCATTCTTTTTCTTTAGCATCTTCTACAGCATCTTCTATCACCTTTGTTGGCCATCTTAGACTTTTCTTCCTTTTGTACACTCCGTTGCTCTAAATTTATCTACCAGATTAATGACATTTCTACGAAAATATTCCGTAATGATATAGGTACCAGGAAATTGTGGGGGAAACTGTTGTTCACATTCGGTTATATTGTAATTACAGTTTCCGTCATAGTCCTTCATACCTACAAATAGTAAAACAAAACTCTTGTTTAAATAATGCTGTTAAGTACCGTACTTTCGGTAACTCTAATCTTCACTTGTGCTCAGTCCACACAGATAAATTCAGTTATGCTACACACGATACCTGTGTGAAAATAAACTTCAATAATATAAGCTCTTTCTTCTATAGAAAATGCAACATATTTCTGAAACACACTGTACCCTGTACTGTTTGCTTCACTGCTAGCAACAGCAGCCGTAAGTTTGTGTGACTGACGTTAGCAAGGACATTAGTGAAAGGGGTGAGAGTCAAGTGCATTTAGAAACGCAGGTACAATAGAAATTGAAGTAAAAATAAAATGATGTCCCTGTATATACAGTCACGCAACTCATACGTATAAAATATGCCAACATTTGACAGCTGGCGCGACAGTAGCCCTCTAGCGGCAGACAAGTTAAAAGTGTGCACACGACATATGATAACGCATTAGAAAACGGGTTTTGCGTAATTTATTTTATATTTTTATGCTATACAGTAAGTATATATCGTTCTTATTAATTTTACTTTAGAATCCTAGAAGAATTTCAGACGCAGTTAATCTACAAGTTTCAGAAGCTAGGAATAAACGTAATTCTATCTCCTCCTTACAACTGAATCATGACCATGATGACGTATCATGGTTTGAAATAATATAATTGTTCGTACGTGGACGGTGAATTCAATTCATTCCTAAATATATTTATGAATCATTGGAACTATATTTCCTGTGAGAAGAGTCAAAATTAGTGGTTTCAAAATTGTAGGGCATATCTCGTAGGGTAGATTGCGTGGTGAACTCCTCTCCTATTTCCTGAGAAATTAACTATTTTCCACACCGCAAATCGGCCGCTGAGGTAAACTTGAAAATAAAAAAGGGAAGGATTTAAACCTTAATATGACAGAATTTTATTTATGAAGTTCATTATTTTTCCATTTCTTAAGAACCGGTATTTCCTTTATTATTTTGAGTCAACAAATAGTGCTGATATTATGGTTTAAATTTTTATGGCAAGTTTACCGCATTTTACATTACATTTCCAGTTTCTCACACAATGCTTAATTTTAACTTATCCTACCTATATATAATACGTAATTTACATGCACTTACTGTTAATATGACGTAGGTGAGAACAAATAAATGAACACACAATTTTGTTGAATAAATTCGTAACTTCAATTAACTCAGAAAATGTAGGCCTAATTTTATTTTCAGAGCAGAAGTGGTGTAAGTCAAAAATGGGTAATGAGCAGGAACGGATTTATATGGACTAAAAATATATGAAATATGTAAATATATATGTAGTTATTTTTACCAAAATATGGAATTAAATATGGATTTTTACCAAAATATGGAATTAAATATGGACTTAAAATTATAAAAATGACTATGTACGTTAAATATTGGTACATTTTAATCAAACTAAACAAAAAATATAATGGACGTACCTTATCTTCCAATGTAGTTTCAACAAAACACAATTTTTATTGTCTGTTACCATAACAATAGGTTACAAACATTTCTTTCAAGTGCTGAAAAGTGAATCTTCTTCTATTGTCTCTGAGGATAGATTTATACTGACTAAAAGAGCGTTCGACGTCACAAGAAGTAACTGGTACATAATTCAATTTCACAATGTCTGCTGGGGATAAGTCCAAGTTAATCTTCACTGTTGATTCACCACTCATCACAGCAACAACCTTTGTAGTTCTTCATATCCAGGGTTTTTTGAAAGTACAGTGTCCACCTTAGCTCTTACTGCATCTGCAACTTTACCTCTACCACGATTCAGTTGTTCCACAGTACTATTTATAATTTCAAAACTTTCAGATAGTGAAAGGTGCCTATTTTGGAGACTTTTGAGCGTTTTTATGATGCATGAAAATGTATGCTGAATGTGAGCTAAGTCATTCTTCACACTTATGTCACAGGTAACTGTTTTCGCAGTATCAATTGAGACTGCATCTTCAGAGTCCAATGCAAGGAGAACATTGTTAATAGAGTCTATATGTTCGGCATAATATTCAACTGCTTCTAGCCATGTACCCCATCTAGTTAAAATTGGCTTTGGTGGCAATGGAATTTCAGGGTACATTTCTTTCAACACGTTAACTCTACTGGGAGCTTTGAGAAATACTTTTTCACTGATGAAATCAACAAATCTACTTTAGGAAATTGTCTCTGACCACTTCTGCCACACGATGAAATGCATGCGCCACACAAGTAAAATGAGTCAATTTAGGATATACAACAGATAATGCTTGTCCAGCTTTGACCATATAAGGGGCAGCATCGCTAATAAAGAATAACACATTATCGTACATAATACCCTTTGGCCACAGGATACCCATAGCTTCGTTGAACAGTTTAACTATAGTTTTGTTATTGCACTTTTCTAGAACATCACAATGTAAAAGAATTCGTTCAGAATATTGTTCACTTAACAAACCGATAACTACATTACCAACAAGTCTACCTTCTTTGTCGGGAGTCTCATCAATGGAAACCCAAATTGAACTATCTTTAATTTCATCTCTTATCTTCTGTATTGTCTCATCGTAGATGGATGGAGCATACGTCTTCCTAAGTGTTGACTCATCCGGGATTGTATGTTGAGTATATTTTTCAAGGAATTCCCTGAAGACCTTATTCTTTAGTTTGTAGAGAGGAATATCAGCAGAGATGAGAGAACGGCACAGGTCGATGTTAAACTCAGATCTTACATTCGATGTTGTTGGTTGTGTTAAAAACAATTGTCTCTGCTTGGAATTTAGTTGTTTGTTGGCCTGATGTTTACTAGTTGTAATGTGTTGTTGCACCAGGAACTTTTGTGTAGATGATACTGCACACTGACACAAATTACAAAATAATATTTTATTGTCAGTTGATAAACCATCTTCTTTAAATTCTGAAATGTAACTTGTTAGTTTTGATTTTAAATTGACTGAATGACGTACTTTTGGCATATTTACCGTCTTTATAGTATGATTTACAAAACTGAACCTATGTGTACTCTGACTGGCATTTAACTGTTGAGCTGCACAACTGAAGTCTGTTAAAAATTTTAAATTAAATTAATACAGTTTTGTAACTTACTTTCCCATTGTTGATAGGACTGCTAATTTTCAAATAACTCTGATGTTAAAGGGATTACTAAACATGTGTTTAAATCTCTATTGTTGAAATGTATTTTTAAAAGTTAATGGAATTTTGTTTTGTTTTATTGTTAAACCTAATATAATATGGACTGTTTTATATGAAATATGGAAAATATATGGAAATTAACGAAAATATGTACTAAACTCTAAAATATGGAAAAATATGGAAAATAAAAGTAGGATTTTTCAACCCTACACATTGTGAAACATAAAGATAATGCAAAATATAAATTATATTAGCTTTATAAGTAAATATGTATTTACATATAAATCCTTTCCTGGTAATGAGGGTTAAAGTAAACATTCTGTAAAATACAGCGGAAAGTAGCAGTTAATATTGAATTTATTTAAACTATTAGTAGTTAGTGAATAGCACGAAGGATATATTAATTGCTACTTTGCGCTGTATTTTACAGAATATTTACTTTAAACCTCATTACCTAATTTTGAGTTACACCACTTCTGCTCTGAACTGCTCAAATAATCACTGGGAATGTAAAATCAACAAAATAAGTCATGCAAATTATTACAGTAAAGATTGCTTTATATATTAAATGTAAAAAGGCTCTTTTATTTCTTGAGAACTTAATACGTCTGCCACATGAATCTACGCCAACACATCAGAAATTTATCGACACAGTCTGTGTTTATTCAAGAAGAGAATATTTTGCTAAAGGATTACAATACTCCATGAATTCTTGAAAAATTAACACTATGAACCCTACTTGAATGCAATATAACATTCAACTTTTGAAAAGTGTAAAGAAAAAAACACGAATACAAAAATTATGGAATTACTTGCATTAAAAACTGTAGATACATTATCCAAAATCGGAATGGTTACACATTTACACATTATCTCTGCAAAACAATAATATACTGTAACAGGTATTTACTTTGTTTTTATTTAAACTCTCCTTCCTGATATAGAAATAGGTAACTGATAACTAATACGTGTTTTATAGAACATAATACCTACAACGTGGATTATTGGTTATGACTGAGTTATGATTATCTCTTGGTCTTTAGGGAATCTGAAGAATGACAAATTCGGAGATTTAAACTTGTTACTGCAATTTTCGTCATTGCACACATTGCCTTTATTCCGACGCGTGATAAAAACCTTATTATAACATCTCGCATCCCTTTAAAGCACGTGCTGGGACTGTATCAACCCTATGACCAGTGCCTTGCCTGCCGCTTGGGCGCTAGTGCCGCGAATGTTGGCAAAAAAGTGTTGAAGTTGCGCGACTGTATATATTAGACTGTGACTGTGTTTCGTATTCTAAAGAATCGCCTGAAAATGAGAAAAATTGCATCTCGGTGGCTTCCTGGGATTTGACCGAGCCCCTACAGCCGAGGCTGCGCAGAAGTTTAGAGTAGGGACAAATTGAAGCTTGCGTCCGCCGCCATGCTTTGGGAGAAGCGCCGGCTAGCAGACGGCTGCACTATACAATGCTGAATGTTTAATATATATGTTTGGTGTCTCTTGTAAATCAATCTGAATGGATAAATGAAAATTAACATTTAAAGCGACCACGTTAAAGACATAATCAAGCTTAGTTACTGTTAGTTTGATATGAAACGAAAGAAAACTGTAGCAATTTGATACCGTAACTAAAGATGTTATACAGGGACATCATTTTATTTTTACTAACATTTTTAATAGTAACCTGGCCATACCTTTGGATCAATGATTGAGACCCGGAAACACCTTTTGCTACCTCCTTCCACGACTGGAGTTCGATGATACTGGCGTAAAATACAAATAAATCACTTTACTAGGTACAGGAGGGAAGAAAAGTAGTTCATCCATTTACGTAAAGTAGGAAATATCGCGATTTTGAGTTCGATAATTTTCATTAGGTTTTGTTTAATCAAAATACAGTACAGTATTAACAAGAAGTGTTTTTACTCACGAACTGAGTTATCCATGCGAACGTATACATTATGGAGTGTATATTATACTACCTACAGCACATTAGCGTAAGATATAGAGAATGAAGTTAAAATGAAAAATAATCATAATATGGATATTTAAACACATTTTTGAAAATGGTGGCCGTTCATTTCGATACAGGCTTCAGTTCTTTTGTGCCTATTATCGCACTATAGACTATTCCATCTAATTCCAATTACCAGTTTCGTCCTTCATGCTTAGTAACTCATGTTGAAATAATTCTGTACCTACTCTATAAAAGAGTACCTTACGTACTGTAAATTCAATCTTCACTTCTGCCCGACCCGCACAGATAAAATTATTCAGGCATGCTATCTACTGTCCGTCCAAGTGGTTATGTCGCAGGGTCGTAGAAAGGGGGGGGAATCACGTGATAGTTAATTACTTAACGAGGCCCTTTTATTTAAGTTATTTTAAACAGTTGCATAACATTACGTAGACGTCCAATTAATTCCTAACAGAAATTAATGTTTTCAGAAAAGAGCTAAGAAAGCCCAGCCACTAGTCTTTACAGTGGAGCGAGCAGAAGCAGGTGGGGGAAATCGGGATGCGACGTAGGCAAACGGACGACAGTACCTGTGCGAAAATGTGATTCACTATTGGTAGTTTTCGTCACTGGAGAACGCGAACATATTTCTGAAACGTACTATAATCACAAACTCAGTACTGCGGCCTTGTTTCTGCGTGGAGAAGGGGGGGGAGTAGAAGGGGTGGGAGTGAAGTACATTAAAAAACTCAGGTACAATAAAAGTTGAAGTAAAAATAAAATGATGTCCCTGTATAGTTATTTGACAACATGTAGAGCGAACAGAAATACAAATGCATATTGTAGTAATAGTTGAGATGAAAAGAAAATCATTAGTATTAACTATTATTAACAAAACACTGCCTGTGTAAGACGTTACATTAGGCCTACATTGTAAACACGTTTGCTTTGACGTGGACGAGAAATGAACAATTATTACTTATTCGCTTCCGTATCTCATAATATAGGCCTACACCTGTAAAATAGAAACACGTACGTAATGTTTCAGTTAGAAATATAAGTAGGCCTACCGTGCAACAGCTTATTATCACAGCTGTAGAATGAAATAAACGTCACATGCATGAATTACCTAGTCAATTAGTCATATAATAGAACTCAGACATAGTGTACAGAACATCTTGCCTATTGATTGATTATTATTATTATTATTATTATTATTATTATTATTATTATTATTATTATTATTATTATTATTATTGACTCCGTTAAATATTGTCTTACAACATTTTTATGTAAAGTCGTGTTGTACTGGCAATCTGAATCTGTGTGCTAACATCTGCTCTTTATGCAGTACTTTTTATTTGGCTATTTAATGACGCTGTATCAACTACTAGACTATTTAGCATCGATGGTATTGATGATAGCGAGATGATATTTGGCGAGACGAGGCCAAGGATCCGCCATAGATTACCTGACATTCACCTTACGGTTGAGGATGTAAGAAAAACTCAACGGGAATCGAACCCGCGACCGAGCGCGACTCCGGACTTACAGTCCTTAGCCCACTGACCTACGTCAGTAGATCTTTATGTACTTTTATGGTCAGTTTAACAAGTTTAAAATATGATTCTCGAGAGGAATCTGGGATCCATTTTATAAAATATTTTCCTATAAGTGTAGAAAGATTGTACAAGTGTTCTACTTCTAGAGCACATTGTTTTCACACGATGTTAGAGTGGGTGGTAATATGCCATTGAACTGTTAACATCTGTATAATCGCTCTTTCACTTAAGCGGCATATTTCTATAATCTCAAGACTCCCATTATTCTTTTGTTAAAAAAATAAAAGAGATTCTGTTTACTGATGGTAGGCTACGTAAATTGAGTCTTTAGATTTATTACACCATATTTTTATTAACGATTCAACAACTAAGCCAGCAATGAATACAATCACATTTTGGCAATATTGTGTCATTGAGAATGGTGTAAGAATGAGGGAATTGCAATCAATGTCTGCAGTAGAAGAGTCATATCGCCTCTGATTCTCAAAACACTGAGGATTATTATAACAGTGCGTTAGGTGTTTGGAAAATACCATTGGGTATGTAGACATTTTTAGCGGACATCCCTCTCTTTGTAATATAATTTAAATAAATTATTTACGTATTTTCTAACGTATATAAAAAACACAAGTAAAAATATTCCATGTATTCGGTCATAGGAAATAGAAATACACTAATGTCTATTTATGAGCAATATAAGGCGTTTATATTTAAAACAATGCTTAGTTACAATATTTAGATTTACTTCTGTTATTTTATATTATACGTTAGAAAATACGTAAATAAGTGTAGTTATATTACAGTGAAGGAGAAATCCACTAAGAAAGCGCCTATATACCCAATGGTATTTTCTAAACTCCGAATGCTTTACAGAAACAATCATTCGTGCTCCCCAAACATGGCGTCGCGCGAACCTCCGCGAGAGGTTTCAAATTTGTACACGACGCCAGCGCCAATTGTGTGTCTAGATATATAACTACAATGTCTTTGGTTTATAGACACGTACCTACCTATAATATTTAGTTTAAATTAATAAATTCATATAGACATCAAGAAAACTTAGGTATATAATTTTAATAGGTTTATTTTACGCCGCTTTATAAACCGCCATGGTTATTTTTGAAGGTGATAATGCCAGCGAAATAGGCCCAGGGTGCAGCACCCAAAGTTACCCTGCATTTGGTATCAATGAGTTGATGGATAACCCCAAAAAACCAGTAACCAGATCCAGGTAACTTATCCCAACCAGGATTTGTACCCGGGACCGCTCGTTTCAGTCAGACATGGTAACTGTTTCACTATAATATTAGTACTAAAGATTTTGAAATGCTGGAGAAAGACTGTCGCTAAAATTTGGTTACAACAAATAATTTAACTATGGATATAGGCTATAATAAAAATAGTAATATAATGTCTAATAGTAATAATGAAAAAGATTTTTGTCTTACCTTCTTTACTTTGGCGACAAGCTCTACGAGGACCGGAGCCGTGGAAGGTGTTCCCCTACTTCCGTCCGCCCCCTTGTCCAGGCAACACCCCCAGTTTTCTAGCTTGCCTCATGTACCTATTGTAATTTGTCCAGGTCTTGTCGGATTCCCAAATTTTGTACAGATCAAACAGTCGCTGTTGCTCCGGCGTCAGGCCTAAGTCAGAGTCGTCTCTGTCCGTACTGGACCGTCCAGCAGGCTGCGAGGCGCCCTCCGAGGGAGCCCTACCCGCACCCGCACCCTGCTGGCTGTCGAGTCTGTCCGTCCTGGACTTACGCTTCCGACTCGACTGGGGAGGACTATCGTCTGTACTCTGTGGGGGCAGTGTCTGGACTTGGCCGCCCGCTGTAGAAGGTGACGCCTTCGCTTCCCCCTGAGGGTCCTCAGGAGGAAGGTCAAACGTCACCCTCGGGCGC
>JAJSOF020000041.1:5177794-5223494 GCA_025594305.2 Periplaneta americana
ATTATTTTTAATTTATTGCAATCAATATGTTTAATGCCATTAAACTAGTGGATCCCAACGTTTTGAGTTTCAGGATCCTATAAAGCTCATATTTCATTTTGGCGAATCCCAACATGTTTTGTACATTATTTATGCTGGTAATCATGTTCTACTCATCAAACATTTGCATGTAGTGAATTAAACATCCTTAGTAAATTGACAGCGATATTAAATTTCAGTTTTAGCTTTTAAGTATAATCTGGAAATACTAAAATATAAAGTTATTTTACGTTATATCCTGTATTCGCTGTGAAAATTGAAGCCATTTTTTAGACTTGCCGTAAGGTTATTGATGTTAGTTTGCAAAATCTCAATCATTGATACTTTAAGGACCATTTCACCAAGCTCATTTAACTTTAATTGTTACTTAAAGTGTTTTAATCGACACTTACAGGGACAATGCATTTCACAACACAAATTGGGCTTCAACTTGTCATTAAACTACATTTAACTAAATTGGTCAATATTTCATCATTTAAATAATTAATCCTGCATTAACGACAATAACTTATGATGCCGAGGACAATGATGGACTTGATATTTGAAAATGATGATTTCTCACCAAGACAGGTGAAGTTAATTAATTTAATTCTGTGAGAAACTATGAAAAACAAGTACCAAAGGATCAGAAAGTAACATTTCAGTTCTCCTCGTTCTGTGAATTGCATTTACCCCTGAAAAACCAGAAGAAGTGATCACAAAATATGACATAAGTGATATTTCTGCAGAAATTTTCAGTCTTTCAACAATAAAATGTTATTGCGCCCCACTACTCATCTTAAAAAGGCAAAGTACCGATCAACCAAGTAAAAACAGAAGACACTGTAAAAGTGCAAAAGTACATACTGCACCTTCAGAATTCAAAGAGTTTTACCAGAAAATATTGCAGTGGCCATCTACGGCGGACGATGAGATGTTGGAATAGGACTTGTGATTGATTTTAATATATTACAGTCTGATCCGTTTGGGTATGGATAATATTAATTTATTATTATAAAGCTATTATAATGCTTATTAACTGGCTTTTAAGGAACCCGGTGGTTCATTGCCGCCCTCACATAAGCCCGCCATTGGTCCCTATCCTAAGCAAGATTAATCCAGTCTCTATCATCATATCCCACCTCCCTCAAATCCATTTTAATATTATCCTCCCATCTACATCTCGGCCTCTCCAAAGTCTTTTTCCCTCCAGTCTCCCAACTAACACTCTATATGCATTTCTGGATTCGCCCATACGTGCTACATGCCCTGCCCATCTCAAACGTCTGGATTTAATGTTCCTAATTATGTCAGGTCAAAATACAATGCGTGCAGCTCTGCGTTGTGTAACTTTCTCCATTCTCCTGTAACTTCATCCCTCTTAGCCCCAAATATTTTCCTAAGAACCTTATTCTCAAACACCCTTAATCTCTGTTCCTCTCTCAAAGTGAGAGTCCAAGTTTCACAACCATACAGAACAACCGGTAATATAACTGTTTTATAAATTCTAACTTTCAGATTTTTGGACAGAAGACTAGATGACAAAAGCTTCTCAACCGAATAATAACAGGCATTTCGCATATTAATTGTGTGTTTAATTTCCTCCCGAGTGTCATTTATATTTGTTACTGTTGCTCCAAGATATTTGAATTTTTCACCTCTTCAAAGGATAAATCTCAATTTTACATTTCCATTTCGTACAATATTCTGGTCATGAGACATAATAATATACTTTGTGTTTTCGGGATTTACTTCCAAACCTATCGCTTTACTTGTTTCAAATAAAATTTCTGTTTTTTCCCTAATCGTTTGTGAATTTTCGTATATTGGACGTATTACATTTTGGACCTTTTTGCTTTCTGGACATTTACTACTTGGACTAAGTTCTTTGGACGATTATTACTTGAATATTTTTGACCGAACCTTTTCTGTCTATGAACATTTTACATTGGACGAAATTACCTATAACCATTTTTACTTTTCAGAGATATGCCCATTTCGAAATTGCACATTGAATGAAATCACTCCCCATTTTCTCCCACTTCAACCCCATTTTCTTCTCATTTCTTCTTTCATCACGTTTCATCTTCCTGTTTCTTGACCCTTCCAAATTTCTTCAAGTCCCCGATGTTTTACTTCCTTTGTCTTTATTCCTTTTACCCTTTCCTGTATACCTTGCTTCTTACTTTCTCTCCTTCCTTTTTTTAATTTCCTTCCCCCCCCCCTCTTTATTTTTCTTTACCTGATTCTTTGCCTGTTTTCACATATCTCTTTTCATTTTGCCTGGTTTTCACTTGAGGTAAGCGTTCACTACATCGTATCGCACTGCTCGTACCAATCGCTCGCAACGGATATTTTAAGTGCAGTGCGTTCACTGTAACGGCTCCACCTCATCGCCTCATCGGATTCCCTATCAGCTGTTTAGAACATGACGTCGTACGATATTGACATTGCTGAAAACAGAGGAGTTGAGGTTAGGTCTATTAATTACGTCTGTTAGCGAATAAGAATTTGTAATTGCTTCATGCGTCTTAATTGAAAAGGAAGAAACGAAAGAAATATTGGTTACATAATATATTTGCAAGAAACGACTTGATTACTGTAATGGGAACGCCTCAAATTATATAATCCTTCGCAGTTTTCTACAAGCGAAATAAGTTTTCCGTCTGCCATTTTGGCGAGACACTGAACATGGCACAACATAATAGTAGTAGGTTTATTTTGCCTGGCAGAGTTAAGGCCATGAGGCCTTCTCTTCCACTCAACCAGGTTTCAATAATATACATGAGATGCAAAATTTGATTACAAAACAACACAAAAGAAAATACTTTAGAAATTACATAAAATATAGTAGGAAATTACAATAGACAAGATCAGTTACATAATATAAAATTACAAATAGTCAAGATCAGTTACATAATATATAAAATAAAGTAGAAAATTACACATAATCAAAATCAGTTACATAACATAAGGGGAATACACACACACACAATTTATAAGACCTAAAATGCCCGAGACAAATTGGACGATTAATTTACTTGAGATATATTATTCAGTTAATATACTAATTGAAGAATACATATGGGTGACAAGACATGAAATGTTGATTAGCAAAGTCCTACTAAATGGCATACAAACACAAATGATTAAGTAATATATGAAGATAATAAAAAAAGAAAAGAGAAAAAAAAAAGAAGAAGAGAGAGGAGAAAAAAAATAACAACTTGGTCATTTAAGACTATTTAGAAACTTCCGCAAGAGTCTAGTTCTGTTCATTAAAGACATTTCTAAGTAGAGTGTACTTAAAAGATTTTAGACTCCGACTGCTCCTGATTTCCTGTGACAAGGAATTCCAGTAATAATAGTAACAGTTGAGCAATTAAAATTGATTTATTAAAGAAGGCCATGATCGCACGCATCGGAAAAGTTGCTCATCCGAGAAACGTGGACGGATTTGCCGAGAGGCGATGCGTGCGATACCATGTAGTGAACGCTTGCTTTTAAAGTCCCTTAATTGTCTCCCTGCACGCTACACGCAGTGTCCAGCTGAGGAAGCTGCAACTCACTCCCTCTGCTTCGCGGTCCACCACCGACCAGCGCTGATCTCGGCATTCCAGGAACTCCGTCCAGGATGTGACGCAGGCAGGTTCGTAAATGTCAGACACGATAAGCACGTATTAAGACGCTAATGCCATCCCGCAAAGGTCAAAGACGTAAAAACAGATCGCGAGTTGTTCCCCCATAAATTAGCACATAATATCATGACAATTTAGCCGCCTGCACAGGACAAAAAAAAGTTCTCCACGCATCTGGACTAATCCGAATGAAGTGTGTCTTGGTGAAGCGAACCCTGCTTACTGAAATCGATCAGTAAAAAACCTCGCATTTTTTACAGTACTCTAATTTTTTCCCTATTTACACAAGGTGAGAGAGAGAGAGAGAGAGAGAGAGAGAGAGAAACTCATCCGGCCTTAATTAAGGATGACCACGAGGATCCGGAAATGAATAGCAAACAAATACAATTAATTAAATATGAATATTGTTATAAAATAAAATGTAATAATTAAGCACCATTGATTATCAATTGTAAAATAAAATCTTAGAAGATGACTAAATTATACTGATAAAAAATAGCATATCCTTAATTAAGGCCTTCTGAGTGGTATAAATGAAACTGTATAATCTGCAGGAATCTTTGAGAATTTGCGAGATGATTTTTTGAATTTCAAAAGATGATATTGCTAATTGTTTTAAAAATGATATGTAAATTTTGGTAAAGAACTCCGAGCACCAAAAAATAAACCTGTCACTGACCAACTGAAGAGAGGGATGTTATACTTGGCACTAAGGTAGGAAACACAAGGCTCATAAATGGTCCTCTTTTTCATGATCAACCTGATGAGGTTGGTTGAGATCTCTCTCCATGCGTATAGTTGGATCTATGATAATAGCCTTTTGTTGTTGCCTGTTTATTGCTATTATATCCGCTCTTCTGTGAGAGTCGTCTTCAGAAATGCAGTGGACCTCTTCATGAACTTCCCAACCCTTGTTCCGAAGAAGACAGGCGATAGCTCCACGGACTCTATGATGCCTGTTGTTACGCAATAACTCTCCTTTCCGACAAAAGCCCAACACGTGGTCAAGGGTGCATTTTAAAAAATATACTATCGAAAGTCAAACGGTTTTCGTATTATTTAGCGACAAATTTAGCGTATTTTATAAAAACAAGCCTCTTTCAGCGCTCAGAACTCTGGAACCATTTACTCCAGAACATTGAACGAGAGCTGAATTTGAAGCTGACATTTAGTAGGTTATGATAAGAAGTAATCCTTACTTTTATTGTATACAGAGAGACAGATAATCTGATTTTACTTACTTTTAGGCTTTTTGCCAATTTGTAAAAATGTAAAAAAATATCTAGAAAAAACCTTGCATTATTAAGAGGGATTCGGCATTGTTTGCTTAGAGGTATGGCAATAAGTTTAGAGGGTATTAAATAGATTATTTTCACACGCCTGGACTTGAACGGCGCTGTACCGCACGCACTGGCCGAGAGCTGAAGATAAGCGAGTGTTGGGCGTCATTTTACTCTTGTGTTTATGAAAACTTGTGATAAAGTTAGCCCAGCTATGCGCTACTAGACGAAACAGCACGTATTTGTCTCCTGGCCTTGCTTGTCTCGGCTAGCTTCCGTCTCACAGTCAGCTGGTTAGTTCACGCGCGTACTATTTATTTTCTTTATTTGATATTTTCAATAGTTCCTTATCAACGTATCATCAGTAAAAATATATGTTTATTTGTACTTTCAATGCGGAATCTAACTATATATTTTCAAAATATTTTTTTCTTGGCAAAGGCGTCTTAATAGGGAAAAATCTAAATTTCTCCATTTCCTTAAAAAGTAGGAAAATGTGTTTATATGTGAATATAAACTTTAATTTCTCAGCATCAAAATAAACCATGATTTTGATCATCGGGTGAAAGGGTTTCGGAGCTACAACAGTTTAAAGTTGTTAATTTAATGAAAATACGATAAATTTAAATATTTTTAATTTAAACGCTATGAAGTTCTGATGCCTCAAACTTTGCACAAAGCATTGTATCACAGTTCTCAACGTACAAAAAAAAGTTCCATTGTATTTAGAAATTGTAAGGTCAATTTTCTCTATATTTCGGTCGATTTGAGATGGAAAAGCTCTTACAAAACATTCACTGTACCATACCCGATGACTCAGGCATCGACGTCTACGAAGAGCGTTCCTAAGCTTGGCTTATTGTTCTCTGGGACGTTCTCCGAAGTAACAGCTTCGATAATAATATTTTTATTTTGGTTTCTTTCTTCCTTCTACATCTGAGAGAAGCATGTTTTTTTTAGAACAGAGTGTAGCATGACTCTTGCTAACTGTTTTCAAGTAACACCACCTACAAGTAACATGTCCGACCTGAGAATGACGCAGCCTTTTGACCAGAACTAAATCTTTCTTCGGCTTAGGAGTGTGGGAAGGTAACTTGCGAATTCACCGTCAATAAAAAATGGAACCACTCTCGCTGTCTGCAATGGCTACACAAGGAGAACAAGGGCAATAAACCGAGAATAGGGGAGGAACAATGAGAAGATGGTGAAGACGGGGACTTAAATAATGTGAATATGAGGAAGAAAAGGAGAACACCAGGCGAAAAAAGGTAATACAACAAAAACAACGAGAATACAAAGAGAAGACCAGGAATATATGGAGAACATTTCTTTTAATTGGTCATTTTACGACACTTTTTCAACTGCTATGGTTATATAGCGTCTCAATGAAATGAAGGTGATAATTCCAGCGAAATGAGTCCAGGGTCCAGCGCAGAAAGTTACCAGCATTTGCTATTATTCGCTTGAGCGAAAACCCCGGATAAAACCTCCAACTTGTACCAACTAGGATTTGAACCTGGGCCTGCTCGTTCACGGTCAGACATGCTACATGCTAACCTTTACTCCAGAGCGGTGGATTATAAGAAAGACAAGGCGAATGAAAGGAGAACAATGTGATTTAGAGAAAGAGGGGAATACAAGGGAAACGAGGAGAATACAAGGAGAACAAGGGTAAATACAAATATAACGAGAGGAAAACAAGGAGATTAGAAGGCGAACAAAAGGGAATACAAGGAGAACAAGGAAATACAACGAGAACAAGGAAATACAACGAGAACAAGGGAAGTACAAGAAGAACAAGAGTAATAAAAGGAGAACCGTGTTAACTCGAGAAAGTGGAATACAAGGAGAACGGGAACAAGGGAAATACAAGGAGAATAAGAGGAATACACGGAGAACAAGGGGAATACAAGGAGAATAAGAGGAATACACGGAGAACAAGGGGAACGCAAGGAGAATAAGAGGAATACACGGAGAACAAGGGGAATACAAGGAGAATAAGAGGAATACACGGAGAACAAGGGGAATACAAGGAGAATAAGAGGAATACACGGAGAACAAGGGGAATACAAGGAGAATAAGAGGAATACACGGAGAACAAGGGGAATACAAGGAGAATAAGAGGAATACACGGAGAACAAGGGGAATACAAGGAGAATAAGAGGAATACACGGAGAACAAGGGGAATACAAGGAGAATAAGAGGAATACACGGAGAACAAGGGGAATACAAGGAGAACAAGGGGAATACAAGGAGAATAAGAGGAATACACGGAGAACAAGGGGAACACAATGAGAATAAGAGGAATACACGGAGAACAAGGGAATACAAGGAGAACAAGGGGAATACAAGGAGAACAAGGGGAATACAAGGAGAATAAGAGGAATACACGGAGAACAAGGGGAAATACAAGGATACCAATAAGAATAGAAGGAGAACAAAGGGTAGTACAAGTAGAACAAAGGGAAGAATTAGATTAGTTGTTATGATAAGAAAAGTTTGCGACAATTAAAGGGGAGGACTAACAACTTCACACTGAAGAAGGTTGCGAAATGCAAACGAGATATTTAAGTTGAAGGTGTATTACAACGAAAGGATTAATTAAGCAACAGGTACAGTGCGTCTAGATAACAGGCGTACACTGTCAGTCATTCTTTCACAAAGAGCTTTACAAACGTGTTATTAGCCGTCTTGTCTATACTTATTCGTCTTGCAAGTCACCAGTCAACAAAGACACGTACGTACCACAATGGTCAACGTCAGAAAAGACTACGAGCTATGTTATATTATGTATGTATGTATGTATGTATGTATGTATGTATGTATGTATGTATGTATGTATGTATGTATGTATGTATGTATGTATTTATGCATGTATGCATGTATGTATGTATGTATGTATGTATTTATGTATGTATGTATGTATGTATGTATGTATGTATGTATGTATGTATGTATGTATTTATGTATGTATGTATGTATTTATGTATGTATGTATGTATGTATGTATGTATGTATGTATTTATGTATGTATGTATGTATGTATGTATGTATGTATGTATGTATGTATTTATGTTTGTATGTACGTACGTATGTATGCATGTATGTATATATGCATGTATGTATGTACGTACAGTATGTACGTACATATATATATATATATATATATATATAATTTGAACTGGTAATGGAAATTACGGGAAAACGGCTGAACGGATTTTAATGAATGACCCGCCATTTTGAAGCTTGGAATCCAAGGATTTTCAGAAAAATAATAACTTTCAGTGAAGCGTTAGTTTTCCTACATAATTTTCCTATTTTCCAAAATCCATCATTCGTCAATTCTGAGAATTAATTGCATTTCAGAATAAAACAAAACACCACTACAATAAACAATAGGCTATTACACGAAGGCCATGAGCTACAGGATTGCTGACATATTTAGAGTTCAGATTCAATTGGTTATTAAAAACTTAAATACTTACTGAAAATTTATAGGTCTGATTCTGTGGTGTGTAATTTTCTGAGTATAGCTGTGTATTAGATATTAAAATCTACAAAACTAGAGGTGGTTTGATGACATTATTACCATTAGAAATGAAATATTATTATGTATAGTTAATGCCAGGTGATTATTTTTCATTAATTTATTATAGGCCTAGATATTAATGCTATATTGATGATGTGAAAGTGAAACGTTTTGGAGTTATATAAGTAGATGTAGAGAATATCTTAAATTAACTCTTCATTTCTATAATTTACTGAATGGCGGCTATTATATATAACTACAAAACTTACGTAAGATAATAATATTGTTATTGTTATTAAAAATCAAATATTTTTATTGTTATTAATCAAGTGGGTTTGGGTCTTTTTCATATACTTAATGGCGGTGTGGTGTATATATTTATATGCATCATTCCCTTCAGTATTGGCTCGGAGAGCGCAAAAATTACAGTTCCTAAGGAAAGACCAAAAGTTATTACGTATTGATAAAATAAGAGACCTACAAGGTTTGCAGTCTCCCGATCGTTTCAGCAAGATCTCTTAGCAGGATAAAATGATTTTACCCTTTACATTTCAAGTTCTACATGCAGCAGCTATACCAACATGCTATGTCTATTGTTCGAAAGCATAGCAAACCTGTCTTTTTTTAACTTTCACCCACAATCCACAATGATCTTTACTCCCACATGAAAAAATCCACTGATCGTCCTGACATTGTTACTTGCGTTTTCGCGTTGAAACTCTAAAACTGAAGGTGGGTAGGCTAAGTTCAAGAAAAAGTATTTGGCACAAAAAACCATTCAGAGGGAGTATGTTTCATTATTACGGAAGCAAATAACTTCCAAAATGTCTGGTATTCTTCATTGAAAATAAATCTGAAAAAAATTTACTTGAAAGTCTAATGAACTTAGTTCGCATCATTTGCTGCACAAGCCACTAGTTTTATATATATTTTTAATTGGTTACTTCACAACGCTGTATCAACTACTAGGTCATTTAGCATCGATGGAATTGGTGATAGCGAGATGTTATTTGGCGAGTTGAGGCCGAGGATTCGCCATAGATTACCTGCCATTCTCCTTGAGGTTGGGGAAAAACTTGGAAAAACCTCAACCAGGTAATCAGTCCAAGCGGGAACCGAACCCACGCCCAAGCGCAACTCTGGATCGGCAGCCAATCGTCTCAGCCGACTGAGGTACGCCGATGGCTAAATTTTATCTTTATTCAATAAATATATAAATAAAATACATAGCCTAGGCACATATTGTAAACGAAGGGTCAAAAAAGTGATTTTCGAAAAAAAAAATGTGACTTTGGCCCTTTTAGCACAAGGTTGTCAGTACATAATCGAGAAATTTTGTGGTTTCTTGTGGTATACAACACTTGAAGGGTCGTGACGAACAGGCAATGTAGCGAGGTCATAAATCTTAAATCGGACGGCTGATCCTTCGAACCGACTCCATGCAGTCGCGGCACTTTCTCCTCGATGTGGGGCGCCCAAGTGGGTCGCCACCTCCACCTCATCCTCCAAATATCGCTTTTATTCTCCTCTTGGTCTTGCTTCAGCATTCCAGCCTCTCTTTTGTTTCGCATTTCCAACAACTTCCACTTTTCTTTCTCCACTTCTCCGCCTTCCTGGTCTTTACTTACTCTCTACTTCCATCTCCATACGTTTCTTTCTTTTACCTTTCTTCGTTCATTACATTCCTAACTTCTAAATTTTTTAGTTATATTTTATAGAAAGAAATGACGTGACTATGTGAGGAGAAAATCCACAAACTATTAGGGAAAACACGGGAATTTTACTTGGAACAAGTAAATAGATAGGTTTGGAAGTAAATCCCGAAAAGACAAAGTACTGCGACTTGACAGACGTAACACAGTCCGCTCAATAATTGCTAACAGATTAAGGGATCATGGTGAATACGAAGTGTATGAGGAAGTTCAATGTCTTTCTACGGAAGGATCTACACTAGGGCTGGGGACGGAGCAGTTCGGTTCGGAGCAGTTACTGTGACGTCATTACTCGGTTGAACCGAGTAAAGTACCGAGTACAAATTTGTGGCGGCAGATTTAAAATTTAGATAGATTGAGTCGATTTTAGAACGTACTTCGAAAGTGAAACCAAGCGTATTTTAAAATTCGTTGTAGTAAAGCGCTTTCGCTTTGGCAATTGACGACAAAAAAGTGTTTCTCTTCTTTGCAAAATGGCGGTTGCAAATTTCATTTACGTGATTATAACTATTTGCGGAGTTATTTTGTATGAAAGGCCTATTTAACTTTCAGTGTTGTTATATATGACAGACGAAATAAAATTAATAAAATAATTTATAATACTAACAGCTAATAAATTAACATGTGAGGTAAACGTTAAACGCTGCAGCTAAGTAAAAATGAGGTTAGAAACGGGTTGCTTAAAACACTTAAAAATAACACACACTTATTTACTATTACGGAAAGTGGATAAAATAATCAATAAAACGTGGAATCTTACACACCCTCTTACTTTCCCTCCTTCCTCAACACAAATCCAATAAACACAAATAGAAGAAAAATATAATGCACTTCTTTTTTTAACATATTTTAATATTAATCAAACACTGTAATATGATGATGATGATGATGATGATGATGATAATAATAATAATAATAATAATAATAATAATAATAATAATAATAATCATAGTAATAATATTATATAATAATAATAATAATAATAATAATAATAATAATAATAATAATAATAATAATAGAAGGAAATAATTTGTCCTGCAGCAGAAAATATTTAAATACAACAGTACCTACGTTGTTGTCTGCTAGAATTAAGTAAAACACGTGAACTCTGTTTGAACGTTTGAACTGACCGGTAACGGCTACGGTTAACCGAGTAACTTCGGTGCTCCGCTGGCAAGCACATAAACCGATAGAACCGAGTAACTCAACGGATCTACTCGCTCCGGCCCCAGCTCTAATCTACACGGCGTGCTGATATCATAATAATTGACCGAAATAAAAAAAAACTGGTCTCATTTTTGACCCAACAGTAAGGTATGAAATTAATGAAGATCAACCAAAGCAGGTACATGAAGAGAATCGCGCTATTTACCTTCCATGCTGTGATGATCTCAGTCATAAATATAATATTCAACATTGGAATGTCATTGTACTTATGTTTGGTGCGCGAGGAACAATTCCCAAATTTACATTCGAGATCCTCCGAAAATTTAAGGTTGCTGAAAAGACTCTTCATTCAAATGCATCAACCATTTTAAAATCTTGATTGAATATCGTCAATCACATCTCTATTCATCTCTATAATATTCAGTGTATATGATTTATTTTCAATTAATTTTTATCGTTTTGATAGCTACCAAATCTTGTCGTAGAATATTATTATTATTATTTTTTTTAAATTTCATTATGTACTTTTCTAACATTCATTTACATTTTCTTTTTTGTTCATTTGAATTGTTTAGGATGCCGATATTTTAAATCCAAGATTTGGACGGCTATCATTTCAATATACTCGTACCATTATGACTCGTGACCACAATATTGTAAGAAATGGAAATATAAAAATTGGAAATGTATCCTTTGAAGAGGTGGAAAAATTCAAATATCTTGGAGGAACAGTAACAAATATAAATGACACTCGGGAGGAAGTTAAAAGCAGAATAAATATGGGAAATGCCTGTTATTATTCGGTTGAGAAGCTTTTGTAATCCAGTCTGCTGTGAAAAAAGCTGAAAATTTTATAAATTCAAACAATTAGAATTACCGGTTGTTCTGTATGGTTGTGAATGCTCACTTTGAGAGAGGAACAGAGATTAACGATGCTTGAGAATAAGGTACTTAGAAAAATATTTGGCGCTAAGAGGGATGAATTTACAGGAGAATCGAGCGGGTTATTTTACGACGCTGTATCAATATCTCTGGTTATTTAACGTCTGAATGAAGTGAAGGTGATAATGCCGGTGAAATGAGTCCGGGGTCCAGCACCGATAGTTACCCAGCATTTGTTCATATTGGATTGAGGGAAAACCCCGGAAAAAACCTCAACTAGATAACTTGCCCCGACCGGAAATCGAACCCGGGCCACCTGGTTTCGCGGCCAGACGCGCCAGCCGTTACTCCACAGGTGTGGACCAGGAGAATGGAGAAAGTTACACAACGCAGAACTGCACGCATTGTATTCTTCACCTAACATAATTAGGAACATTAAATTCAGACGTTTGAGATAGGCAGGACATGTAGCACGTATGAGCGAATATATGTATATAGGGTGTTAGTTGGAAGGCCGGAGGGAAAGAAGACCTTTGGGAGGGCAAGACGTAGATGGGAGGATAATATTAAAATGGATTTGAGGGAGGTGGGATATGATTGTAGAGACTGGATTAATCTTGCTCAGGATAGGGACTGATGGCGGGTTATGTGAGGGCGACAATGAACCTCCGTGTTCCTTAAAAGCCAGTAAGTAAGTATGTCTTTCGCCAGTCGTAGATTACATGCTGAGCAAATTTTATTGTATAAAATATTCAACGGTCTAGGGATGATAGCGAAATATTATCACTAATCCAGTTTAACGTTAGAACACACTGTGGTTAAAACATCACATTTAAGAAATCGTCAATTGTTATATTATTAAAAAAACCAAACACTTTAGCACATAAAAATTCACCAGTGTTAAAAATGTGTTCGAAATTCAATGAAATATGTAAAACATGGAATCTAGATTTCAGCATTTCTTATATGAAATACACTACCGGTCAAATGTTTTCGGTCACCTATCACAGCTATGGATTTGTGATTAAAACAGGGATTTCGTTTTGAATATTCTATCATATCATAATGCTAGAGAGACAAAATATTTATTTTGCTGGTCTATTTAGTTTTTTCCGATGTGCATGTACAGTAGTGGCAAAAAAACCGGACCGACCCTTGTAGCTGATTTCAGAGCCTTGTTCACTCCGGAGCGTGATAGACTGGTAACTAAGACTTTCGTGGTTCGAATCCTGCCTGGGATGGAAACTTTTTTTGTTTTTTTTTTTATTTTATTTTATTGGGTTATTTTACGACGCTGTATCAACATATCTGGTTATTTAGCGTCTGAATGAAATGAAGGTGATAATGCTGGCGAAATGAGTCCGGGGTCCAGCACCGATAGTTACCCAGCATTTGTTCATATTGGGTTGAGGGAAAACCCCGGAAAAAACCTCAACTAGATAACTTGCCCCGACCGGAAATCGAACCCGGGCCACTTGGTTTCGCGGCCAGACGCGCTGATCGTTACTCCACAGGTGTGGACCTTTTTTTTTTGTTCCGTATTCAAATTTATTCCCGATAGTTTTCTATTGCAGCGATATTTTATCAGAACATTAATTTTACCAGCTTGTTTTCTAATGGCTTTCGAAATGGGCTGCATCAGCAGTCGAAACTACAACAATAATTGTTTCAATAGATTACTCGCTATCTTGTGAATGCGGGCGTGGCATGCGCAGTGGCTCATTTCGGGGACTGATTATTCCGTCGGTCCGGTTTTTTGCCACTATTGTACATTGAAATAAAGTATATAGTTTTTTTCATAGCTGATCGAAAACTTTTGACCGGTAGTGTATAAACATTTTCTTATTAATATACTGAAGATAGTTTATTTTAAAAAAATTTGCTATCTATTTATTACTCAGTAATTTGCCACTTATAGCTACATTTTACATATTTTGATTATGATATATCTATATTTATCTATTCTTAATTTTTTTATTTTGCATTTTTCATTTATATCTGTATCTGTGTCTTTCATTTACGTAGTATGTATTTGTCAGTTTTTTTTTTCATTTTTCATTTGTATTATTCATTTGCATTTACACTTGTACCAACCCTATATGCACATAGAATTATTCCAATTCAGAAACAACTAAGTAAACTAAAAGAACTCGAAAGGAAATAACATTTCAATGGATACCTAGTCATTGTGGTATATCTGGAAACGAGAAAGTCGATAATATTGCAAAACAAGCAACATATTTGCAACCAAGACCTCTTCAAGTGATATCTCTATCCAGTGCGTTTGCTTCAGTAAAGTCCCATTTTACAAACCTATGGATCAACAATTGGCTCTCTTCTGACAAAGGAAAAATTTTACAGTCCGTACAAAAGAAACCAAATGACCTGGAAATGTACAAAAACTTGCCCAGACATGTTCAAACATTTTTAACAAGAGCCAGAACAGGTCACATTGTCACACAATTGTACCTACACCAATTTCACATTTCTGATAATCCTACTTGTCTGTGGTGTAATAATCATGATGAAGATCTGGAACACATTCTTCTATACTGTCCATCCATAAACCACAAAAGAAGTAAATTAAAATCATCAGTACCAGTTGCAGAAGACACAGCCCTGCAGTATATATTGACTACACCCCAACTCTGGCTACTAGCAACAGGCATCTATAATGAACACCGATCAAAATACCCCTCATTTCTCGTGAAAAACAACAACTGAATAGACTACAGTGGACTATAGTGGACTTTATGTTGTCAGCAAACAGCTGGATACATTAAGAAGATTAATTACACTTGTACCTTGCATTTGAATCTGTTTTATCTCTTTTTTCATGTTATCTCCAATTTTATGTTCTAAGCAAATATTTGTACTGTCTATTGTAATTGGGGCTTTACCTTGTATAGACGTAAATAAATAAATAAGTAAGTAAATAAATAAATAAATAAATAGTTCACGTATTAATACAGGGACATCATTTTATTTTTACTTCAATTTTTATTGTACCTGAGTTTTTGTATGTACTTCACTCCCATCCCTTCTACTAATGAAGTTCCAACTGTCCTCCACACAGAACCAAGGTCGCATATAGTACTGAGTTAGTGAGTATAGTACGTTTCAGAAATATGTTCGCATTTTCCAGTGACGAAAGGGCTTTCAATATTGAATATTTTCGCACAGGTACTGTCCGTTTGCCTACGTCGCATCCCGATTCCCCCACCTACTTTTACTCGCCCCTCTGTGAAGCTAGTGGCTGGGCTCTCTTGGCTCTTTTCCGAAAACATTAATTTCTGTTGTAATATTATACAACTGTTTAAAATAACTTAAATAAAAGGGCCTCGTTAAGTAATTAACTGTCACGTGATTTCCCCTCTTTATACGATCCTGCGACATAACTACTTGAACAGACAGTAGATAGCATGTCTGAGTAAATTTATCTTTTCCGATCGGGCAGAAGTGAAGAGTGAATTTACAGTACGTAAGGTCTCTTTTATAGAGTAGGTACAGAATTATTTCAGCATGAGTTACTAGTACGAAGGACGAAACTGGTAATAGGAATTAGATGCAATAGTCTATAGTGCGATAGTATGCACAAAAAAACTGAAGCCTGTATCGAAATGAACGGCCACCATTTTAAAAAATGTGTTTAAATATCCATATTATGATTATTTTTCAATTTAACTTCATTCCCTGTAGTGTACGCTAATGTGCTGTAGACAGTATAATATACACTGCATAATGAATACGTCCGAATGGATAGCTCAGTTCGTGGGTAAAAAACATTTATTGTTAATACTGTACTGTATTTTGATTAAACAAAAACCTAATGAAAATGATCAAACTCAAACTTGCGACATTTCCTAGTTTACGTAAATGGACGAACTATTTTTCTCCCCTCCTATACCTAGTAAAGTGATTTGTTTGTATTTTACGTTAGTATCATCGAACTCCGTTCGTGGAAGGGGTAGCAAACGGTGTTTTCTGTTTTCAACCGTTAATCCAAAAGTATAGCCAGGTTAATATTAAAAATATTAGTAAAAATAAAATGATGTCCCTGTACATACGGTATTAATTATAAAATGTTAAAAATCGCAGCTGTTAAAACCATTACAACCCACGGTAAATGATTCACGTCTTTAAATAACAGGTTAAAAATAAACGCCGCCATGTGGCGATAATGGTCCACTGTGCGCCGCGTTGAGGTAGGTCAGGGCACAGCCTTGCTGTTACTTTCACTCCGCGCGCTGCTCGTTTCTTATCGCTCATCACTGCCTCAAATAGGCCACGACCCTGGAATACAACAGTCTCTGGATCTGGATCCATCCGCAGCTCATCTTATGCCAGAAACACAGCGACACCCGCCTACCAAGGGTCCTCTTCTCCTTCTTCTCTACGGGCGGAATTCTGGAACGATCCTTCAACTCATCCTTTATGCTTCCTTCGTAAAGGAAATAAAGAGGAAAGTCTCCCTTCCTTAAACTCAAAAGAGTATTCTTGGTTATATCTTACAGCCACCTTAATGAAGGTTGGATTTTAAGGCTTCCTTTAATGGTCTGACATGTTAGGTATCGCAATAAAACAAATTGTTCCCACGTATTGGTCGTAGAATACATATTACTAGTAGCGGAGTCAGTACACGAGACATAATTAAGAATATTTTGATCAACATCTATACAGGGTGTTTAAAAAATATAGGGCATAATTTCAGGTATGTATTTCCCACGTGTAGACAATCAAAATAGTTCATTACAACATGTGTCCGGAAATGCTTCATTTCCGAGTTATGGCCTTCACAACATTGAAATTCACCGGAACGTTTTTCTTTCCGCAGGTCGTTGTCATTACAGAAGATGTTCAAAATGTCCACCTCCTGCTTGAATACAGACCTCACATCGATGTCTCATTGACCTGCGAACACGATCCCAAACTCCAGGAGTATTGCGTATGTCCTCAGAACATGCCACAATTCGATTCCGAAGGGATTTCGAAATCAGGCACCGGAGACGAATAAACCAATGATTTTAAATGGCCCCATAAGTAGAACTCGGGAGGATTCAGATCAGGTGAGCGTGGAGGCCAAGCAATTGGGCCTATCCATCGATCAGGAAACCTTCGATCCAAGTACCGGCGAGCCGTACGACTGGAGTGTGCAGGAGCGCCATCATGCAAGAAGTGAATGTGTTGACGATTGATCGGTGGAGTGTTTTCTAAAACATGAGGTATGGTGTTTTCCAGGAAGTTTGTGTACGCCTACCCCGTAAGTCTGTTTACAAGTACATGGGGTCCAACTAATCGATCACCGATGATATCGGCCCACATGTTGAGGGAGAACCGCACCTGGTGATGAGATGGAACAGTTGCACGTGGGTTTTCATACGCCCATACATGCTGATTGTGGAAATTTGTTATGCCATCTAGTGTGAACTGTGCTTCATCTGTAAATGATACTAAGGCAGGAAAGTTCGGATTTACACCACACTGCTGCAAGAACCACTGACAGAACCTAACTCGTGCAGGGTAATCTGCTGGTGACAGGGCCTGTACACGTTGCAAATGATAAGGATACAATTGATACTCTTTCAACAGTCTCCAGACAGTAGTATGAGGAACATTGACTTGCAACACTACCCTTCGTGTCATGTTCACAGCCTCCAGAATCTCCTCCTGTACATCTGGAGTTGTAGATCTTGGTCGTCCCCTTCCCAAACCAGGAGAGTTAAATTTTCCATACTCGCACAGACGGTAATGGAGACGTACAAATATCTTCCGATCTGGACATTGTCGCTGTGGGTACCTCTCCTGGTACAAACGACGAGCCAGCGCAGCATTGCCGTCCGCCTTACCGTACATGAAGTGTATCTCTGCCAGCTCTTGATTTGAATACATGTCGCACAGTCTAACGCCTACACAACACTGAATGTAACCTTCGCCTCGGAATGAACTGTCAGAGTGCCCACTTAATGTCTCCTTTGACGGCAACGACTTGCGGAAAGAAAAACGTTCCGGTGAATTTCAATGTTGTGAAGGCCATAACTCGGAAATAAAGTATTTCCGGACACATGTTGTAATGAAATATTTTGATTGTCTACATGTGGGAAATACATACCTGAAATTATGCCCCGTATTTTTTAAACACTCTTTATACATAATTTGAACTGGTAATGGAAATTACGGGAAAACGGCTGAACAGATTTTAATAAATGACCCCTCATTTTGAAGCTGGGGAACCCAAAGTTTTTCAGAAAAATAGTAGTTTTCGGTGAAATGTAAATTTTCCTACATCATTTTCCTATTTCCCAAAATCCATCTTTAGTCAGTTTTGATAACTAATTAATTGCAATTCGGAATAAAACAAAACACACACTACAATAAACAATAGACTATTACACGAAGGCCATGACCTACAGTATTGCTGACATAGTTAAGAGTTCAGATGGCTCAGATTCTTTCACATCATAATGTCAATATGTCGATCTTAATTTGTGTAATTTTTTTTGATAACGCATAAAAAATAATTTACAGGTCTGATTCTCTGATCTGTATTTTTCCGAGTACAGCTGTGTATTGGATATTAAGAACTACAAAACTTAAGAATGTTTAATGACACTATTACCATTAAAAATGAAATATTATTATAGTTAATGCAACACACAATGGTATACTGATGATAAGAAAGTGAAACCTTTTGGGGCTTTAAGTAAGTAGTCTGGAGGCAAAAATTACAGTTCCTAAGAAAAGACCAAAAGGTATTACTTACTGATAAAATAAGAGGCCTACAAGATTTTGTAGTCTCTTGATCACCTCAGCAACATCTCTTAGTGGGAAAAAGTGATTTTGCCCTCTACATTTCAGGGTAGTTCACGAAACATGCAGCAGGTAAGCTATACCAAGATGCTAAGTCTTTTCTTCAAAGCATGACAAATCTTACATTTTCTTAACTTTCACCTAAAATCCGCAATGACCTGAAATAGCTACTGCATTACTCCCACATGAAAAACCCACTGATCATCCTGACATTGTTACTTGCGATTTCGCATTGAAACTCAAGAACTGAAAACGGATAGGTTCAAGGAAAAGTATTTGGCATAAAAAACATTCAGAGGGAGTATGTTTCACTATTATGGAAGCAAATAACTTTCAAAATGTCTGGTATTCTTCATTGAAAATAAATCTGAACAATTTTTATTTGAACTTCTTATGGACTTAGTTTGCAGCATTTGCTGCACAAGCCACTAGCAAGAAATATATCTTCGATTTATTATTTAAAAACCATTTCTTTTCTTTACATATTGTAGAGTGTGTTGAAATTGCACTTACTTAGGTTGGTAATAACTATTGGCGCCATAATGTGTGTTTTGTTTACATTTTTCGAATTGCTGCTTGGATTGAAATGGACAAAAAGAGGTTTACAAAGGAAGAAAAGAACTTTCTGCTTCTCATGATTGAAAAGTAAAAACATATCATTGAAAATAAAGAGACGGACGGTTCCTCTCTTCTTCAAAAGAGGAAAGCTTGGACGGAAATTCAAAGTAGATTTAATAGTGAACCCAACCACACAAAGGTAAGTCATTTTTCTACTCATTTTAACTGTTTATTGTCATTATTATTCAAATTAAGCGTTCCCAATAATTAATTAGGTGCTTAGAAGGCATTATCGTCATATTAAAATAAGTATATCACTGTTTCAATATATATAATAATAATAATAATAATAATAATAATAATAATAATAATGATTTATTTTAGCTGGCAGAGTTAAGGCCGTAAGGCCTTCTCTTCCACACAACCAGCAAAAGTGTATATACATATGCATGAACTTACAAAGAATTCAACAATTTGATTTAGATGAGAGTTACATGTATACAAGAGTTATTTACGAATTAAACAACAAAGTACTATGAACTATTAATTAAACACTGAAATAAACTGGGTAGCAGAATTAAACTAAAATACATAGAATGTTAATATATTTCAAATTGTATTAGATAATAGAAAGAGATTATTATGAGACAATTTTGAAAATGCAGCACAATCAGGATGATGTCTAAAGAAAAAAAGCAACAGTGTAGTCAGTAATATTTTAAATCAGTATGATTGGAGTGAAATGCTAATAAGGTTATCTTTTAAGCTGTTCTTAAAGGTGTTTGTTGTCTTGCAGCCCCTAATACTTTGTGACAAGGAATTCCATTGACGCGAGGTGGATATTGTAAAAGATGAGGAATAACAAGATGTTCTATGAAGAGGTATATTTAGCGTGCCACAGATAAGTGATCTGGTATTTACGTCGTGGTTAGAGTATAGATAAGAGAAACGAGACGAAAGGTAATTAGGTGTTGAGGTGTGCAGAATTCGAAAAAGTAAAGACAAAGAGTGTAAAGTTCTGCGTTCTTTAAGTCGGAGCCACGAGAGACTTGCGAAGGACGGTGATATGTGATCATATCGTCGGATGTTGCACACGTATCTGATGCACATATTCTGAGCTCGCTGTAACTTGACTGACAGTTCAGAACTTAGGTCACTTAACAAAACGTCACAATAATCGAAGTGCGGCATTACTAGGGTTTGTACTAGGGTAAGTTTTAGTTGCTGGGGCAAGAAGTTTCTCAAGCGACTCAAAGAGTGAAAGGAGGAACAGATTTTCTTTATCGTTTCTTTAACTTGAAAATTCCAACTTAGATTATTATCAAAAAAGAAGCCAAGATTTTTTACGACAGATGAATAAGGGATTAGCGTGTTGTTAGCGTGTTATATTATAAGATATGTGATCTGTTTTCAGATAACTGTTACCCAATTGCAAAAATGTTGGGACAACATTAAAACAAAAATAAAAAGGGATTTGGCTGCAGCCAAACGACAAAAATTTGCTACAGGAGGTGGTCCCTCGAAGAAATCGAAGGGCGGCTATGACAACCCAAAAATAGACTCTATCATAATGAATGCAACCGATATTGAACTGCAAGACGCTATTGATAGTGATACAGTGATGCTGCTTTCTAAAGCCTCATGTAAGTTATAAAGAATTATAAATTTTCCTAAAATTTTCTCAAATTCATTCCCTCTACAGGCGTATATTAGGATTCTGAGAATAAATATAGGCTATATAAAGTCATTCCATGTAATATCACTACGTAAGCCAAAGTATCATTTTCAACCTTAACAGTTTAGATTAGTATCTAAATGTAGGTAATATGTGAGATAGCTGTGTAATCTAATCTAATATAGCCTATAATATATTACAATATCTATACTAATAATAAATCTGTAGCCGAAATTTTTCTGGTAATTTTCGATTTTCCAAAAATAATTGGTCCTAACATATATAATTAACCACCCTCAAACCGAAAATCGCTTTTTTTTAATTTTTGTTTGTATGTCTGTCTGTCTACCTGTCTGTGTATGTTTGTTACCTTTTCGCGCGATAATGGATGAACGGGTTTCGATGAAAATTGGAATATAAATTAAGTTCGTTGTAACTTAGATTTTAGGCTAAATGACATTCAAAATACATTATTTAAATGGGGGGGGGGTTATAAGGGGGCCTGAATTAAATAAATCCAAATATCTCGCTTATTATTGATTTTTGTGAAAAATGTTACATAACAAAAGTTTCTTTAAAAATAATTTGCGATACGTTTGAAAAATTTTGATAGGACTGATATTTAATGAGATAAATGAGTTTTAAAATTAAAATTACTGCCATCTAAGGCCGTGTAATGAATTAAAAAACAAATACTTCGTCTATAAGGGGCCTTGGACAGCAACAATCGAAAGCTATGAAAGATAGCCTACAGAGAATATTTCTGTGTTTGTATGAAGTAATATCGGAAGCTAAAATTAACCGATTTGTATAATTAATTATTATTTCACCATTGGAAAGTGTAGTTTCTCTAGATGGACATAATGCTATAATGTTATTACAGTAACTTCTGATATAATATAATATAATATACCGTAATATAATATAATATAATATAATATAATATAATATAATATAATATAATATAATATAATATAATATAATATAATATGTAATATTATATAATATAATTTAAGTTATTTGAAGGGTTCAGAACCATAGTGGGCCAAACACCATTTACTGAATACGTAGAAAACAAGGGTTAAAATTAAGTTATTACCATAATTCAATGGAAACCTATAACAAGTAAAATAAAATATACGCATTAAATCTAAATGATGTCAATGTTCATTAAACTATGATTGCATGTATTAAAAATTAAGAAACATGTTAAAGGAATTGTCATTGCACCAATGAGTGTCTCTGGACCAAAATCATCGCATTTTAATTATTTGGATGCAATTTAAATTAAGTAACATATTAAACGATTTATCCTTCTGTCAAACACGAATGTTCCCTGGATCAAATGTCGTATTTTAATTATGTAATTACTTTATATTTATTTCTAACGGGTGCAGCGGAGCGCACGGGTATGGCTAGTATTAAATATGTTAGATAGATAGATAGATAGATAGATAGATAGATAGATAGATAGATAGATAGATAGATAGATAGATAGATAGATAGATATAGATAGATAGATAGATAGATAGATAGATAGATAGATAGATAGATAGATAGATAGATAGATAGATAGATAGATAGATAGATAGATAGATAGATAGATAGATAGATAGATAGATAGATAGATAGATAGATAGATAGATAGATAGATAGATAGATAGATAGATAGATAGATAGATAGATAGATAGATAGATAGATAGATAGATAGATAGATAGATAGATAGATAGATAGATAGATAGATAGATAGATAGATAGATAGATAGATAGATAGATAGATAGATAGATAGATAGATAGATAGATATAGATAGATAGATAGATAGATAGATAGATAGATAGATAGATAGATAGATAGATAGATAGATAGATAGATAGATAGATAGATAGATAGATAGATAGATAGATAGATAGATAGATAGATAGATAGATAGATAGATAGATAGATAGATAGATAGATAGATAGATAGATAGATAGATAGATAGATAGATAGATAGATAGATAGATAGATAGATAGATAGATAGATAGATAGATAGATAGATAGATAGATAGATAGATAGATAGATAGATAGATAGATAGATAGATAGATAGATAGATAGATAGATAGATAGATAGATAGATAGATAGATAGATAGATAGATAGATAGATAGATAGATAGATAGATAGATAGATAGATAGATAGATAGATAGATAGATAGATAGATAGATAGATAGATAGATAGATAGATAGATAGATAGATAGATAGATAGATAGATAGATAGATAGATAGATAGATAGATAGATAGATAGATAGATAGATAGATAGATAGATAGATAGATAGATAGATAGATAGATAGATAGATAGATAGATAGATAGATAGATAGATAGATAGATAGATAGATAGATAGATAGATAGATAGATAGATAGATAGATAGATAGATAGATAGATAGATAGATAGATAGATAGATAGATAGATAGATAGATAGATAGATAGATAGATAGATAGATAGATAGATAGATAGATAGATAGATAGATAGATAGATAGATAGATAGATAGATAGATAGATAGATAGATAGATAGATAGATAGATAGATAGATAGATAGATAGATAGATAGATAGATAGATAGATAGATAGATAGATAGATAGATAGATAGATAGATAGATAGATAGATAGATAGATAGATAGATAGATAGATAGATAGATAGATAGATAGATAGATAGATAGATAGATAGATAGATAGATAGATAGATAGATAGATAGATAGATAGATAGATAGATAGATAGATAGATAGATAGATAGATAGATAGATAGATAGATAGATAGATAGATAGATAGATAGATAGATAGATAGATAGATAGATAGATAGATAGATAGATAGATAGATAGATAGATAGATAGATAGATAGATAGATAGATAGATAGATAGATAGATAGATAGATAGATAGATAGATAGATAGATAGATAGATAGATAGATAGATAGATAGATAGATAGATAGATAGATAGATAGATAGATAGATAGATAGATAGATAGATAGATAGATAGATAGATAGATAGATAGATAGATAGATAGATAGATAGATAGATAGATAGATAGATAGATAGATAGATAGATAGATAGATAGATAGATAGATAGATAGATAGATAGATAGATAGATAGATAGATAGATAGATAGATAGATAGATAGATAGATAGATAGATAGATAGATAGATAGATAGATAGATAGATAGATAGATAGATAGATAGATAGATAGATAGATAGATAGATAGATAGATAGATAGATAGATAGATAGATAGATAGATAGATAGATAGATAGATAGATAGATAGATAGATAGATAGATAGATAGATAGATAGATAGATAGATAGATAGATAGATAGATAGATAGATAGATAGATAGATAGATAGATAGATAGATAGATAGATAGATAGATAGATAGATAGATAGATAGATAGATAGATAGATAGATAGATAGATAGATAGATAGATAGATAGATAGATAGATAGATAGATAGATAGATAGATAGATAGATAGATAGATAGATAGATAGATAGATAGATAGATAGATAGATAGATAGATAGATAGATAGATAGATAGATAGATAGATAGATAGATAGATAGATAGATAGATAGATAGATAGATAGATAGATAGATAGATAGATAGATAGATAGATAGATAGATAGATAGATAGATAGATAGATATATTCGTTCCATAATATTCTTACATTTGCTTTATAGCAAATTCCGGAATTGCTCGACAGGGCTGGACTCGGTTTACTGGCTAGCCCAGTATTCAATGCGACGAATATTGACATCAGCAACTGAATCAGTTTTTTTTTACGATCATTGATTGATTCACAGTTTTTTGCCCAAGGGCAGGTCTTTCACTGCAAACCGAGCATTCTCCAATTCTTCCTCTTTTCCGTCTTCCTCTTGTCTCCCTCCGCATATGTCCTTTATCACCTACTCTGTTCAACATCTTCTTGCAGGATTTAGTAAAGAACAATTTTCAGAAAATGGGAGAAGTGATAGTAGGAAAAGAAGAATAGAATGCTTAAGATTTGCTGATGATATGGCGTTGTTAGCAGAAGAGGATATATATTATTCACTCAATAATAATAACATTTTGAGATAATTTAAATAATTAAAGTTAAAAAGCTGCTACTGGAGCTAAATGACAGCTGTGAGCAGTATGGGAATGTATATAAGACGAAGAGCATAGTCATAAGAAGAAAAATACAAAAGATAAACTTGCGAATTCTAAATGAGGCAGTAGAGCAAGAGGACAGCTTCAAATACTTGTGGTGTACTATAACCAGTAACATGAGCTGCTGCCGGGAAGTCAAAAGGAGGATAGCAATGGCAAAGGAAGCTTTTAATAGAGAAAGGAACGTTTTCTGCAGACCTCTGGGAAAAGAACTAAGGAAGAGACCAGTAAAGTGCCTTGTATGGAGTGTGGCATTGTATGGGGCAGAAACATGGACATTACAACGAAGTGAAGAGAAGCGAATAGAAGCATTTGAAATGTGGATATGGAGAAGAATGAACGTGTGAAGTGGACAGACAGAATAAGAAATGAAGCTGTGTTGGAAAGAGTGGGTTAAGAAAGAACGATGCTGAAACTAATCAGGAAGAGAAAAAGGGATTGGTTGAATCACTGGCTGAGAAGGAACTGCCTACTGAAGGATGCACTGGAAGGAATGGTGAACGGGAGAAGAGTTCGGGGTAGAAGAAGATATCAGTTGAAAGACGACATTAAGATGTATGGAACGTCTGAGGAAATAAAGAGGAAGGCAGAAAATAGGAAAGACTGAAGAAAGCTGGGTTTGCAGTGAAAGACCTTCCCTTGGGTAGAACACTAAATTAATGATCAATATATCTTAATGTCGTCTATCATCTGATATCTTCTGATTTATTTTGAAATGTACTTGATGCTACCATTCATTCCTGAAAACGAGTGGGATACGAAAAACGAGTTTGGTAATGAATTTTTATCCCATTTAATATGAATGGGATAAGACGCTATTACTTTACGGGTGTAGATAACAGTACATTATGCAACGAGCCTATAATGATAGTAATTAAGACGCGAGGATGTTTGTTTATGAAACGAGCGCAAGCGAGTTTCATAATTTTCATACGAGCGTCTTAATTACCATTATAGGCAAGTTTCATACGACTTTTTATGCTCGACCATATTTCTAACTTGAAATTATTCAGAAGTATTCATTTTATTTGTATCTGACAGAAGATCGGAAGTGACCTTGTGCAATACCTCGTAAATTGTGAGATGTGCGCAGATGCGAAAGTATTGATTTTTTCCGAGGAACAATAATGTCATTGACCTTGATGTAATGTAACATGAACCAATTTTGATATAACCTGGAAATTGATTTAGAATTGGAAAACGAGATGACAAATTGAATTTATTTGAATATTATTTACAATTAACGCTAATTATAATAGTAACAGAACATAACCTTCTGCGACAGTATTGGATTTCCAGCCTCCGTGACGTTTCCTTCGTTGTCTTTCGATTGCATATCCGAGAATAATCGAAAACCTGAACTTTAATGAATAGGTGTACTTTAATGACATGCATTAAAGAACTGCTACCAGGTGTATAATTACTACATTTCGGCATGGTCGAGCATAAATTTATTTTAACTTGATCTGATCCTATGTTTAAAAGTTTTGCCATGCCTCTTTCTGTCTATGACTGTACTATATTATTTATTAAGACATTATCTTATAATATGGCATCTGTTGAATATAGTATGCCGGTTTGCCGATTTGAATTCTTTTCATATTCAAAAAGGTTAGCTATCTCATGAAGGTGTGTGGGTCTAATCCCGGTGTTTGTGTTCGGATTACTAGTACCAGTCGTGTTCACGGTGACGAAGTCCGCTTCAAACACGTCTTTTATCTTCTGCTAGTTCAGTGTGGTTGTTGACTTTTGTTTGTATAGGTGGGTTGTAAATTAATGTTTTATGACACCGTCAAGTCCATTGCACAAACCTGTTTAGTTTCTTTGTGGTACAGCAGAGAGTCTGGTTCATAAGCTTGCAATTTTCGTCACGGTCTATCTCTCTGGGTCAGCACAGACCTATATTGTAATTTTCAGTGGGTAGTACTTACCGTACTTGTGTTTGAATATGAAAAGTAAAGGCATTTCTGGAGAGATCACCACAGTGCACCACTGCAAACTTTCAACATGTACTGCACTAACCTTCAAGCTAGGCGCATTCGCAAATCCACACCGGTTAACTACACTAAGGTTCGCTACGTACCTAGGTTTCGAGCAGGCAACCCCACTCGTCCCTAGGCCAGCCCTCCATGGGTCCCCAAGCGAATTCTATGGAATGATGACGAAATGGAGAAATGTTGACCAAATGATGTAGGTTCATTGCCGCTCTCACATAAGCCCGCCATCGGTCCTTATCCTGAGCAAGATTCAGCCAGTCCCTAGCATCATATCCCACCTCCCTCAAATCCTTTTTAATATTATCCTTCCATCTACTACTCGGCCTCCCTAAAGGTCTTCTTCCCTACGGCCTCCCAACTAATACTTCATATGCATTTCTGGATTCGCCCATACGTGCTACATGCCCTGCCCATCTCAAACGTCTGGATTTAATGTACCTAATTATGTCAGGTGAAGAAAACAATGCGTCCAGTTCTGCGTTGTGTAACTTTCTCCATTCTTCTGTAACTTCATCCCTCTTAGCCACAAATATTTTCCTAAGAACCTTATTCTCAAACACCCTTAAGCTCCGTTCATCTCTCAAAGTGAGAGTCCAAGTTTCACAACCATATAGAACAACCGGTAATATAACTGTTTTATAAATTCTAACTTTCAGATTTTTGACAGCAGACAGGATGATAAAAGCTTCTCAGCCGAATAATAACAGGCATTTCCCATATTTATTCAGTGTTTAATTTCCTCCCGAGTGTCATTTATATTTGTTACTGTTGCTCCCAGGTATTTGAATTTTTCTACCTATTCAAAAGATAGATTTCCAATTTTTATATTTCCATTTCGTACAATATTCCCGTCACGAGACATAATGATATACTTTGTCTTTTCGGGATTTACTTCCAAACCTAATAAATTATTATTATTATTATTATTATTATTATTATCATTATTATTGCATAGTTATTTTATTGGTTTTGTGAAGATAAAAAGAAAATGTGTCATTGTAGTATATTAACTATGTATTATATTGTATTGTATTAATTTTATAATATATTCATAGCATGTAGTAATTTTCTATCATACTGGTTGAGTGGAAGAGAAGGCCGAATTGCCTTAACTCCGCCAGTTAAAATAAACCATTATTATTATTATTATTATTATTATTATTATTATTATTATTATTATTATTATTATTATGCCTACAGTGAAAAAGCTGTCACTCGAAAAGGAAGCAAAAACGAGCAAAAATGCTCTAAACCTTTTTTTTTTGTTTAAAATATCTCAAAGAATAACCCTCTGAAGTTAATGGAATTACTTAGGGTTTACTCTCTATATGTTTATATCATCATCATCATCATCATCATCATCTAAAGAAGTATAAGGCCCATGTCCTAGTACCTCCTCGGTTCACTTTTTTTTTTTTTTACAGCCCAAAGATCTATTCCCTCGGGGCGATATTGAAGCATAGCTTTTGGAAGTCTATTACGATTCATTCGTTGGACGTGGTTAATATTACAATTTACTGTAATTAATTACTTTACAAATACATTATACATACATAAATGGTATTGCAATACAAAAGCAAGGTATTTCTCTAAATTTTTCCTTGTGAAGTTTTGCCTTAACTTAGAACCATAAACGGAAAAATTATTTACAATGACTATTACACTCTTACTACGTCATACTACTTTTGACCAATAAAACGGTACGAAAGGACGTATTTCAACCAATCATGGCTGCTTATCGCACAATTTTATCGCGTCCCTAGCATTTGTTTAATTTTATCGCGTCCCTAGCATTTGTTTCTTTGTTTGCCAACATTTGAAACTGCGCTGGTCTGGACGTCAAAAAATATATTACTTATATAAAATTACAAACCACTCCAGTCGATGCACAGCAGTTTCAACTATGACTCGCATTGGCATTCAAGAACAAGAATTAATAAAAATCACTGATCATACCTATGCATCTTCTGAAATCCGATTTACAAATAAATGAAGAGCACCATTCGGAGATCCTGAATAAGTTCAATACACCATGTAGGCCTAAATCAACGAGTTCCACTTCTATTACGCACACGTCCAATATAACATCAATTGAACCACCAACCACATTCAAATTTGAAAACTGTACATTCAATAATTATTCCTTTTAAAATTATTCATGTTTTTTATGTCATCGTCGTTAATTAAGACTTTTCTAACACTTGTGTATATTAGTTAGGTTATGTTATAGCTTCTGCTATATGATATTATGGATAGTCACGTATCAGAGATTGTTTAATACTGAGATTTATTGAAAATCATTTGTCAAGTGACGTTGATTACTGGGATCCGGATGATTGAAGTGGAATGCAAATGTTTTAATAAAAACGAAACTGAATCAACAAAGCCTTCTTGACTAGTAACCGTCTACAGAGTTCAATGAAGATTCCATAGTTGGCCCAACTGCCATCTAGCGTAATGGTGCAATAATACATTTGAAGACAGGTTTATTTTCGTAAGTCAATTAATATTTTATTGTATTGGAGTACTTTGTTACTTATAATCTTTATATGCTTTCTTCTAATCGTGTAATAGTCAATTAAATCCCACTCGAGCTTTTATTTTCTCAACAGTAATTTCACTAGACGTTTTGATTTATCTAGAGAAAATCAAAACTCGAGTGGGATTTAATTGACTATTACACGACTAGAAGAAAGTATATAAAGATTAGAAGTAACAAAGTACTCCAATACAATAAAATATTAATTGACTTACGAAAATACAACTGTCTTCAAATGTATTATTGTACCATCTCAACATTACAAATATTACGCTAGATGCATGCTAGATGGCAGTAGTGTCTTTATACAGACACTGTAATGATTACTATTCAATAAATCTTAATATTAAACAATCTCTGATACGTGACTATCCATAATATCATATGGCAGAAGTTCTTTTTATCCTCTCATAGCAAAAGCTATAACATAACCTAACTAATATACACAAGTATTAGAAAAGTTTTAATTAACGACGATGACATAAAAAATATACATGAATAATTTTAAAAGGAATAATTATTGAATGTACAATTTTCAAATTTGAATGTGGTTGGTGGTTCAATTGATGTTATATTGGACGTGTGCGTAATAGAACTGGAACTCGTTGATTTAGGCCTACATGGTGTATTCAACCTATTCAGGATTTCCGAATGGTGCTCTTCATTTATTTGTAAATAGGATTTCAGAAGATGCATATGTATGATCAGTGATTTTTATTAATTCTTGTTCTTGAATGCCAATGCGAGTCGTATTTGAAACTGCTGTGCATCGACTGGAATGGTTTGTAATTTTATATATATTTTTGACGTCCAGACCAGCGCAGTTTCAAATGTTGGCAAACAAAGAAACAAATGCTAGGAACGTGATAAAATTAAACAAATGCTAGGGACGCGATAAAATTAAACAAATGCTAGGGACGCGATAAAATTGTGCGATAAGCAGCCATGATTGGTTGAAATACGTCCTTTCGTACCGTTTTATTGGTCAAAAGTAGTATGACGTAGTAAGAGTGTAATAGTCTAGATAAATCAAAACCTCTAGTGAGATTACTGTTGATAATTATCAAAGTGCGTATCTAAATGCAGCAACATTTACCTTGGTGGTTTCTTTAGGGAGATGTAGAGTCTTCCCTTCATCACATTCCTACTGCCTAATCAAGTGCTCAAGAAAAATAGTCACTTACCAGGAAGTCCTTCACTCCTACAACAGAACTGGTGCAAGAACTTTGAACCAAACCAACCCCATGATATTATAAACTTCCTCTTTCATTGCTACACGAATTCAATTGTAAATTTCAGCAGTTTAAGTATATTTCGTCTGTTGTACGAAGTTTTCAGAGAGTGTGAATAACAATCTTCATTGGAATGGGATAGTATTTGCGTAAATCCTGTTTCTAGTCATACCGTAGTGTTGTTACAGCCACCGCGTTATAAAATTCCAGAAGTATGTCAGTTCTCTCGCAAGGTAGTGCGAAAGTCATATTATGCAAGTGTGAGATTGGATTCGGCAATAAAAGGTTTCGCGATTTTCCTCAGCCTGTGGAAAGGCTCCGCTGCCCCCGGCTGACAGCGGATCGGATACCCCAGAAAGCCTTGGCCAAGAATCGTGACGCAGCTCCGTTATCCGGGAATCGACACAGAGGTCAGCTCTTATATGGCTCGCCTCGGCGCCTGCGCGACACAGAGGCGCCAAGCGGACAATGTGCGAATTACCCAATGTATTTTGCAACAATAGTGGCGAGGGTGATATACTATGCAGCGAGTATGGCTCCCGTCGTAACGCGCGCATTGTTGTTCGGTACTGAACATTATAAAATTAGAGAGACATGCAAAGCGGAGCGTTTATACAGAGTGTAGACCTAATATATATTTGGCTTACGGTTTACAAAGTACACAATAATAATAATAATAATAATAATAATAATAATAATAGAGGAGACAAAGAGGAAGGCACAAAATAGGGAAGAGTGAAGAAAGATGGGTTTGCAATGAATGAAAGAACTGCCCCTGGGCAGAACAATGAATGAATGATAATAATAATAATAATAATAATAATAATAATAATAATAATAATAATAATAATAATAATAATAATAATAACAATAATAGGAGACAAAGAGGAAAGCAGAAAATAGGAAAGACTGAAGATGGGTTTGCGTAATATCATAATAATAATAATAATAATAATAATAATAATAATAATAATAATAATGGAGGAGACAAAGAGGAAGGCACAAAATAGGGAAGAGTGAAGAAAGATGGGTTTGCAATGAATGAAAGAACTGCCCTTGGGCAGAACAATGAATGAATGAATGAATGAATGAATGATAATAATAATAATAATAATAATAATAATAATAATAATAATAATAATAATAATAATAATAATAATAATAGGAGACAAAGAGGAAAGCACAAAATAGGGAAGACTGAAGAAAGATGGGTTTGCGTAATATCTTAATAATAATAATAATAATAATAATAATAATAATAATAATAATAATAAGAATAATAATAATAATAATTTATTTATTTTTATTTATTTATTTATTTATTTAATGTGCTGTACAACAGCCAGTGGCCAATTACAGTTCAGCACAAATATAACAAAAACATAAAACAAAAATAATTATTACACATAAATATAATTACAATTAATTACAATAATGACGATGAATGGATAACTAAGAATACTATGAGACAATGTTAATTGAGTATAATGCCTAAAATAATACATAAATGATAAATCGTTGTCAAGAGCAAACAAAGTCTATATATTGAAGGGATCGAATTCGCAGCCATGCATGTTGGCATTTTTAATGCATCTGGAGACTGGTGAAAGAAATTTCGAATTTCTAGTATAGAAAAGTTTGTGGGCTCTCATATCTTTTGTTGGAATACGTAAGGTAATATTGTTTAAGAAAGAGTCACAGGATATATCACCTTTGAGGACTTTACAAAAGAACAGATAATCTAGCTCATGGCGTCTAGCATATAGATTTTGACAATTAAAATATTCACATTTTCTCTCATAACTATACCCGGAATTAATGGGCAAAAATCTGAATGAACATAAGGATATAAATTTTCTTTGTATATTTTCTAATTTAGCCGAGTCCGTAGTTGTAATCTAGTTCCAAACTACAGATGCATATTCGAGTTTCGATCGCACCAATGTATAGTATAGCATTAAGAGAGAATCGGGCGTGGAAAAAGAATAAGTTATTGACCGTATTATTCCTAGCATTCTGATTGCGTGATTGTAAATGTAATCAACGTGACTATGAAAATACAATTTACTGTCAAAGAATATTCCCAAATCTTTTACGCAATCCGTTCTGTTAATTAGTACATTATTTAGATAATAATTAAATTTCAGTGAAGAAGTTTTTCTAGAAAAGGTTATTACATTAGTTTTGGATACGTTAATTTTCATACCATTGTCTTCCGACCATTTAGCGACTGAATTAATGTCACATTGAAGTGATTGACAGTCAGTACTACTTTTGATTGTACGAAAAATTTTTAAATCGTCTGCAAATAATAAACAGTCAGAACTTATTCTTTTACATATATCATCTATGAATATAATAAATAGGAGAGGTCCTAAAGTAGATCCTGCGGGACTCCGCAATTTATATTATAAGAATAAGAGTGTATATTAAACAGTCTTACACATGAAACTCTATTACTTAAATAATTTTCGAACCACTTTACGTAGCTTACAGAAAGGCCAATATTTCCTAACTTATGAAGAAGGATATAGTGCGGAACTACATCAAAAGCTTTGCTGAAATCAAAATATATTGAATCAGTTTGTCCCTGCGTTTCAATTATTGGTACAATTTGATTTAGATATGTGACCAGGTTAGTGACAGTGGATTTAGTTTTAGTAAATCCATGTTGTGAAGAATTGAGCTTGTTTTTCACATAAAACGATATATGTCTGTGAATAATGGTTTCAAAAATTTTTGAAAAGTTATTTAGGATCGAGATAGGTCTGTAGTTTCTGACATCATTTCTTTTTCCGTTTTTAAATATAGGAATAATTGCAGCTTGTTTCCATAGTGAGGGAAATTCATCATTTTTCAAACTAATATTAAATATGTGGGCTAAAAGAGGAATAAATATATTAGAGCATCCTTTAATTATAAAATTTGGAATATCGTCAGTGCCAGTTGTTTTTGTTGGTTTAAGTTTCTTAATTGCTTTACGAACGTCATCATGTGTTACTTTAGGTATAGGTAATGAGTCTGTTATATTCGTAATAGTGTTTTCATATGTATGGCTGTGTTTAGTCTGAACAGATTTGAAGTGATCAGCAAAAGCATTGACAATGTCTAACTGATCTGTGATGTGTTTATCGTTAAGAATTAATTCAGAGGGATAATTATCTGTCTTCCGAAATGATTCAACATATTTCCAAAACTTTTTTGGTTCCGTTTTAAGATTTTCATTAATATTTTGAAGCCATGATAATTTATCCGATTTAATTTTAGATTTCACAAGTTTTCTATAGTAGGAAAATGTTTGATAATAAAATTCAAATAATAATAATAATAATAATAATAATAATAATAATAATAATAATAATAATAATAATAATAATAATAATAATAGGAGACCAAGAGGAAAGCAGAAAATAGGAAAGATTGAAGAAAGCTGGGTTTGCGTAATATCTTAATAATAATAATAATAATAATAATAATAATAATAATAATAATAATAATAATAATAATAAATTTTATTTTTTTATTTTATTTTATTTAGAATATTAACGTACAAAACATCAGCACAAGGCCAATTAAAATTAATAATAATAATAATAATAATAATAATAATTATAATAATAATAATTATAATAATAATAATTATTATAATAATAATAATAATAATACTTACTTACAAATGGCTTTTAAGGAACCCGAAGGTTCATTGCCGCCCTCACATAAGCCCGCCAGCGGTCCCTATC
Organism: Periplaneta americana; assembly: GCA_025594305.2. Classification (NCBI taxonomy): domain Eukaryota; kingdom Metazoa; phylum Arthropoda; class Insecta; order Blattodea; family Blattidae; genus Periplaneta; species Periplaneta americana. Next base: position 5,212,783 of record JAJSOF020000041.1, read on the forward strand.
CTGTGCAAGATTAATCCAGTCTCTATCATCATACCCAACCTCCCTCAAATCCATTTTAATATTATCCTCCCATCTACGTCTCGGCCTCCCTAAAGGTCTTTTTCCTCCGGTCTCCCAACTAACACTCTATATGCATTTCTGGATTCGCCCATACGTGCTACATGCCCTGCCCATCTCAAAAATAATAATAATAATAGAGGAGACAAAGAGGAAGGCAGAAAATAGGAATGATTGAAGAAAGCTGAGTTTGAAATGAAAGAAATGCCCTTGGGCAGAACAATGAATGAACGAACGATTATAATAATAGTAATAATATCTTAATAATAATAATAATAATAATAATAATAATAATAATAATAATAATAATAATAATAATAATAATAATGGATATAGAGGATCTTTCATAAGTAATTGATCACTCAAAAAATTGACTAATTTTTACGTTTTGTTTGGCTGTGTTGTATATCTCTGCTACTAAGAACCTCTTCCGGTGCCGTACGCTCAATTTGGTTACATAATTTCCCGCTAGAAGTCTCCACTTTTCTACGTAGTGATGAATGAAACTATCGCTATGAAATTTAGAACTTTTGCTTAGTGTAAAAAAAAACACACACAAATTACGATAAATTGCAATGAACTTACACTTACACTAATTATGACTCACAGTTCTCTACATGTCTGCCGCCCCGAAGAATGCACAAATGCAAGCGATGGATCATTTCGTGTAGGCCTACCCTCGACAGCATTTCAGGAGTAACCATTTGTATCGTGTACAATTATTACCATCAATTCTGAGATGGTGCGAGGTTTATCTGCAAACGCACCATCCTTAACAAATCCCCATCAAATAAATCAATGGGTGTTAAGTCTGGAGATCGTGGCGGCCGAGCAATTGGACCTGCGCGACCGATCCACCTGCTAGAAAACACCTGGCCAAGCAACACGCCGGTCATTTATTATACCAATGTAAACATGCATGGATCAGAAATGGCGCTTTCTGGTGGACACATCTGTTACTAGATCAAGGTCGTATTAGTGAAAGCCAATTGTTTTGTGCATTTTGGAAATGTGATGTTGATTGATCCGTGGTTTGTAGCTCATCGATTCATTTTTGATGCCAACTACTTCAACCCTTGCTGATGAAACAGTAGCATCAAAATTGACACTGGTGTATACTGCTGCCGTCTCCCATCTATTGCATAAACAACATGAGTTCAGGACTGATGTCATTTATGTGTCAAGACATGCATAATGTATGTACAAGGTGTCTGATTTAAGCCGTTCACTTTTTGGTTAGGCAGCCCAAATATCAGTCCAGATATCAGGGGTGTGTACAACGTCTACCGACATCGTCATGTGAATGTTACGAATTTTAGTTTTCGTGTGATAATTTTATGTTAAACATGTGCAGTCAATCTGTTATGTTAATTATTTATTTTCTTTCGCCTTTTTCAACGTTTCTTACAGTCTCGTTTTTCATTGGACAGTGTTTTATCGAATCATTTGCTCTTCTCATATTATTTCTTAATACGTAAGTTATCTCAGGTCCAGTAGCGGCTCGTAGTTAAAGGCTCTTAGGTGGAGCCGCCCCTATAAAAATCTAGTACAAAAATCTTGACATTTGTTTGTGTTTAATAGTAGAATAAAGATTTTCAATAGAGGAGAAACATCGAAATTTTACTCGGCTCGTTCGTTAATAACGGTCAATATATTTGGAACTGTTGGTACCGACAGATGTTTTTGAGATAGGTTATAAGTAACAAAGACTCAACCTTTCACTGTCCCTTCCCCACAATAGAAATAGGACGGGGTGGTTTCCCAGTGGAGTCTAGCTAATAAGGGTACAGCTAATGCGTAGAGATCTACGCTTGAGTCGTTGCCAATATTTTCTAGCTCTGAGTTTTAAAAATCTCTCCTGGAGAATAGAAAAGAAACAATGTCTGACATTCCATTCTTGAGGTTACGTGTCCGCTCTCTCATTCATTTTACGGTAGGTCATAGGCCTAATTGGCATTTTAGGATAACATTGCGATGATAAGATGGAGTCGTTTGATTATTCGTTGATACAATTGGTATGCACAACGATAATGTATTTGTAATACCACCATAGTATTTGATCTGTCATTTGACAATTTCCCGTGGTTATGTTCATGACGCGTTATAAAGTGTTTAGTCTTCGTCTTTAGAAACCCATATAGCTTTTATTGATTTTGTGAAAGCTTTTGATAAAGTCCGAAGAGACCTTTTATTCGACATATTACAAGAAAAAATATTCCAAATTTGCTATTCCAAAATATAATAGAAATCTACACGGACAGCAAAATAAGTGTCAAAATAAATAACTGTATATCCGAAAGAAAATTAGTTAATAATGGAGTTCGACAAGGTTGTCCACTATCACCAACTTTATTTAATATTTATATAAATGAAATTATTTTAAAATGGAACCAAATCTACACATCAGGAATCAAAATAACCAGTGCTCTAACATTAAATACCTTACTCTATGCCGATGATCAAGTCATAATTTCCAATTCAGAGGATAATTTACAAAGAGGATTGTATATATTAAATGAAATATTAAAAGATTTTGGGATGGAAATTTCAGCACAAAAATCAAAAGTAATGGCATTTTTAGGACAAGACCCAGTGAGAAGTAAGATAATACACAATAACCAATGCCTCGAACAAGTGCAAAATTTCAATTATCTGGGTTGTGAAATATCTTATCAAAATGAAAAAGATGTGAACAAGAAAATTACCAAATTTACACAAATTCTAGGAATAATAAACAATACATTAAAAGCTAAATTAGTACAAAATCTACAAGAATAAAAATATATAATACACTAGCATTACCCTCCCTTCTATACGGAAGCGAGATTTGGACATTAAAGAAAAAGACATGAACAGAATCAAAGCAACGGAAATGAAATTTTTCAGGAGAACAGCAGGATATACTCTTTTAGACCGAAAAAGGAATGAAGAAATTTTAGAACAATTAGAAGTAGAGTCAGTAGAAGAAAAAATCACCAGATACAAATTCAATTGGCTAGATCATGTAAGAAGAATGGAAAATTCAAGAATCCCAAAAATTATGATGCAATATAAACCTAGAGGACATCGTCGACCAGGAAGACCGTTAAGAAGACTGCTAGATGGGGCCGAAACAGGTCTGCAGAGGCCTAATTCGTGAAGGATGATGATGATGATGCCTTCTTCGGTGCCTCAGGGGGTTCGTTGTGCTACTCAAAGCTCCACATGAAAAATGTAGACAGTTATGCGCATGTGCGAAGCTGAAATCACTGCTCTGATTGGCTATTTTTACGCGGGAAAGTGCTGTAGTCAGCTTCAGCACAACACAGCTTGGAGATTGCAAAAGTAAAGCGTAACGAAAGAATGCTTGTTTGTGGAAGAATTCGGAACTATGTACAATGTATTTGGTAATTCAAGTGTCCGACTGCTGCTGCCATCTACCAGTTAAAGCTGCTGTCAACAGCTATACTATACTACTGAACAAAAGAGTGTTCCAGATACAAGTTGGATTTCTATACGGAAAACCTGACTTCCGAAATATAGATGGCTGTTCAATTGTCACAATACATAGTATCCAACAATTTACAGGATCCATTTTGTGAAGTATCGAAGTTGGTAAATATTTTGGTTACAACACCAATGACCACTGCTGAGCCAGAAATATGTTTTTCTTCCTTGAAACGCATAAAAACGTTTTTAAGGAACACTATGTCCCAGGATCGTCTCACTGCTCTTGCAATACTGTCAATAGAAAAGTGTATGATGTCCAAGATGGAGGGGTTTAACACCAAATGACAAGTTCTGCAGTACGAAAGAACGTCGTATGGACTTCATATTTCATCACTAGGCGAGACTCCAAATTAAGATAAATACATAAGTGTAGGCCTCTACAGTAGGCCGATATAGAGATTGTAGCACACTCATTATTTTGACCACCAGCCGCTACTGAAAACAACACAACGGAAATTCTAACATGCGAATTAGTTTTGGCTTGCTTCGTAATACGAGTATCAGTATTGTATGTGGTTGTGAACTTGTGAAAGAGAGAAGGGCCGATTTCGTCTACAAGCAAATGAATGAAGGTAAGTCAGGTGCCCGTTATATAATAATACTACTAGGTTCAAAAAAGTTCCCGGAATTTTACTACCATTTTTCGTATTAATATATAACAAGGGATATTATACATTTGTTTTGTTGGTAACATTCATGATGTCATTTCCTTAAAGTTTGTTGATAATGGCAATTATTGGTTTTGAGTTGTAGGCAATTGTTTATCATAGTGTTTCGTTTGTTCGTCGCATTTTGTAATTATGTCCACAGAGCAAAGTACAAACATCAAGTTCTGTGTTTTGCTGGGGACATGATCAGTATGGCTGATGAAGATGGTGATTTCTTAAACAAAATGAAACTGGTGCTACTTGTACGACCCAGTCCCTAAACGACAGTCATCTGAGTGGAAATCGAAAACATCTCCTCGGAAGCAAAAATTTCCTAGGGACACTTCCAAAGGCAAAGTTATTTTAAATGTTATGTTTTATTTAACGACGCTCGCAACTGCAGAGGTTATATCAGCATCGCCGGATGTGCCGGAATTTTGTCCCGCAGGAGTTCTTTTTCATGCCAGTAAATCTACTGACATGAGCCTGTCGCATTTAAGCACACTTAAAGCAAAGTTATGTTGGAAGTTTTCTTCGACTCTCAGGGTCTCATGCACCATGAGTTCATTCCAGAAGGTACTGTAACGAAAGAATTGTACGTAGAAACCCTCCGTCGCCTCTGGGACGCAGTGAGAAGGAAACGTCCAGAAAAGTGGGTAGAAAACAACTGGTTCCTTATGCATGACAATGCACCTGCTCATCGCGCAATTATTGTAAAGAATTTTCTTGCCAGTCACAACATAACTGCTTTGGATCACCCACCATACTCTCCCGATCTCTTATCATGATTACTTTCTGTTTCCCGTCTGAAAAGTCATCTGAAATGACGGAGATTCAATGCTGAAGAGGTTATCGCAAACGCGACGAGAGCACTAAGACGGGTTTCACAAAATGGCTTCCAGGCCTGCTTCCAGGAACTCTACACGCGTTGGCAAAAGTGTGTTGTTGCGGAAGGCAACTATTTTGAAGGGAATGCTGTAGAATAGTGTTTAAGGTACGTTGTTTCTATGATGCTAGCAAATTCCGGGAACTTTTTGAACCTAGTATGTAATAATAATAATAATAATAATAATAATAATAATAATAATAATAAAAAAATAATACCCTTCCTCAATTTTAAAACCACGAGCCACGACTGCGCCGGTGCCTCAAATTTATTTGGTTTGTTTTACTTGGAATAAATAACGGATATAATAAGAAGATACCTATAAAGAATAGACAGCGTAGAGTTTTAACACAATTATTCATTTATTTAAAGATATTTTGAGTATGTCAGCTCTAGCGACACTACTATGACGTCACAACCTGAGTAGACCATGAGAAACGTTGGATTCAAACTATGACTCCACACTCCACACAAAGCACTTCACTTGTCTTTTCCTTAATTCTTTCTCCAGAGGTCCGCAGAAGATTCTCCTTTTTCTATTAAATGCTTCCTTAGCCATTGGTATCCTCCTTTTGACTTCCTGGCAGCAGCTCATGTTACTGCTTATAGTACACCCCAAGTATTTGAAGATGTCCACTTGCTCCACTGCCTCATTTAGAATTCGCAAGTTTATCTTCTTTACTTTTCTTCCTATGACCATGGTCTTCGTCTTGTTTGCATTTATCTTCATTCCATACTGCTCACAGCTGTCATTTAGCTCCAGTAGCATATCCCGTAGTATTGTCTCCTCTTCTGCTAACAACACCATATCATCAGCAAATCTTACACACTTTATTCTTTTTCCTCCTACTATCACTCCTCCCATGTTCTGAAAACAGTTCTTCACTAAATCCTCCAAGTAGATGTTGAACAGGGTAGGTGATAAAGGGCATCCTTGACGTACTGCTCTCGCTATTCCACTTTCCTCTGACATTTCTTCTCATACCCTGACTTTGGGTCAGTTTTGGAATGTGGATCATTTTTATGGAACGGTTTGTAGCAGAAGTTCAGGGTCAACAATGTGTTAACAAATTCATTTTCCATATTTTCCAGAAAAAAAGTTTTGAAAATAAAAATATAAAGGGACACATCAAATTACAGTGAAATGGTGACTATTAAGAAACATTCCAAGGGATATTCAGGCTGCCTGTTAACACAGAGAGGCCAGTATAAACTTAAAATGAATCAGAATTCAAGACAGAAAATAGTTTTATTTCATTTAAAGACACTCATTTCAAGTTTAACATGGAACAAATTTCAACACTACTTTTCTTTAATCTGTTTTATACTGTTTCTACTTCAGGAATCCGATCTGTTTTGATTGTCTGTGACAATTAAATTTAACTCGGAAAATTTGTTCTGCATCCATGCTATTGGTAAGTGACCAGCTGGAAGTATATTATACAATTTATCTTATGTCTGCTACACAATAAGAATATATACATTTAAATTTACAATTTTTCATTATTTATGAAATCCATACATAACTTTATAAATTTAATACTAGAACTATTAGAACTGACAAGATTAGGATAGTTAAATATACATTTGTTACATATTCTTGGACCTAAATTACTACTATGATGTCGACCTGGTTGGCGAGTTGGTATAGCGCTGGCCTTCTATGCCCAAGGTTGCGGGTTCGATCCCGGGCCAGGTCGATGGCATTTAAGTGTGCTTAAATGCGACAGGCTCGTGTCAGTTGCGAGCGTCGTTAAATAAAACATAACATTAACTAGTATGATTAAATACTGTACAGTGCTGCATTTTGGTTCAAACAATCTTAAAGAATTTATATCTTTTGTTTCATAACTATGAGAATATAATTCAAAATTATTTCGATTTTATGTATGAATTTTATTAATACAATATAATAAATATGTCTGATTTTAAGAACATTGAAGCCTAAAAATAATGTTTGAGATGGAAAATCAAAGTTTATGAAAATATATTTTAATTACTTTCTTCTATAATAAATGGAGTTGAATAAAATTGGTTTTAAATAAGCTACAATTCCATACATAATTACCGATGAAGTAAAGTTACGTATATTGTGCGTAATAAACTTATTAACTAGTAATTCCTCAATAAAACAAAATAATATATTATTTTACGTAATTTATTACAAAGGTAATTAATGTGTGAGAAGGTAGTTTTGTTTTGGGGTGTTTTAAAATGATAAAAATGGAATTTCGGACAAAATTGTTAAAATTTGTAGGAATAACAGTGATTAAAAATAATTTAAATTTACAAAACAGCTAATAATTCAGGCATTCTTAAATGAAATTAGATGAATTTGCTATAAAAATTATGAATTATAAGTGGTATAACAGGCCTAAATATATTAACTTGTTGCCCTACTCGCTTGGCTACTGTTAGTCTTCCTCTTAGTTCTGCAATTACCTAATAATGGTCAGAATTACAGTCTGTCCTCCTGAAGGTTCGGATGTCTACTATACTAGTATGTCTTCTTTTATCTATCAAGATGTGATCTATACTCGGGAGGAAATTAAACGCAGAATAAATATGGGAAATGCGTGTTATTATTCGGTTCAGAAGCTTTTATCATCCAGTCTGCTGTCAAAAAATCTGAAAGTTAGAATTTATAATATACAGTAGTTATATTACCGGTTGTTCTGTATGGTTGTGAAACTTGGACTCTCACTTTGAGAGAGGAACATAGGTTAAGGGTATCTGAGAATAAGGTGCTTAGGAAAATATTTGGTGCTAAGAGGGATGAAGTTCAGGAGAATGGAGAAAGTTACACAACACAGAACTGCACGCATTGTATTCTTCACCTGGCATAATTAGGAACATTAAATCCAGACGTTTGAGATGGGCAGGGCATGTAGCACGTATGGGCGAATCAAAAAATGCATATAGAGTGTTAGTTGGGAGGCCAGAGAGAAAAAGACCTTTGGGGAGGCCGAGACGTAGATGGGAGGATAAGATTAAAATGGATTTGAGGGAGGTGGGATATGATGGTAGAGACTGGATTAATCTTGCACAGGATAGGGACCGATGGCGGGGTTATGTGAGGGCGGCAATGAACCTCCGGGTTCCTTAAAAGCCAGTAAGTAAGTAAGTAAGTAAGTAAGTAAGTAAGTAAGTAAGTAAGTAAGTAAGTAAGTAAGTAAGTAAGTAAGTAAGTAAGTAAGTAAGTAAGTAACATATTAAACGATTTATCCTTCTATCAAACACGATTGTTCCCTGGATCAAATGTCCTATATTAATTATGTAATTACTGTATATTTATTTCTAACAGGTGCAGCGGAGCGCACGGGTACGGCTAGTAAATAAATAACATTTCATACTTCGAACTTAATTTTGCCTCGCTTTTAAATATAAAATTACTTATTTTGACAGCATTTGGGCATACATCGCATTTATCGTGATTGTGAAAATCTCCCATGTATAACAACACATTAAAGTCAAGACTTGTGAATTCTGAGACTTGATATGGCTCTGGATCATTGATAAGAAGCAGAGAAGAGAGAGAAATTTAATCAGTGTCATAAGAAGGTGAGGAACATCAAACACAAAACATAAATTAGGGAGCGGATTTTTATGTGCTAAAAATTTAAATATATTTATTTTTATGTGTTAAAAGTACGAAAATATTTGCTAATAAATAATTTTTTTTTTTTTTTTGAAGAATTGAGGCCGCTTAGATGAGACTCTTAAGGCCACTAGCAGGATTTAGACTACAGGACCATAAGAGAAACGAAGATATACGTCGAGAACTGAATATCGAGAGTGTAATAACTATAATTGAAGAATATAGAAATAATTGGTACGGCCATATAACAAGAATGCCCAAAGACAGGATACCTTTCAGAACATGGTGTTATAGACCTACACGAAGAAGACGAGTGGGAAGACCAAAGAGACGTTGGAAAGACCAGTTTGATGGATAAAATTCTGGAGGCGGAACAGGCCATCGGCCTAAACCTTGAAGTTATTGATGATGATGATGATGATAATTTTTTGACAAAGTAGCTTACTTAGCTTGGGAAAAAATGTTACTACGTACTCACCAACCACACTTGAGTGCTAGTAGTTGACCAAGAATTGCAGTGAACAACAAAGGTCATCTCCAAATTCTCCATCACAAATGCATGCCGATCATCTCTGAACAACGACTTATACTGTGAAAACGATCTTTCCACATCACAGGACGTCAGACGTGCATATTTAAAGAGAGGAATGTCACAAACACTAACACCGCCAATTTCACCTACAGGCACATCCTCCAATACTTGAGCAACTTTACACATTTTTTTATATCCACTGTTTTTCCCAAACACATTCTGGAATTTGTCCCTTAGTACTTGTACTTCTGAACTTGGTAGCGAGTCTAGTTTAATTTTCACGGCACGCACCTCCCTGTTTCAGACAACAGGTTTTTGGATGTTTCGAGTTTTTTTATGGTGTCACACAAAAAGCTTAAATTTGCTAATAGGAAAGCCAAATCGTTTTTCAAAAAACCATCTTTCAGTATATCTTGAAGGATATCGATTGACGAAGCCCGATAACAGGGAATCACAACAAGATATATTGCCTTACTTGATATACATGAGCGAGAGGCGAGAGATTTGTTTAAATTCAATAATGTTCATACCTGAGCTCTTATCTTTTGTTTTTCACAAACAAAGCGTGGAATGAAATCATCTTCAGCACCAATAAACATTCCTAATAATTGTTGCAAGATCTCTCCTCCTTGTCCATGTTAATTTATTCTCTAATAATAACACTGATATGCTGCCTAGCAGTTCTCAGAACTTGAGGCGATACTATTACAAAAATGGATCACGGATACACCACACAGCGCTTAGAAACACGAAGCAACCAAGAATTCTTAAAAAAGATAACGTACTTCTGAGTGATACAATTGATTTAGTTTTAAAATATTTAAAAGTTATGTAAAAATTAAGTAAAAAAAACACCGAGATTTATGTTTTTATAATAGGTTTCCTGAAAATATGTATTTGTGCGAGATCGTGCGTATTTGCTTGGTTTCTGCACAAAACCAATCCGCGGTAAGTCTAAAATTCCACATTCAGTATTCCCAACCTAACACACATAACAATTTCCCTCTTCTTACCGCTTAAGTGACATATTGACTTTACTGCTTTAGGCTTTTAACATATTATTTTTAGAGACGTTCAATATAGCCTAATAATAATTATAAATTGGAAACTTACCACTGCAATTTCACCTAAATGGCGCTGTTAGTTATTGTTTTTAAATATTTGCGAAAATTACATAAACTCTACAACTCCACTAAAGTTACTGCATTCAAAGATATTTTCCATTTCTAAACATCTCCTTGACCGGCAAAATTAAACTTGCCGATGTTATTACTGCAATATGTTATATAAATAATATTGTTAAAATATTAAAATGAAAAATAAATCATTACATAACCTTACCGTTTGTTTAAAGTTCGCATTTATAGACTGGGGGAAAAAAAAAGACAGACGTATATCAAGGCCTGCTGGAGTATAGTAAACACAGAAAACATTTTAAAGCAACAATGTTGAAGATAGATATTTTTGTTTTACAAATTTGCCGTCATTGAACATAAACCAAGA
>JAJSOF020000041.1:5223594-5242400 GCA_025594305.2 Periplaneta americana
TTTAAGTCAGGTTCACACGAGTAAACTTATTGCGCTCGAAGACAATGCTGTGATGTTTGTTCTGGTTGATTCTTTGATTGTGATCTTATCTACAATGCAGAAAGTGCTATGAGGTGGTGTAGCGTAGGGGTAAGGTTTCTGATTTCGAAACCAGAGGTTGTAAATTCGCTTCCTGGCAGGATTGATTCTTTTATTATATTTTATATTTTTAATGGCAAGTGTTAGTGAAATTTGTTAATAAACTTGGTCATGCAAGTCTTGCAAAAATATTACAGCCCATCATTCGTGGGCTATTATTAGCACGACCTCCCTTGTATACAAATCAGAAGCACATCAAATATGAATAAACAAAAATTGTGCAAGAAACATATATAAAAAAAAAAAAAAAACCTGTGATTGGGACTAGTATTTTGTCCACAAACCGACTGATCGGCCACATATCTCTACAAGGGAAGAGGACGCCATCTTAATCAGAGAAGTTGAAAACTACCCATTTCGAAATGCATTTGAATTGAAGATGGCGTCTAACTTTCCGGTTCCCCACTAACCATGAGGAGACGTTTTAGGGAGTATGGCATAAGGTCTCGTCGAACTGCGACGAAAGAACATTTAAAAATGGATCATGTCATGGACTGTCTAGTTTATGCTACTATCCCTGTGAAGAATATAGATAAAAATACAGAAAGATAAACTCCAATATATGAACTGAAGAATGGTAAACATTACCACTTCAGTATTGCTATTATTAAAACAAATAGAACTAAATTTTGTGTTTACAATGGTAACATGTTGTAATGTTGTAGTTAAACATATTTTTAAAAGCTATAATTCAGATATAAATGCAGACGGTTTTATTAACAGACAGGAGTGTTGCCCGTGGGAGGGTTGTGCTATTTACTAAACATTCAATCGACTTCCAGGCGATGTCGCCACTTGGATAAATGGAGTTTATGAAACTTAGTATGGTAAATTTGTAATGTAAAAAATTAAAACTAACGGAGATTCGAACCTGCTACGACCAATGCTGTCTGATTCAGACCCAGGTACAGCTTACAGCAGTAAAATTTTTAAAAATATTCAACATTTTTTTTTCCTCCATTACTGTATCTTGTACAATAATGAAAATTGGTATGTGTAAAACATTGTCATCCTGCTATATGAAAAAATGTTTTTACGATTTAAAATATATATATATATATATATATATATATATATATATATATATTTTTTTTTCAAAATTCAAAATGATGACAGTTGACTGTGCAGTGATGAGCGTTTTCCTCATAACTCATAAACTTTTTAACTTTTTCATGTTCTCTCTCTTTTATTTTATTGCTGAAACTCATGTTTACAATATCATGCCCTTTCAACTACATTCCTTAATAAATAATATTTTCTTTTTTATTTTGTGTTGGAAGAAAATACTAATATTTGACCATTTTTTAAATGAATTTATTTTTATCAGACAATCTATCAAAGGTAGAGAAGTGATTTTTCATCATATTGTAAATATGACATGCATAAATAACACATAAAATATTTAATCACATAATGTTGGATAGTTTTTGAGCTATGAGGGAAACGCGTCATCACTGCACAGTCAACTGCCGCTTTTTTTTACTTTTGAAAAAAAAATTAAACAATTTTTTAAATAGTAAATATATATATATATATATATATATATATATATATATATATATATATATATATATATATATTTCATATAGCAGAAGGACAGTATTTTACACATACTAATTTTCATTATTGCACAAGACACAGTAATGGAGGAAAAATTTGAATATTTCCAAAATTTTACTACTGTAAGCTGTACCTAACCCCATAAGCCATCTACGCTACAAAGGCTCATATTTCATTCCAGCTTATTATGTAGCTTTCTCGTTCATCTTCGTTTCGATAAATATTGTACCCTGTTTCGATAGATTTAGTATTTATCAATTTTATTGCTATTTCACTCTTCATAGGCCCTGATGCAGCTAGAATCAACCCTTCGTTTTATTTTATAACATGTTTTAGAATAAAATACAGCACATTACATGGTTTAATTGTGTGATCTTGTGAACTGAAGCTTCAAGGAGACGGGCATGCGCACTTCTGTTTCTGGAACTTAGACATTTGTCACCAGCCCATTCTCTTTGAACCTTATTGTATATATCAGCCAGAACCTTAATCAGAGAAATATAATTTCAATGATGTAATTAATTTCTGCTTTTAAAGAAACCCGATTAAGGAAAATCCCACTTTTAAGAATTTTGTAATCATCAAGCGCGCGAAATATCGACTTGTTTTTCAATAATCGATAGTACTGGTATATTCAAAACATATATCAATCAGGGTTGCCATATGCACGACTATAGTCCTTCGCATACAACAATTTTGACTAATTGTACGAGGTATGGCTGAACTCTATGTCTTACACTATTTTGTACGACTATTTTAATGAAGGAACAAAATTATTTTGGAACTTATATTGATCTATAATTAAAATAAAATCAAAGGTTAATTCGTCCCTTTTAGACAAGTTTTCTTCATTCAGTATGTCATTGTCTAATATAAAAAAAATTACGTTCTTTAAAGGTATAAAAGATGTTTTGAAAATTGATAAGGTGGCTACGCTAGCCATGCAAGTCATAACTGGTTATCTTCAGCTTTAGGTTTCATTGTACTGCGCGGTTATGTCAAAGTAATGCGAGTTCAGAGATCTGCTATCTTCTTACGTATTCTGCAATGGAATTCTTTCATCAATGAAACAGTACTGCAGTAGGATTAAGAAGTCTAAGCACGCCGATATTATAGCGGTGTCGGATTTGAGTGGACTGCAGCTGGATTAATTTGATGTAATTATCAGATGAAGAATTGATTAATATTAGCCTAAATATCTCCGTTGTGCTGGCCAAAGACAAGTTTCTGTTGACTTTCAGTATAATGATGTTGTTTCTGACCAAGCGTCATCGTGCAAGCTTTACAGAGTTGACAGTATTGATGAAGAAATAGTGAGGTATTTGAATGTTAAATGTCATTGTTAATGTGAAAAATAATTAGGAATATTCATTTGAACAAAAATTTGCTGGTATAAAATAAATATGCTTATGAATCACTTTTTTTTAGTGTATTGTGAAATATATTTGTACACTTTATCTATAAAAATAGTAAAGTGAGAAATGTACGACAATTTTATGCTGAAGTACGACATTTTTATAAGTTGGTACGATGGTTGTGTTTCCTTTATCTGGCAGCCCTGTGTGGAAACGTCATTCTTTATGGGCTTGCTTTGCGTTGCTTTCACAGAGTGGTTGCTTTGCTTGCTCTGTTCTCACGAGTTGTGTGGATCCTGTTTTCAAGTTTTCTTTTGATAGTTTATGCTGTTTATGCATCGGTATAGTGGCGACTAAATTGAAGAAATTAACTATTGGCCAGAAGGTGAAAATAACAAAGGATATCAAGCCTAATCCTCGAATAACACTATCTCATATGGCAAAAAGCATGATTTGCCAACTACTTTATTATGGGGAATAATGAAGAAGAAAAACTTTCAGTGCCGAGTTTGTGTGGTTCAGGTTCAGCCAAACTGAAAAACATTCGTGCCTCATCATTTGAAGCGTTAGAAAATATTATTTAATTAAATACAGGGTGTTTCAGGAGGAATAGTAAATATTTTAGGAGATGGTAGTATAGACGAATTCAAATAAAAATGCCATATAAAATGTGCCCAATTTTTATTGGGTACAGAGATACAGCTGTTAGAATGTGACCCAAGAAGGTGTTAAGCAAAGGCAAATGATTACGTTCAGAGTGATTTTCATAAATTCCACCACCGACTCCAATGCACTTTCGACTTCTCTTGACAACACTGCGTGTAGCTTTTCTGAGGTCATCTTGGTGATCTTTTATGAGGACAGCATTAGTCATAATCTGAACGATTAACTCGGCTCTTGTGTTTAATTTTTCTTTGTAGACTTCGCCTTTCAACCATTCCCACAGGCAAAAATCTAAAGGGTATGGTCCGGAGATCTTGGTGGCCAAGAAACGTGACCATATCTGCCGATCTATCTTCCGGGAATGTTAGGTTTAGATGATGTATCACCTGACGACTAGAATGTGCAGGGGCTCTGTCATGCTAGAAGAACATACCCATCCTTTTAGCCAAAGGAACCTCTTCCAATAATACTGGAAGCTCATTTTGAAGAATGTCTAGATAACGGGCCGTGTAAGACGATGCGGTAACACAGTAGGCCCAAGCAACTGATTGTCTATCATACCACACCACACATTTACAGAGAAGCGTTCTTGAAAATATGTCTCCACAATGGCAGTTATGTAAACTAAAGCACAACTTCACAACTTGACCTTCAAAACAAAAATGACAATCGATAAATAAGCCCATAGCAACCGGAGTAGCAACACACGAAACGAAAGTACATTGAACGTAATCATTTGCCTTTGCTTAACACCTTCTTGGGTTACATTCTAACAGCTGTATCTCTGTACTCAGTAAAATTGGACACATTTTATAGGGGATTTTTATTCGAATTCGTCTATACTACCACCTTGTAAAATATTTACTACTCCTCCTGAAACCCTGTCTATTGTGAGTAACAATTATAGGCCTAATTAAATTGGGTAATTATAATGTTTGGTATGTAACATACATGTTATACTAGACAGCAATTGAGAAAGCAGTAATCTGCTAGCGTTTGCGTCGAGAGAGACAGATAGAGCAAGGCAGTGTACAACATTGCCACATCGTACTTCACGCGCATGTGCAATATAAATAGTGCAGGAGGGAATTTAAATTATCAAAAGACAATAATGATCTTAGCCGTTGATTACTGTAAGCAAAACACCAAACAATCCCTATTTCCTTCACTAACAATATTCTTTGCACAGTTCTCAATCCCACACCACATGCATCTGCAGTCGTTTCTTGCACATTGGCAACATTGCATCCAGCACTATGATGGCCGGCAGCGTTCTGCTCGTCAATGTTTTTAAAATAATTATACACTTAAACATTATTTCCCACGCCTGCCTGTGCAGTACTTGTCTTTGTACAGTCTGTCCTTTCATTTATTTATCTTACTCATATACAGTAAATGTTAGTTTTACTTATTCAATGTATTAAAACACTCACACGTGAACAAACGAACTTGGGAAGCACTTGTTACAGACTGATTCCGATTGGTTCTACTGTACGAGTTTATGACATCTTACTTACTTACAAATGACTTTTAAGGAACCCAAAGGTTCATTGCCGCCCTCACATAAGCCCGCCATCAGTCCCTATCCTGTACAAGATTAATCCAGTCTCTATCATCATATTTCATCTTCCTCAAATCCATTTTAATATTATCCTCCCATCTACGTCTCGGGTCGACCTGGTTGGCGAGTTAGTATAGCGCTGGCCTTCTATGACCAAGGTTGCGGGTTCGATCCGGGCCAGGTCGATGGCATTTAAGTGTGCTTAAATGCGACAGGCTCATGTCAGTAGATTTACTGGCATGTAAAAGAACTCCTGCGGGACAAAATTCCTGCACATCCAGCGATGCTGATATAACCTCTGCAGTTGCGAGCGTCGTTAAATAAAACATAACATTTAACATCTACGTCTCGGCCTCCCCAAAGGTCGTTTCTGGATTCGCCCATATGTACTACATGCTCTGCCCATCTCAAACGTCTGGATTTAATGTTCCTAATTATGTCACGTGAAAAATACAATGCGTGAAGTTCTGCGTTGTGTAACTTTCTCCATTCTCCTGTAACTTCATCCCTCTTAGCCCCAAATATTTTCCTAAGAACCTTTTTCTCAAACACCCTTGATCTCTGTTCCTCTCTCAAAGTGAGAGTCCAAGTTTCACAACCATATACAGAACAACTGGTAATATAACTGTTTTATAAATTCTAACTTTCAAATTTTTGACAGCAGACTAGATGACAAAGCTTCTCAACCGAATAATAACAGGCATTTCCCGTATTTATTCTGCGTTTAATTTCCTCCCAAGTGTCATTTATATTTGTTATTGTTGCTCCAAGATATTTGAATTTTTCCACCTCTTCGAAGGATAAATCTCCAATTTTTATATATCAAATGCCAGAACTGTTATGGCGCATTTAGCATACGACTGCCTTCCCAAATGCTGTCGACTCTAGTACTAGTTATTTTAGTCTTTCCTTCACATTTTGTGTAAACGTCCTTTTAAGGAAAAGAAAAGTATTCCCTCAGAGATTCGTTAAAAAGGGTCCTACTGTACTTAAATATGACTGGTTTCATAAAGATATTGACGTGAGAGACACGTAGTGTGTAAGAATGAAATGTACCTCATTTAGTAACTACGATTGGTAGCACTAAATTACGTGACGAAATGGCTAATGAATGGTTGTTCATGGAGAATACATATGTAAACAGTGAACACAGTGCTTTTATCGTTTAGGAATCCATGAATGAAGAGTATCACAACTCGAAACGTCTAAGAAGTAACACTGTTTGTTGCAGGTGCAGCATTGAACTGGTGTGGTTGCTGCGATGAAGTGTGGGGTTGAGGTAAGATGGAAGCTTCAGCCTCACACTTCACCGCGGTGAGCAGCACCCGACAGCTACTAATGGTGATAGTTCCTGCAATGAATGGAGTCGACATGGCACGAATTGAAGACAGCTTCATCTTCCTCTCAATCTAGTTTCATTTTTTGCAGTTTCTCTTCAAAGGTATCAGGACTCAAACCGTTATTATATTTGTGGTTGACAAATGAATATCATAGTGCTAGATGGAACTAATCCACACAATATCAGAATACATG
Organism: Periplaneta americana; assembly: GCA_025594305.2. Lineage (NCBI taxonomy): Eukaryota > Metazoa > Arthropoda > Insecta > Blattodea > Blattidae > Periplaneta > Periplaneta americana. The sequence continues at coordinate 5,230,405 of JAJSOF020000041.1, forward strand.
ATAGAGCAGTCTCATATTGAAAATCTGTAGGTCCCGGAGGTTCCAGCAAACATTTGAAGAGTTCGCAGGAAAACGATGAATGTCACATTTCTGTTAAGGATTAGATAATGATCAAATTGAGTCTATAACTGCAAGATGTAGTGCTGTTTCTATAGAAAATAAAGGAAAGGATTACTGTATTCGTGGTTATAATTCTCCTTTTTACCATTTTTCATAAGAACAACATTAAATTTCGTAGTGATCAATTGAATTAGATAATGACATTCATCGTTTTCCCGCAAACTCTTCATTTGTTTAATTTTTCCTCCTCGCAACACTTAATTATATTCGCGATAATTTCTCTTTCTCTGCTGTGGATAACAGCGTTACTTTTTTCCGCAGTGGTGTGATTTCACCATAATTACTACCCTGTGGTTGCTGCTCCATGTTAACACTACTGATACGCAGTGAAGGAAATAGTTCTATGTTTCTTAACAAGAGATTATGATGCAGAGCATGCGCAAACAACTCAGTTGGCTCCACCCCGTTACGCGCTTCCTTCTCTCAGTCTCCGCTCAGGAAGTTCAAGATAACTTGCAATAACAGTATTTTGTTTCCTTTTGTACATTTTTGCATAACTTCCAATGTCTGGTAATAATGTTTATTTATTTGTCTAATGGCTATTACATGATATTTACAATCATTGATTGAGGGAAAAACAAGAAAGTGGTGAACAAAACTACGAATTAAATAATCGAGAACATTCGGGCTCTGGCTTCCCAGTAGCGGTCGACTTCCTTGGAGGATTTCAGAGCAGGGCATTTTGCAAGATGTTGTCTATCCATGTCTTCCTGTTGATGACACAAAATGCAGGCTGATGATGGAAGGATGCCAAGACGATTGAGGTGTTTACCCAGGATGTCATGTTCAGTGTTACGGCAAAAGCTTCCAACTACTAGTCTTCTGGGTTCAGCAGATATATCCTTCAGTAATTACCTACATTGTTGCGAAATGTTTATGGCCAATTCTTGTTGGTGATTACTTTTTTTGTAGTAGCTTGATTTATTGTTTTACTGAGCTAAGTGACAAAGTTTTCTGTGGGTTTATTTTGAGATAGGCACTCTTCTTAGCTAATATGTCAGCCTGTTCATTCCCATATAGATTACAATGTCCTGGGATCCATTGTAACACAATTGTTTTGTCATGATCTTTTAAAGTTGCAAGTATTTTTTGACAATTACACTGTTCTACAAAAAAATTAAATTCATTTTTCTGGGTATAACATTTTTGATTAATATGGAAATTTACCTCCTGAATTCAAATCTGTAATTAGTTTCTCTGTGTCACGCATAGTTTTCAAGTTATATGCAATTTCATTTTTTCAATATTTTTCGTTTCCACACTATGTATTTATGTAGGTAAAACATGTAAATATTAATATTTTAGTCACTTGCAAAATTATTTACAAACATTTTATACACAAAAAAAATATATATATATATATATATATATATATATATACATACAGATCTTAATATAATAATTATATTATATGGAAAAACTTATTTAAGATTAGAAAATATGAACAAAATACAGTTTTTCTAAAGAATTTAAAAGTCTTATTTTTTTCTCTTGTGTTCAATTTTGCAGTCTCTAATAATGTTCCAGCAGTAGTCAGCAAGCATCGCAGGCATTCATTTCCTTCATACTGCTTTTCCATGGACATTATATCTTTATGGAACCTTTCACCATGTTCGTCGGAGACATCACTGCAGCTCTCAGGAAAATGATGTATATGTGAATCTAAGAAATGCACTTTTAAAGACATGTGACATCCTAGATTCCTATATGCATTTATCATTTGTTGAACCAGTTCGAAGTCGTTAGCTCTTTTTCTTCCCAGAAAATTTTGCATTATATTCATGAAACAAGACCATGCTCTCATTTCTTTTGGTGCAAGGCATTGTTCAAAATCTGAGTCCTTATGAAGTTTTCTAATTTTGGGACCCACAAACACGCCCTCTTTTATTTTTGCAGCAGAAAGAGGAGGAAACTTTTTGAAAGGTACATAAACCCTCTTCCAGATGTGTTCATGGCCTTAACAAATTGTTTAATAAGGCCTAGGTTGATGTGAAGAGGGGGCAGCAGAACATCTTCACTGGCTACCAATTTCTCATTCAGTATATTTTCCTCTAACTTTCCACTTACGTTCAGGCCAAATCTTTCTTTTATAATGGAAATTCCTATCGCGACTATCCTACTCACACAGAAAAGATCCATATTTGGTGTAGCCTTGTTGCATACCTAATATCATGGCAACTATTTTCAAATCACCACATATTTTCCACTTGTGCTCATTATATTAGATTAATCTCAGCATATATTTTTTAAATATCATATGACTCTTTAGTCATACTTGCATAGGCAACTGGGACAGAAGGCATTATGTTCCCATTGTGGAGGAGAACTCCCTTTAGACTGTATTTTGAGGCATCTATAAAAAAGTCTCCACACCTGTGGCTCGTATTTGAAGTTCAAAGTATTCATTAGGTCACAAACATCATTGCAGAATGTCATCATGAGTTGAATTGTGCATATGCAGAAACAATATTTCTTGTAAACAAACAATACTCACTTCCTCTAACAAGAATTCCAGGTTAAACTCAAGTTAGTTAAATGAGATGTATATTATCGTATAACTAAAAAACTGTGCCTGATAGCGAATTTCTGTTTTCAGATTTGAATTTGCCATATGAAAATCCTTTGGAAACACATATTTTCATATTAGAAAAATGACCCTTGTAGAACAGTGTTATTGATTTGTTCTGTGTAGGGGTGGTCAGTTTTATTTATATACAAGATGGCTGCTTTTGAGTCCGAGAGGATGATGGTGTTTGTGAATTTATCCATATGGAGTAAAAGTTGATTTAAGGCAACATGTATAGCTTCAATTTCTCCGTCATAGGCAGATAGATTGTAACCAGCTGGGAGCTAGAAGCAAAAAGATTACTAAAAATACCAGCTCCTACATTTCCTCCAGGGTCTGTTTTTGAGCCATCAGTATAAATTCTTATCCAGTAGTCTTAGGAATATCTGATGTTGACGGTTTCAAGGGCCAATTGTTTTAAATTTTCTTTACTGTGTTGATTCTTGGTGATTTGTTCTAGGAGATCTACTTCTGTTTGCATTGTATCTAGGCTATCTGAAGTGGGTTTTGTGGGAGCATTAGAGGTTGGCTGGTGATAATGTACCATAATCTATCTAATGATAATAATTGAACACTGAATATAGTAAACAATGAAACAGCGAAAAATTGAATTTCCTTTTTTATGCATTGAATGATGATGTCTACCATGATCGTGGGATCGTGTAAAGAGCTGAGAAGGGTCACGAGATGATTCATAAAATAAAACAAAAAAAAAAACACTTTATCAACATTCATTTATTGTGTGTTCAGAAACATAAACAATATTTAACATAAAAATAAAAAAATCCAGTAGTTATACACTAAAGTAAACAGTAATTTTATTAATGCAACAAATGTGTTTGTTTTTTCAAAAATAGTTCTCAAATCTGGACTCTGTATTTGATACACACACAGTGATATCACTTTCAAGTTCAGTGAGATTTCTCGACTTTGTTTTGATGGCAGTCATAGACTAGAAGCTTATTTTACATAAACATGAGGTTGCAAATGTTATAAAAATTTAACCCGAATGGAACCGGGCCTTCTGGTTTCGCAGCCAGACGCGCTAACCATTTCTCCACAAGTTCATGGTGTGGCGTGCTGTACTTGTACAAGAATGTGGCGTTACCTGGTTGAGGTTCTTTCTGGGGTTTCCCCTCAACCCAATATGAGCAAATGCTGGGTAACTTTCGGTGCTGGACCCCGGACTCATTTCACCGGCATTATCACCTTCATATCATTCACATGCTAAATAACCTAGATGTTAATAAAGCGGCGTGAAATAACCTACTAAAAAAACGAGCATGGCTGTGCGGCTACCCAATCATCCACAGAATAGAAGTGGTAAGAACAGTAAGCCTTTGAGTCCTTTTCCGTATAAGAGAGAGAGATCGGTGATTAAGGTGGTGATGAATCTTTAAATTTCCAGTCCGGTATTTGCTTTTATGACTGAGGTAAACCATGAAAAACCCCAATCAGATTGGTGAGCCATGGAGTTTGAACCGAGACCTCCTGAATTACGAGTCTCAAATGTTATCATCTGAGCCACTTCACTTGGTAATACTTTTGTTTTATTTTAGGAATAAAATAATGCAGTGTGTTCACGTTTCATGAAATAATCGTAACATTGCTGCAATTTAATAGTACTCTAAAGGCCACCAGCATAGCTCAGTTGTCCGAGGCGTTTGCCTGCTGATCTGGAGTTGCGCTTGGGTGTGGGTTCGATTCCCGCCTGGGCTGATTACCTGGTTGGGGTTTTTTTTTTTTTTTTTTTTTCAGAGTTTTCCCCAACCATAATGCAGAAAATAGGAAAGACTGGAGAATGCTGGGTTTGCAGTGAAAGACCTGCCCTTGGGCAGAACACTATTTATGAATGAAATCCAAATGTCAGGTAAACTATGACGAAAGCCACCAGCGTGGCTCAGTCAGTTAAGGCGCATGCCTGCCGGTCTGACGTTGCACTCGGACACGGGTTCGATCCCTGCTTGGGTTGATTACCTGGTTGGGTTTTTCCGAGGTTTTCCCCAACCGTAAGATGAATGCCAGGTAATCTACGGTGAATCCTCGGGCTCATCTCTCCAAATACCATCTCGCTATCAGCAATCTCATCAACGCTAAATAACCTCGTAGTTGATACAGCGTCGTTAAATAACCAACTAAAAAAACTATGACGAATCTTCAGTCTCATTTCATCAAATACCATCTCGCTATTACCAACAATACAGAATAAATTAGTAAACACAACATCGATAAATAGCTAGCTAGAAAAAAATAGTACCTTAAAATGCCCCATTTTGAATACAAGGCTCCTACAAAAGCCCTTGCCGGTTTCAGATGTAACTTACGTTTAATAAAAACTCGGATAGTTAAAATTCATATCAATAGAAAGATAAACTCAGACCATTTTGTTTTAGTCCATCACATGTGATACGACTGCTGTGTACTGTGCTCCAACCACGAGAAAGTCTCTGCCAGATGAGATGAAGCGGGGTAATGCTGTGAATGAATGTTGATGTCATAAGATGCCATAAGGTCACACACGTGGGTACTCGTATCTCTATTGGCTAGCTCTCACAGCACAAACAATAACATTGATAGACACATACTTATACTACCCTAGTTACAAAATTAGATCACGGTTAATTTCCTGGTCTTTTAATCTCTCCATACAGGAAATAACATATGCAGGAGAGCGCATGGTTTTTAAACTGACGTTATAACGGTAATATTATTTATCTACTTCGTTCCAATAGATGACGCAATAGTAAGCACATTCCTTTCACGGTTGATCTCCTGGTTGGAGAACAGTAATAGCATTTCGATCATTTAGTTTAAAAGTGCGACAACTAAAAAAACAGGTTTTGAGATATCTTCAGTTGAAAGTTTCAAATAAATCACTTAGAAAGGAGCAGATTTCTGGTTCGTAACCACGACAATTAGAAATGAGTCAGTATTCAGGACGAGTTTATCACAATCTTCCAGTTCATTATTAATACATTTCGAAATGTAGTAATAATGATTTAGTAAAGTCCATAGTTATAATTACTTCTAAAGCAGTTTATTTAGTTTTTTTCTTTTCGGTTGTAAATATGACTTATCTCAATATTGAATCGGAAAGAGCTCCGAAGGGGCTTTCAGTAGTATAAATAACTAAAAAATGGCAATTTTGAGTTGTCGCACTTTTGAACTGGATGATCGATTTGTTCATTGTTGAAACGAAATGGCTGCTACTGAGGACAGAAAAGCTGTTTGTATCCTTGATTTTCAGTTAAGCAGTCAGTTACTAGTGTCCAATAACATTTCCGAACAAGATTTGGTGCAAAGAGAAAATCAACCAGATGCCTGCCAGTAAGCAAGCAAACACTTGAGTGTGTCCGTCAATGTTTCTCATGTAGTCCACGAAAAACTACTATTAAAATCAGCAGGGAGCTGCAAATACCGAAGTCAACTGTGTCAGAGAAGAGCTAAACAACCAACTACCGCTGGTTGGGCTGGTCGCAATGACTGTGAACTTCTTTGTTGGCCTTCACATTCTTCAGACCTGGCATTCCTCGATATTTTTTCATGTGTGTGTTAAAGATAGTCTATTTGCCACCCTCACCACAGACTATGCTTGATCTACAAGGTGGACCAGTCAAATGGAAAGATTTTATGGGCGTATACTGTCCACATGGAGAGGGTGAGAATGAATATAACAGTGTCTTCTCTACCTACTTACTTTACAGTTTATGATTCCTTAGACGGTGACGTCACTTTCTCCGTGTTCCCTAGTAACCAGCGGCGAATGCTAGTCATGAAAGTTAGGCTTGCTCTTTTATTCATAGGGAAGATTGGAGGATATAATGATTCATAATTAATAAAAATAATCAGACCCACATAAATAATTTATTTTATAATTATGAAATCATTATGAGCCATGGATCATATTCGCTTATCAGATGTAGAAGTTCGATATAATATAACAAACATGGCCAACAAAACAGTTTATTTAGTTTTTTCGACCCTGTCAACCAATGCATATTCTTGTATTGAGCTGCACTGAACGAGCGCACATATTCTCTATAATGTCCGTCTTCTCTTGAATAGTCCCTCGGGAAAATGGATTTAATAATAAGGTTTCAATAACACACAATTCCGAACTCATTGCAATACTTCAAATTAATGTTTAAGAATTAATAATACATGCAGCAGCTAACTCATGCATTCTGCTCATACAATTACATTGCACTCGCAAATCACAGCACATTCCCGCTGTCAGTACTGCTCTGTGTAACGTTAAATAGTCGTTGGTGTAGCTCTCGGACCAGAGCTTCAAACAACACACAACAGAAGCATGTGCGCCTAGGACGGACCAAGGAGGAAGGCACTTGCACGCAAGCATCATATTCTCGCTGTTTCTACGTCTTTCCTGTAGCTCCGAGAAACGAGCAAGCGTTGCGGTACTTGCAGTGTGCAACCTGCGGATGGTATTACGCCTATACAGTATTCCAAAAATCAAAATAAATTTTAATGTACGTAATCCCATTTTGAGAAATACACATTCTACGAAAATATTGGGCTTAGCATGCCGGAGAAATCGCCCTGCTGTTCATGTGGAGAGGGTGAGAATGAATATAACCATCTCTTCTCTACCTACTTACTTTACAATTTATGACTTCTTAGGCGGTGACGTCACTATCTCCGCATTCCCTAGTAACCATGTTTTGTTAAATTGTGCTCATCATTACTGCAAACTGCAATTAATTGATTTCAATGGTCATGGGAAACCTCTCCATACCCAAAAGGTAACGGTATGGTGCGAGGTTTCATCAACTAGAATAATCGGCCCTTTTTTCCTAGTATGAGGCCGGAAATGCAGTGACTGTTAATTCAGTGCGATATGTTGAAATGATACAGAAATTTTTTACACCACAACTCGCCCATTTTCCAGTGAATACTGTTTCAACAGGACGGAGCAACAAGCCACACCGCAAGAATTTCGATGGATGCTGTGAATGCTTTGTTCCCGGGCTGCGTCATTTCTCGGAAAGGAGATATCGTTTGGACGCCTAGGTCACCTGATTTAACAGTATGTGATTTCTTCCTATGGGGACACCTCAAAACGAAGGGGGCAATCTACCCAGAACAATTCCAGCCCTAAAACAACTTATACGAGAAGAGATCGCTGGATACCTGTCAATATGCTGAGAGGGGTTATGCAACAGTTCGTGGCCAGACTGGAAGACTGAGTGCGTTTCAATGGAGGTCACGTGCCTGACGTAATTTTTAATAATTTTTTTCTTGTTGCATACCTAATGGTTATTCATGTACTTGTCATTTCTACTCATTAAATTGATATAATAGTAGCTTTTCATTCTTTTCCTGCACCTTGAAATCTTTCCGTTTGACTGGTCCACCTTGTATATGCGTGCATACAGTAGCCATTGCATCTGTTGATCGTAATATGCTTGAATGTAGCTGAGAGAACCTGACTACAGGCTTGATGTGTGCCATGTTTCCATGGGGCTCACATTGAACATCTTCGAGGTAAGGTACGGTACTAAAAACATTTTGAGTATTTCTTTCTATAGGTACCGTAACATGGGATGTAAATCCGATCAAAATTTTCAGTTTTCTAAGCTTTAACTATGTAGGTCTAAGGTTACATCCTAGCGAACACCAGTTTAATTTTATAATCTTTTATTTTTTTAGAATTCTGTGTACCAAATGTAAAATTGAAGAGTTTGCGGGAAAAACGATGAATGTCACAGTTTTCTTAAGGTTGATGTCATTATCTAATTCAATGCATCACTATGAAATTTAATGTTGTTCTTATGAAAAATGGTAAAAAGGAGAATTATCACCACGAATACAGTAATCCTTTCCTTTATTTTCTATAGAAACAGCACTACATCTTGCAGTTATAGACTCAATCATTATCTAATCCTTAACAGAAATGTAACATTCATAGTTTTCCCCGAACTCTTCGTTGTTTTCAACTGCATTTTTAAAACTCTTGTTGTTGATTGGTGTCACTTCAATAGGAGGGGTGAATCCGATCACAGATTATTTTATTGCTTAAAATCGAATACATTCAACTGAATGTGTGAAAACGTCACTAATTGAAGTTTTAAAAACGTTTTTAAAGAAAGTTTCAGTATTTATGACAAAATACGGGGTTATTCATAAGTCCGTGAAACATTTAAAAGTTTAATAACAAATAAAGGTCCACACCTGTGGAGTAATGGTCAGCGCGTCTGGCTGCGAAACCAGGTGGCCCGGGTTCGAATCCCGGTCGGGGCAAGTTACCTGGTTGAGGTTTTTTCCGAGGTTTTCCCTCAACCCAATACGAGCAAATGCTGGGTAACTTTCGGTGCTGGACCCTGGACTCATTTCACCGGCATTATCACCTTCATATCATTCAGACGCTAAATAACCTAGATGTTGATACAGCGTCGTAAAATAACCAATAAAAAAAAACAAATAAAGTACGCAACATATCATGGTAATTGACATGCCGATAGAAAAGCTTTCCAAGTTTTTAATAAGAAAATCCGCTCTTAGTTGCCATGATTTATTGCTAGGTGGCAGTAGTTACCAATAATGCAAAATGTCTTCTACTAAACTTGAGCAATCGTTTTGTATGTTGGAATATGCAAGGACCTCGTCAAAGATTTGAAGTGGACGGTTTCGCTGACTTGCTCATAGCGACAAAGCAACCATTCATCTATCCGGAAAAGTGAATCGACACAATGTGCGCATATGGAGAACTGAAATTTCCGCGCAGTCATAGAGCATGTGCGAGATCATCTAAGGTGAATGTCTTCTGTGTGATTTCGAAAGAGAAGTTGTATGGACCGGTTTTCATTGTAGAGTCCACCGTCACTGGGATAATTTACTTGGACATGTTACAAAACTGGCTGATTACAATGATTACATCTCTAAGGAAGGATCTCCCTGTCACTATCACAACAACGTGCGAGAGTATCTTAATCAAAATTTTCCACACAGGACGAGAAGATGACTATAATGAAGTGGCCACCACGATCACCGGATTTAACCCCGTGTGACCTTTTTTGTGGGGTTTGTAAGGATATTGTCTATGTGCCTCCGCTCACCGCTGATCTCCAGGAACTTCGCAACTGGATTACAGCTGCCGTGGCTCTGGTCAACCATGACATGGTGGAGCGTGTATGGGGCGAGATGGATTATCGCATGAATGTATGCCGTATTAGCAAAGGTGGAAGCATTGAGCATCTATGAGGTATGTAACAAAACTTGGAGATATTCATTTTGAAAAGGTGGTATAGACTGATAAGCAATTAAATTAGGTGAATATAGGTTAAACGGGTCCGTCTTCTTGCTTATCAAGTAATGTATAGTCTTAATTATTAACTATGTCACATTTATTGATTGGATTAACGTTTTCGGTAATTATTTGCCATAATCAGATCATCATAAGTATCATGTTATACATACTGAATACTAAATTACAAAATTAAGTGGAATGAAGTAATATTCGGACAAACAAACATGGTTACCACTTGACTAGATAAATGTTAAATTATAATTAGACGTGCACTGGCTCAGCTGTTTACATGAACAATATCGTAATGTTAAGATTAGACACAAATGGAATTATGACGTGCAATAATTGAAGACCTCCCTCAAAGAACGTATATCATATGCAAAAGCCGTTGATATACAACGTTCTTTGAGGGAGGTCTTCAATTACATATTGGTTGTCCGAATATTACTTCATTCCACTTAATTTCGTAATTCAGTATGTATAACATGATACTTATGATGATCTGTTGATGGCAAATAATTGCCGAAAACATTAATCCAATTCAATAAATGTGACATAGTTAATAATTAAGACTATACATTACTTGATAAGCAAGAAGACAGACCCGTTTAACCTATATTCACCTAAAACATGGAGGGTTTCTCTTTATTCTAGTGTAAAGTAATTTGTTATCTGTTTTGTAGTTTAGTAGTTATGAATTTTTAAGATGTTTCACGAACTTACGAATACCCCTGTATAAGGTGGTTACATATCAACATTCATGTTACGCATATCTCTGTGACATCAGTTTTCATAAAAATCTATTTTTGCTCCAGTTACAAGGCAATGTAAACTGCGATCTTTTGCAAAGCTATATTCGCTCTCGATCATTTAAAGTAACAGTCGATAAACGGCAGCTACACATTATAAGCATACGCAACATTCGACTGGATAGCAATTTATATTTAAGGTAACAATGTAAAACGTATATTACAAGAAGAAGAATAAATTACTAGTTATTTACAGCATGGCAAACTAATAAAGATTCTCGTGGACGGAGATTACAATGGAACATAAGTGGCGCGAATGAAGCCGAGTTTTAAATTGTAATAATGAAACTAATTCTAATAAGATACCCCAATGTTAAAAGAAAAGTGTAGCATTAAAATTAGTGCTAATATTTTAAGGATAAATTTATTCATATAATTACTTTTAATGCACGAGAATTTTACTTGAAGCAAGTGAAGAGAAAAGTTTGGAAGTAAATCCCGAAAAGACAAAGTATATGATTATGTCTCGTGACGAGAATATTGTACGAAATGGAAATATAAAAATTGGAGATTTATATTTTCAAGAGGTGGAAAATTCAAATACCTGGGAGCAACAGTAACAAATATAAATGATACTTGAGAGGAAATTAAACACAGAATAAATATGGGAAATGCCTGTTATTATTCGGTTGAGAAGCTTTTATCATCCAGTCTGCTGTCAAAAATCTGAAAGTTAGAATTTATAAAACAGTTATATTACCAGTTGTTCTTTATGGTTGTGAAACTTGGACTCTCACTTTGAAAGAGGAGCATAGTTTAAGGGTGTTTGTGAATAAGGTGCTTAGGAAAATATTTGGGGCTGAAAGGGATGAAGATACAGGAGAATGGAGAAAGTTACACAACACAGAACTGCACGCATTGTATTCTTCACCTGACATAATTAGGAACATTAAATCCAGACGTTTGAGATGGGCAGGGCATGTAGCATGTATGGGCGAATCCAGAAATGCATATAGAGTGTTAGTTGGGAGGCCGGAGGGAAAAAGACCTTTGGGGAGGCCGAGACGTAGGTGGGAAGATAATATTAAAATGGATTTGAGGGAGGTGGGATATGATGATAGATAATGGATTAATCTTGCTCAGGATAGGGACCAATGGCGGGCTTATGTGAGGATGGCAATGAACTTCCGGGTTCCTTAAAAGCCACTAAGTAAGTAAGTATTACTTTTAATGCCCTCCAAAATTGCAGCTCAGTGAGTGATGACTTGCACAAAATCAAACAACAAAGTAGCCC
>JAJSOF020000041.1:5242500-5255576 GCA_025594305.2 Periplaneta americana
ACCAGCCCGGCCCACAGGTGTGGGCTTCACACTTGTAACTAGATTATAAAGGATTCATAGGCTATAATTTAATTTATCATCTAGTTTAAGTAAGTATATAAGTTCGATAATCCTTTGGCTTATGCTTATTTTTTCTGTTTTAGATCTTGTCTTAGGTATTCCTTTAACTTCCTGTTGTACTAACATTATATTATCATGTATTTCCTTTTATCCTCTGGTTGAGTGAAAGAGAAGGCCTTAAGGCCTTAACTCTGCGGAAAAAAATAAAGCATTATTACTATTATTATTATTATTATTATTATTATTATTACATGAGGATTGTCAGTATTCCAATACCTTGGATTGAAAATTCACATACCCAATTAAACGAAAATAAGCTTCGTTAATCATAACTAAATGAGAAGGATCGCCATTACCATCATGGACAGATTGCAGCATCCACCGATAGAAATTTACGCTGGCAGCTGGATCCCATTCTGTTAACTGATGAACCACTGACACTTTATAAGAATGAAAGTGTAGCATTTTCAGCCCCGTAATGCCGATCTTTGTGAAATACCACATTCCTGCGCCAATCGGCATGAAGATTTCCTTGGACTGGTTTCAATTCTTGCTTAACCCTTCAGTACTCGCGTGGATTACAATAGTAATCCACTGATATTTAATCCTCTATTACGTCACTGCCTGCAGCACTGCGTAGTTGAGCGTCAATGCAATTTCTCGTCACAGTCTAAGTGAGGCATTACTGGTGTTTAGACGTATTTGTCGCAACCCTTTGGAAAGTTATACGAAGTTTTATAAAGTGATGCACAATTTTTTCCGAGTGGATTACCATTGTAATCCACGCGAGTACTGACGTCAGTTTTTTGTTCAGGTAAGTGAAATAGTTTTAATATGGTTATAAGTGATGCAATGCAGTAAGTTTATGAAAAATGTGTGGCATCGTTCCATCCTCTTCGCAGTTTGCTCCAATGGGTACGGAAACTACAAACAACATTTGCAAATGGCTGGATGAAGATATGGATGATGGCATTGAAAATGAAAGTGATGATGAAAGCAACAGGGAGATCTTTAGAATGAAGTTCACGATTCTAATTCAGAACAAGACGATGATGATGATGATGATGATGATGATGATGATGATGATGGTGGTGGTGATGATGAAAGACTAATGTCTATAAATGATGGAAACTGCTATACGGATAGAAAAAAGACTACAATTTGGCAGGAAGAACCAGTAGCTCAACGAGGGAGAAGACGAGCACAAAATATAGTGATTCATTTATCGAGCCCTAAAAGGGCTGCGCGGACCCACACAGAGAGTTTTGACTGCTTTATTGATCAGACAATAATCAATGTAATTGTAAGGGTACTAATATTTGTATTGAAAAAGTGAAGCGTAATTACGGACGTGACAGAGATTGCAAATTAACAAATGACGTAGAAATTGAGGCACTCTTGGGTATTTTGTATTTTGCTGGCGCCTTGAAATCAGGAAGACTGAACGTAAGAGAACTATGGGATAAAAATGGCACAGGAATAGAGTCAATTTACCTGACAATGACCTACAATAGATTCTAATTTTGTTACGATGTCTACTCTTTGATAACATTTATGACAAAAGGAAAGGAAAGAAATTTATGAATTGGCTGCTATACGTGAAGTATTAGAGTTATTTGTTCAGAACTCACAAAAATGCTGTAGTCCAAGCGAATATGTAACTATAGACGAGCAGTTGGTTGCATTCAGAGGACGATGTCCCATGAAGAGTATATACCTACTAAACCAACAAAATGTTGGATCAAAATTTTTGCTAAGGTGGATGTGAAAACATATTACATTCATGACTTGGAAATTTATGCTGGTATTCAACCAGACTGTCCATTTCACCGAAGTAACAGTGCACATGCAGTGGTGAAGAGGCTGGTTCATCCCATCAAAGGAACAGGAAGAAATGTGACCACCGATAACTGTTTCATGAGCATACCTCTGTGTTTAGATCTTCTAGAAAATGACAAAATTACACTTGTAGGAACATAGAAAGAAAACAAAAGGGAAATCCCTCCTCATTTCACAACTACTAAGACAGGCAAGTTAACAGTACATTGTTTGGATTCAATGAACGCTGCACAATTATTTCGTATGTACCAAAGAAAAAAAAACACTGTTAGCATTATCAACCATGCATTATGATAAGGCAATGGATGAGGAAACGGGAGGCAGCTAGAAACATGAAATAATATCATTTTATAATAGAACTAAATGTGCTGTGAATGTCCTGGAACAGTTATGCTCAGCCTATGATGTAAGCAGAAATTCACGACGCTGGCCTCTATTTTCTTTGACTTACTAAACATGTAATTTGTTTGAACTGTATGGAAGAAATGCGTAGGCCTACTTAGATAATTGAATCAGATGTAGATTAGGCTATCATGTGCGTTAAATCTGAACTGCAAAAACATCTGTAAAATATTATATGTGAAGTGTGAATGATTGTTACATCCCTGAATTTTTCCATTGCTACACCCCTGAGTGAGGTATTTAGTTATCAAATATGACGTGACAAGGGTCAGCAGTAGTGAACTTGCGTTTCCTGTGGGAGAGTTTACATCAAGAGATCAGGTGACCTTCAAACAGCGAATGAGCAACAATTCTAGATAACCTACATAATTATGATGATAGTGAACTAACTCATAACTATGGTGCAACAATAAATTATGACTCATAGACACGTCCAGTGTGGAAACATTATGTAAACATGTCACTTGAATGCAATTTGTGTACTATAATACGTTTCATTATTAATATTTATATTTACGTTCCGTTATGCGTAACATATCCATTCTCATTACTGTAATAACTGAAAACAATATATTTCTTAACATTTAAATCTAATTGCAATGTTTAAACCATGTCTGCAAACAAAAACAAATGTGGATTACCATTGTAATCCAGGTGAGTACTGGCGTTACGAAATTTAACGCAAGTAACGAAGGGTTAAATATCTGCAAGCTTGTCCTCTGTTAATACTGTTAATACCCTCTTCTGTGGTCCTCTCTTTTTGTTTAAAACAGACTCTGTTTCTCGCCATTTTTTTTTTTAACAATTTGTTATGTATTGTCTCGAAGGCATTGCAGCGTCACGGAACTGACGTAGAAACTTGTGAACGGTACTGTCATATGATTTCTTGCTTAGAAGAAATGTCTCAGCTAGAAATATTCGTTGTGCAATACAATAAGGCACCATACTGATAGCAAACACAAATAATACTCAATAACAAGTGCAATAATGCAACACTACGTAATAACTCCGTATGCTTTCAATGTCCGTGCACTCCATTCCACTCGGGAACTTTAGACCTATCATAATGAAACTGAATGCTCACCTGTGCTACTACAGCTTACCAATGAGTCCAGCAATGGATTGTGGGCAATCTGTTACCCGATGTTCCCTGCATAGTGCAGTAACTTTTCGCGCTCTCTCTCTCTGTATTTCTAAATAAAATATATATGTATATTAATAAGGCGTGTTTTGTTTTATTTTGTGAATCATCTCGCGACCCCTTCAGATCTTTACACAACCCTCCCCCAAGGGTTGCGACCAGTGGCGGCTCGTAGGTATTGAATTAAGGGTGGCTGCATACAAAAATAAACCAAGCAACTTATTTTATTTAAAGATTAGTTCCATGCGCCTTGTCTTGTAGGTTGCAAACTTTTTGAATCATCTTCTTATTAAAATCCGGTATGTCGTTTAACATAATCTTTACAATGGAAAACATAGCTAATGCGGACACTTCTCTCATCGTATTTCTAAGGTAGGATTTTACTCTCTTCAAACACGAAAAGCAATGTTCTGGTTCGGAAGTTGTCATTGGTATGGTGCTAGCTATGCATAGTAGTGTCACAACTTCTGAAAATGAGGCCTGCAAGTTCTCAGATAGAAGAAATTGCAAGAGCTTGACTGCGTCACTGATATTTCTGAAATCTTGTCTCTGATACAACACAGTGAGTTCCGTTTTTAGTTTGACTTTATTGAACATTGGAAAAAGTTTCACACATACATTTAGGTCATTTTCGGGAAATGAGCTTTTGTAGCATTCAAATTTTTCTTGACACAGAAGAGAAGCTAATATCAGATGATCTATGAAGTGAAACCGGGTGTTAGCTTGTGTGATAATGAGGTCACACACTTCCCTGGCTGCTGCAACCCTTGTCTGAATCCCTTTGACCTTACGACGCTTTTTAGGGTTTTCATTTTCACAGATCTCGCTGCTCAACTGTGCACTGTTCCGTGCTTGCCTCATTTATTGTGATGTTGTTAGATGTTTTAGATTCCATTATGGTTTGAAAACATTCTAGCAATGGCTCCTTCTTCTCATGAACAACATTTACTGTTCTTATTTTAAAACGCCATCTTATTGCCCCAGGTGATGGAATTGTCTTTGAAACACATTACTCTAATACAGACTGTGAGGAGATCGAGAGAAGAAAGCAGGGATACTGGATAAATTAGCAAAAAAATATGCAAGCCTTTGCATTTTGTTTAGCGGCTCTTTCCATTATGAGATTCAACTGATGGGCACTTAATTTCACATTTCTCCTGAATTGTTAAGGTACTGAACTGAATAGACTGTAAATATTGTACAGAATTAAACATTGTCGCACTTGTTATACTCACAACATTAAAGAAAATGTATTTAAAACTGCGCGCTACTGACAAACTGCTGCAAATTTTGCAGCGCCTGAAACTCTGGATTCGCGGCAAGGGGCAGCAGGGGAGGGGTAAAAACTAACGCGCAAAGCATCAGAGACGAGACTGGCAGCTCCAGGGGAGGAAGTCGCTTCATCCTATAGTCCTTGTCTCTGGTTTCGCTCTGGCAGCACCAGGGGAGAAGTGACTTCACTAACGATTGCGTGCATGTCAATGAGAGCGAAATTTTATAAAAAAAAATTCGATCCGCTAAATAGACACTGTATAATAAATGCATTTCACAACATAAAACGAGACAAGAGCCACAAATGTCTGGGGGTGCTGCAGCTCCGCAGCCCCCCTTCGAAAGCAGCCCCTGGTTGCGACCCACACTTTGGGAACCACTAATATAGAGGAATGCAATCACAAGATCTGAATACATCATTACCTTCTTCAATTCATTTAATTAAGCCCACAACAAAAATGCACATGGCGTTCCACTACACAGACATTTTATAGCACTCCACAACCCGTTACACCTAAACTGTAGGCTACTCTATTGTCAAGACTTAATTTTATCACTAAGTCAAATATATCGCTATAAACAACAGTGAAATACACTTAATATGAGTCTAAATTCATTTCCTAAATCGAAGAATATGTTGCACTACTTGGCGAATTTGATCACAGTTCGATGTGCAAACACAATCTCGTATTGTGCATACAACTGCACAACTAAAAATTATCAAAAGCAATAAAGATCTACAAATAAAAACCTTACAATCTGTCGCTATAAATACGATACAGTTTCAAACAGGGATCGATGTTCCTTTACACTATTCCCAATGCTGTAAATACGTCCCAGAATTACGAAGTTTTAAAAGCTCGATCTAATTTAAAATCTAGAGGTAAATTATTCAGGCAGTATACAACTGATAGCTCCACTTAACCAACCTTCATAAATGTGATGTCTTTCAGATATTTTTACAGCAATGAAAACAGATTACAGATAAAAACAACATTCAACAAAGCAATAACCTTACGACTTACTGCTTTCGTGGCGCCTAACATGCTTACAATAATTCCTATAATGCAAGATGTCTTTGCCACAGATATTACACTTGAAAGGCTTTTCTCCGATGTGGCCACGTTCGTGTTTAACTAAATAGTCTCTTCGTGAAAACGCCTTTTGGCAGACATTACACGTATATGTTTTTTCACCAGTATGCGTGCGTATATGACGAAACAGGGAAACCTTCATGTAAAATGCTTTTCCACATACTTCACAAGCGAATGGCTTTTCCCCAGTGTGTGTACGTCCATGAACAATATAACCTTTGTGCGTCGAAAAATCCTTTTGACAAAGATCACATTTATACGGTTTCTGTCCACTATGGATTCGTAAATGCGACACCAAGGTGTAATGGCTTGTAAAGTGTTTGCCGCAGACGTGACACATGAATGATTTCTCTCCGGTGAGTACGTTCGTGCGCGAGAAGATGAGTTCGTTGAGTGAAAGACTTATCACACGAACTACACTTATGTGGCTTCTCCCCAGTGTGAATACGCTTGTGAACAATTAAGCTGCCTTGCTGCGAAAAACCTTTCTCGCACATGTCGCACTTGTAGGGTTTTTCGCCAGTATGCGTGCGTTCGTGCGCAGCCAGCAGAGAGGGTCTGAGGAAAGCCTTTCCACAGATGCCGCATTTGAAATTCCTGGCCGCGTGTAGATATTTGTGGGCGTGGAACTTGTCGTAGGACAGAAACTGTTTGTCGCAGATGACGCATTTCCAGTCCTCGTTTATGAATGGTGGAGTTTCGTCCACTGCTGGAGGAGGACTCCGCGACACCTGGGAAGGCTCCTCTGTGAAGGATTCTCCGCCATAAATCTGGTCCTCTACACTTGGAGTGTGGCTGCTACTGCTAGGAGTGTAGGCACCCGCATCACTGCAACATTAACACTAATCCCTAGGGCCTGGATTCTTATAAATATTGATAGATTTATCTAGAAGTGGGTTAGATCAGCTATATGCACGTAAGTTCCAAAAAGCTCGTAACATACAGATATTGTCTCATAAGTAGAGACCGGATTTTTAGGTTTTTGGAATAGATGAAATAGATTTTTTTAGGTTTTATATCCAACCCGTGAAAGGGATCGCAAAACTGCCAGATCGTTAAAAATGCATCCTTACAGTTAGTCTTAAAAAATAAATATTATTAAGGCAACATGGGCCACGAAACTGACCTTTTCAAGAACCAAAACTGTTAATCAAAATTTATAACATTCGAAATTTTTGTTCCTTCCCGTTTAACACTATTTGTAGTTTGAATAAAATTAACATTTTATCTAATATAATTTGTTTTGATATAACTGTATAAATTCCAAATTTTCAATAGATGAAGGGTACAGTACACACATAACTTTTGAATTAAATTTGTTCAAACTTGATCTAGAATTATTTTAAAAAGTAACAAACAAACAAAACAACATTATTTACTGGTACTCTTCCTGGTTGCAATATATAACCAAATACTTTTTCAAGATTCTCGACTGTGAAATTTTTCTTGTCTCTCAAAATACATTTGAAGGACGAAAAGGTTCTTTTGACAGCACATGATGTCATAGGTGCAAATTTCATCGCTGCCACTGCAGCTTTCCCCCTGAAGAATGGAGCACATATTTTTCATTTTTTCAAACCCTGGATTCCTCTGCAATACTTTCTTCAGTTTTAATGTGACAGCTTCACCCACGGGTCCTGGTACTTCTTTCTGTAGAAGCGAGTCAATGACACCAATTGCATCTTTCAGTTGTAGCGACGAAGATTCCAAGTACTCAATATATTTTGGAAGATCACTGAAATGTGCCTTGAGGAAAGCAAGGAAGCCATAGATGTTGTCACTGCTAAGTACAGATTTTGCCTTAAGGATTGAAGCAGCCTCCTACACGTCGAGAGTGTTTTCTCTCTCTCTCTCTCTCTCTCTCTCTCGAAATGTATTGATATTTCTCTCAAATTAAAAAAATCAATATATAACGAATTAAATACAGGATAACATTTATCAAAAATGATTTAGGTTTTCTTAGGTTCAACAGAATTCACATATATTATACGACTCTACGATCATGATTCGAAAAAGTACTGAAGAAATTAGGAGTTCAAAAGCAAGGAAAAATTGGTAAAACCTACAAATCCGGTCCCTACTCATACGTAATGTTGGTTTTGGAGCAAAATTTTAGTTTGAGTCTATTGTTTTAAGAAATTAATCGTATCTTCAAAATAAAGGCCATTAAATTCTATGGCCTTGAACTACCTTTTTGAACGAAGTTTGTAATCTTGCAACGGTACCACTTTCTGGTTTCCGACACAAAGAATTCGGCTTGCAATTTTTTTAGTTTCTTCCAAGCAGAAAGTGAGCCATGGACAAAACATATGTTAATCTGAAGGTGCAAGATCAGGACTGTATGCGATAGCACTTCGATTCCTCAAGATTCCTGGATCTTTGCCTGGTTGTTCAAGCAGTATGGGATCTTGCATTGTCCCGTTACAAGAGAATTCTATTTCAATTAATGCCGGGTACCTCCCTGTCAAAACTTCGTGAACTCCTTCCAGCTGTAGAGAATAAAAATCCACATCGACTGCACGTCCGTTTGGGACAAACTCCAGTGAATCACAGCTTCAACATTCCACCAGACGTAACATTACTTTGGGATCGAACCAATTTTCTTCAACAACGACTTTGGCAGGCTGACAATGATCGAGCTACTGTTTTGAGGTGTCAGGGTTGCGATAATATACCCATTTTTCACCCTTTTCTTCTTCTTCTTCTTCTTCTTCTTCTTAAAGCACTACAACTTCATTGAAGTTTTGGCCTTCTCAACGATCTCTTTCCATTTCTATCTTGGACAATTTTGGGCCAATTCTGAATCCTTAATAATTTTATATCTTCCAGTACATCATCCCTCCATCTATTTTTTTGGTTTTCCTGTTGCTCTTGTCGTTAGAGGTTGCCACTGGTAGATCTAATTTACCAGTCTATCATTTTGCATTCGGTTTACATGTCCAAACCATCCTAGTCTTTGAGCTTTAATAAAATTTATTATATTTTTATTTTTAATTGTCTTATTTAATTCCATGTTGGTTTGGATCCTCCATGTACCATGTTTTTCTTTGATTGGTCCCATTATCCTACGCAAAATTTTCCTTTAAAAATCAAAAGCTTTTGTTTTATTGTTTCTTTCAACACCCGGTTTCACATACATATGTCACAATTGGTCTTATAATTGTCCCCCATTTTTCACCATATGTGACAATTCTCCTGATAAATCTATCATGCATGGGATTAGAGACAAGCTGACGACAGATATCCGTTCTCCACTGATTCTGTTCAGGTGTCAATTCATGAATTACAGATCTACAACTTCTGTACGATTTACTAAGCATTTTAATGTGTCGATGTATCTTTGAAGCACCAAGTTCTTCTGACAACCTGCGAGTATTTGTTTGTGGGTTTTTTTCCAAACTCGACATGCATTCTTAATATTGCCGTAACTTAGGCCAGTGGTCGTCAGCACTCACTGAAATGGGTAAAGTGTAACGAGTGCATCGTAATATGCTTCGTCGTGCAGGAGAGTAGAAAGCATACCTGCCAGCAGCCATGGATGCAAGCTAGTGCAATGTCTTTTAGAATAATCTACCAATGTTTTCTCCATTAACATTATTATCACACTCATACTTATCATCTGACACTCTTGTGAGATGCAAACTTACCCCTGAGATCTCCAGTGCTTCCTCATCTGACAAAGGTTCCTGTTTCACTGCAGCGAAATGGAATGGTTGAACCTGAAAATAAAAAAATATGTACCAATCTCTGGTACTATGTTATGTAGCATCTACAAATATTATAGTTTGAATAATACAGAGGGTCGTACTGAAAGTCTTGAGCAACCCATTATGGTACTACAATTCCAATTTCAATAATGTAACAAAACAACTATATGATCATAATCTACAGACTTTACACTATGTGCTGACATAATGTGATGTCATTAGCTTCTAACACGTGACCACAGAGCAATGTTTGCAAAATGGTTGATAACGATGATTCGTTTCGACTAGGGCTGGGGACGGAGCGGTTCGGTTCGGAGCAGTTACTGTGACGTCATTACTCGGTTGAACCTAGTACAAATTTGTGGCGGCAGATTTAAAATTTAGATAGATTGAGTCGATTTTAGAACGTACTTTGAAAGTGAAACCAAGTGTGTTTTAAAAGCGTTGTAGTGAAGCACTTGCCAATTGACGAGAGAAAAGTGCTTCTCTTCATTGCAAATGGCGGTTGCAAATTTCATTTACGTGATTACGACTATTTGCGGAGTTATTTTGTATGAAAGGCCTATTTAACTTTCAGTGTTGTTATATTATATGACAGACGAAATAAAATTGATAAAATAATTTATAATACTAACAGCTAATAAATTAACATGTGATGTAAACATTAAACGCTGCAGTTAATTAAAAAAAGGAGATAGAAAGAAACGGGCTTCATGAAGTGCTGGCTAAAACACTTAAAATAACACACAGAATTATTTACTATTATGGAAAGTGGATAAAATAATCAATAAAACGTGGAATCTTAAACTGAAGAACATAATGTTTATTTATTTTATAACATTACTAGCCTTCATTACAACCTTGTTCTCTTTGGTGAAGAGTAATATTATTGATGAATTAAAGTAATTAGGTAACATAATTCGTAGAAATAAATACAAATAAAATTATGACAGATGAGGTAACACAAATCCAATAAACACAAATAGAAGAAAAATATAATGCACTTCTTTTTTAACATATTTTAATATTAATCAAACATTCTAATATGATGATGATGATGATGATGATAATAATAATAATAATATAATAATATATTAATAATAATAATATAATAATAATATATTAATATTATAACACATTATTATTATTATTATTACTACTACTTCCATAAAATTTAATTATTCTCTTAATAATGCCTGTATTATTAGGAAAAAAATTCTATAAAAGATCTTGGTGTACTACTCGATTCTAAATTATACTTTCACGATCATGTTCAATATATTTATAATCATTCAATAAGAATGCTTGGTTTAATAAGGTCTATAACCTATTCTTTTTCTACTCCTGAGTCACTATTAATTCTATACTTTACTTTGGTTCGCTCTAAACTTGAATATGCATCTGTATCCTGTAATTCCATTACTTCAACTGATTCGGTTAAATTGGAAAATATTCAAAGAAAATTTATTTCCTTATGTGCTTTTCGATATATACCCAATTCCACTGACTTTAACTATGATATTACCTGTAAATATTTTAACTGTTGTAGCCTTTATGCTAGACGTCTAAATCTTGATTATCAATTTTTTTGCAAAGTTATCAAGGGTGATATTGATTGTGAGTCTATCATAAACAATATCAGCCTTCGTATTCCTACAAAAGGTTTAAGATTTCAAAAATTTTTTATAACCGAAATTCAAAATCACTTTCTCCAATCTCTAGATGCATAAAATATGCCAATTTGCATGAGCACAATTTAGATCCTTTTAAGGTTTAGTTTCGTTTTGATTATTAGTTTTTACTGTTTGTACTCAATTTTATTCATGTATGTTTTTGTTATTTAAGATATTATTTATTTTTGTTTTGCACCTTTGTATCTTCTATTTGTGTATTGTGCTGAACTATAATTGGCCTCTGGCTGTTGTTCAGCACACAAATATTAATAATAAATAAATAATAAATAAATAAATTATTATTATTATTATTAGTATGTATAGTAATATGTTGAGACTGTCAATGTTCATTAGGCCCACTTGACAGGTCATATAATAGATGAACTCCTCTTCAATACTAGAAGGAAATAATTTGTCCTGCAGCAGAAAATATTTAAATACAACAGTACCTACGTTGTTGTCTGCAGGAATTAAGTAAAACACGCCAACTCTGTTTGAACTGACCGGTAACGGCTACGGTTAACCGAGTAACTTCGGTGCTCCGCTGCCAAGCATATAAACCGATAGAACCGAGAACTCAACAGTTCTACTCGCTCCGTCCCCCAGCTCTAGTTTCAACAGCATGCTGTCGTTGAATTCCTTATTAAGAAGAAAAAATCTTCTGCTGAAATTCACTTCAGACTTCAGTGTGCATACGGAGATGTGTGTGCATGGGTGCTAAGCAGTGTTAGGAGATGAGTGAAACATTTCAAAGACAAAGAGCATCCAAGACGAGCCTCGTAGCTCAAGTCGCCCTTGAAGTGCCTCTGCCTTCACAGAACGCAACAAGGAAAGAGTTGATGGGATTCATTCTGCTGAATTTCCTGAACCTGGAAAGACCATAAATGCTGTCCGCTATATCCAGACACTTTCGAAGCTTTGTCGTGCATTGCGTGAGAAAAGACCTTCTGAAAAAGAAGATAATCCTGCAACACGATAATGCGCGGCCTCACATTGCCTGGGTCACCATGGAGAAAATCAGGACAGTTCGGTGGAAAATTCTTCCACACCCTCCCTACAGTCCCGATTTGGCACCCTCCGACTGCCATCTTTTCGGTTCTCTAAAGGAACGGCTGCGAGGCCAATGTTACGTTAATGTCTTCAGAAAGCTGGAACGGATTTCTATCACAAGGAAATTTTCGAACTTTCAGAACGGTGGGAAAAATGAGTGCAAAGAAATGGAGGCTATGTTGAAAAGTGACAGAAAAGTCTGTAGATTAAGATGATGTACCCGGTTTGTCTAAAACAGTGATGTCAAAGCAAGCGCATTTTTCTGACCTTGACGTCGTGCGTGGCAGCATGCGCTAAGTATGGAAAGAGGAAGGGTTGTGTATATGAATAAGCAACCTGTTGGATTAAGAAAACAGTGGTGTACAAACTTCAAACGGAAAGTGAAATTTTATGTCGTTATTTTTATATGGCTTCTTTCTGTTTAATATTATCTATATTGTCTGTAAAACAAAGTACTAACACTGATTTCTTAATATTGCACTTGTGTTTTAAATCTTAATAACATAAAAGAGAGTTACGGAGGAATATTCACTTAAATTCCATAGTAGTATAATATTATACTGTATTAAGTGGATGAAACATATCATTCATAAAGAAAGTAACATTTCAAAGAAAAAGATTGAGTATGACTTGATAAGTTGGAATTTATATTGATGGTATCTTTAGCCTTAAAAAAGTAATCAATAAACTAATCAAAACAATATTACAGTACAAAGCAAAGTTACTCTAGGTACTGTATCTGTTTTAAGTGTAACTAATATTACATTACAAAACTCATATTGCATTATGCTTTTAAGGTGATATTTGTGAGCAACTTCCTATCAACAGAATATTAAAT